>OY101443.1:66662824-66995324 GCA_956483585.1 Gymnocheta viridis
ATTTTTATATCAAAATTTATATTCACAAGGCGAAGTTAATCGAGTGGCGCATTGTGCTTTCCAATTATCTATCGTATTCTATATCTATTGATTCGTCCGTTAAGTGGATGGACATGTGCGCTGACATAATGAGAATATACGGGTTACAGTTTGGTAATTTCACTATCTCCAACATCTTTGAAAAATTATTGAACTAATTGAAAAAAAAATTTAGTTTTATTAGGAAATTGAAGAATGAGCTGCAGCCTGATGAAAGTAGTTCATTAAATTATAATCATGCCGGAATGCTGTGAAATACAAATAAACAAAATAACAGACATAAATTGTTCATAAGAAATTGTTGACGAAGTAGTACTCTGTTCATTTTGAGAAAAACATATCAAATGTATTTGCAACATTTTAAGTCAACGAGCGAAATAATATGAGCTGAATTTTTTCGAAAGGAATTTTCAAAAACAGCTGCATTTTGTGTTTCTTATAGCATACTTTCAAGGGTCAAATCATATTGCTAATTTTTCATATGCATGAATCCACATTGCTCAATATTTAAAACAAATTTGGACAGAGTATCAGGCTTAGAGTGTGACACTATACAAAAGAAAGAGGACAAGAAAAGCAAATGCATGCATAGCAATTAACAACATTTGTACAACATACAACTCTTACAATAGGCTGAAAATTCAAAAATTATAAACGAAAAATTGAATTTTCGTATTAAATTTTTACCCATAATTTCTCAAATATATGAGGTTTGTGACTAAATTTGGGCTCGAATCTTCACATCCGTGAACGTAAAACTTGTCACGTAAAAGTACACTTTTCGGATTATGACATACGCGAACGTACTATATTTTATAAGAATCGACATCCGTGATTGTATAATCGAACGTCAGACTTTGACGAACTATCATCCGTTAACAAAAATTCGTTCGAGTGTAAAAAAAAAACTGTTCTGCCGTGTAAGTTGAAATTAATTAGTTTTAAAATTTTCCCTTTTTCCTTTGGAGTATTATCTCATGTCCAATTCTTTCTAACTAAAAATTTTAAAAGCATTAGCCAAAAAATAATAATCACTTTGGATTAAAAACTACTAACTTTTCAAATTTCATAAATAATTTAAATTAATTACAGATATTGTGAATAAATTAAATGTTTTTAGTATTATTAAAATAAAAGAACTAATTATGGGAAATTAAATGCAAACCTAAATTGTTCGAAAGGAAGAGATACATACATCCAACCGGACTAATTCCTTCTTGCACTCAAACAAAGCATTTGCCTCACATTATATTTTATAGAGTGTTAAAATGCAACAGATTTGCGTGTCTTTGGTTAGACGCAATCGTTTTGACAAATCTTTAGAGAAAATTGATGAACAAATCTTCCTCGCTAGTTAGATGAAGTAAAAAAACGTGTAATGTCTTGAGGAGACCCGGTTAGAACTATCTTCCTTAGATATATGCATTATTTATACTTGTAGTTTACCAAATGGCTTTTCTCCTGTTGAACCTTCTAGCATAATATTTTCTGCGAACACTACTAACGAACACATAACATAAATACCGCTAAAGTATGTTTTGAAATTTTTCACCTAAAAATTACGATCCGCTTGCAATCGTCAGTCAAGTCAACATTTCATTCAGTTCATACGATTGACGTATCACATAATTTTCTTTCGTAAGATTGCCGATACGATCACGGATGTGACGATGCGACCCCTGCTCGAGTAAAAAATTTTACTTTAACTTTTTAACACTCCGCTGCACAGAAAAACTTATACGCAGAAATGTTCATTCAATACTCAATAAAAAATTGCAACTAGTTTCAATTAATTCCGTAATGAAATTAATCAAATCAACTGATTGCTAAACACTTTAAATTTTGTGTCATTGCAAATTTTAATTTCAATGATTGAATATACAAATTCAGTCGTAGGTTAAACTTTAATGACGAAATTAATTGAATTTGCAGTTTTCTTGGGTACCAAAGACAACATAATTTTTTTCATGTAATAAAATTTTAAAACATGTTTCGGCTGCTTTTTATTATCATACCAGCTTTTTGGCATTTTGTGGTTTTTTACGATTTTCAATGTTGTAAAATACAGAAGAAGCTTGGGAACATTTGTGACATTAAAGGACACTTTTATCTAGACAGGCAGTATTCAAGAGACGAAAAAGAAGATACAACTTATGGACAATCAATACCAATCTTTATGGTTTTTTTTTATATATATATTTTTTAAAGAAATAAAATTAATGGACGAAAACATACAATCTGCCTTAATTTGACATGCAGCTGTTGTTATAATTATTAAATTTAATCGTTGTGAAAATTTTTAAACTTTAAGAAGGAAATTTTAGTGACAGAACAAAATGTTTGTAGATAAAGAAAAAAATCAAAAAAAAACATTTACAAAAGATCTTGTGTTTTCAAATAAATATTAAGTTTTACGTATAATTTTTTTTATGATTTCCACATAAGAAAAGAAATTACTTAACTTTCTTTATTTAAATCAAATGAATAATTTTTTCATTAATCAGTCCTTGTTAGACAGAACAAAATTTTGCAACAAATTTAAAAACTGTTTGTTCGGTATGTTCTACATATTAAATATTTTTACAATTTATTATAACTATAACAAGGATAATAATGCCTTGTTAACCTGATAAAATACATACAACAATTGTGTACGAAAGCGCACACTTGCACATAAAAAATTTAAACGTATTATTAAGGTGGTTCACTTTCTTTAAGGCACAGAGGTTAAACCGCGAGACCTAAGGAGTGAGCTCGTGCAGCGGTCATCGTAAACAGTAACTGTCACATTCTCTTATAGTGTTAATTACCTTTTTATCTATTTATTGCTTTAAAAGAATAATAAAAAAATTATAAATTGATTTCAGAAATTCAAGCCCCCGAAGTGTAGCCTGATTTAATTACTTTACATTGGCTGACTGAAATATTAAGCTTTTCAAGTTAAATATAAAACTGATTAAAAGGCACTATTCTGCACAACTGCTGTGTGGTTTTACCTTCCTTCCTTAGTTTCGTATGTATGTATTGAAGTGATTATTTTAAATAAGCGTCATTATGATTTAATTAATATTAACATGCTTCAGAGAAACAAATAATATAAAAGAAAGAGGACAATGTCTTTTTTAATTAAATGCATATTTTAAAAATATTTCATTTAATACGTTTTTTTGGCTTCATTTTATTGTACACGCTGCACTTGAAACTTTGTATAAATTTTAATTTATGTCTGTAATCGAGTGTCTCTGTATATGAGTGCCGATACTTAAAATTTGATTAATTCTGATAAGTTTTATCATGTTTTATGAAAATAATAATAAATAATAATTAAGTATTGATATTTGTTTACGCTACAGAAAACAGATTTCCAGTAAAAACTTTAATGTTAAAGTAATGAGTTAAAGAGCAAACAAACTACTTTTGTTTCGCCGTTTTAACTCATAAAGTTGACAAGGAGTTCTCATTGTGGGGAAGTACTTACAACCTCGGCTTACAAATAAATACAAAAAACACAATAAAATTAAATGAGTGTCGTCAGTATTGAACTCGTGATTTTGAAGGAATTGTTGTGTTTGATGTCAAGTGATTTTTGTACTCACTAATCTGTTGCACAACTATTTCATTACGCGCTAAAAACTTATTTTCATGAACATAATTAAATCAAATCCACTTTGCTTCGCGCGATGTTGAACATTAAAATTTTACATAAGTCTGACCGACTTTAAAAAATCGCTTCGAAATGGCGTTTTAGGTGCCCCAATATTAAACAAAAATGATGCACAAACATCTGTTTGTTTTTTTGTGTATCCACATACAATCCATTAAAAGCTTTGCTTTCGTTGTTTTAAAAATAGAAAAAGTTGAATAAAACTGTTAACGAATAAAGAAAAATTTAAAGTATTATCATCATTGGGGCTGGTTGACAATAAATACTATTCTGATTGGATGAAAACTATCACTTTATGAAAATTTTCAGAAAATTTACTAAATCGCACGACTTGCCAAAAGAATCTGTCACGCAGTTGCATTTTTAATCCACACTACCATACTTTTATAGCACACATGCCACATCTGGCAGATCGCGCGATTATGTAGGATAGCGAATCACGGCCTTTACTGCTCTTAGCATTCCATGACAGCGTGAGTGATTTTTTTATTTGTCTGATAAGCTCACGGTCTACTTGTGCGCCACTCAGAGAGTAATTTACTTTTTGATTAACTAGGAAGTAGTTATATAACAACTGTAAAATAATGCACATGGTATTTAGTTTTTGTGTGCAAACGTATGTTGTTCTTAATATTAACCATTGGCAAGTTTTTTTGTTGCGATTTCGAGTAGCTGCCGCAGTTCACGTCCCCCACCATCAGTTCACGACGAAACTGCTTAGTGAGCACAATTTCTGTATTTTTTTTACTAACCTGGTGTGTGAGACCGTTCGACGTCGTGTATGTAAGTAAAATAATCAAGGATTAATTAAGGATACCAATTTTTGTTTATTTTGCAAAAGTTTCGAATGTCGAAACAATAAAAACGTTATTTTATTTTATGAATATGTGATTTTTTTATTTTTTTTTTCATAATTTTAAAAAATGTATTCCCAAAAACATTGTTATTTTTAATGCTCTATTTTGTGAATTTTAAATTGATTAAATATCTTTGTTTTATTGTCAAAGTGCATTAATAAAAAGACATGAAATATTAGTAACACGTATCGAAAAATCTTTATTTGAAAAATCCCGGTGCATGAGACCGGCGTCACCATTAATCAGTCAAATTTACGTGACCATTAGCGGGCTAAATAAAAGCATAAAGGTGGTGTGCGGTATCCACCATATTCTGCAGGAACTGAGGAAAAGCACATCATTCAAACGGCTGCCTCAGCTTTGCTGGGATTCCAGACATATCCAACATATCCAGTGCCCACTTAGTGAACTCACAGCATTGTCCATGGTTGTACGTCTTCATTTCCTGCTTTAGCAAATCTTATACGGACGTAGGATCAAATGCAACAGTAAAATAAGTCGTAATGACTCTTTGGCGATGACCAACTCAGCTGATCGGCGCCGAATCGATATTGCTTAGTTCTCTACGATACTGACCTCTACGATGGCTGATTTTTTCCACTTCACACGAATCTCTGTCTGGTTGGTGGTTTAAGGTACAAAAGCCTATAGCCACGCTGGCGACGCACATAATTGGCTGGACAAGCCTGACGTATGGCTTTATGGGATGCAAAATTTATTTAAAAAAAAATCACTCACGCTGTCATGGAATACTAAGAGCAGTAAAGGCCGTGATTCGCTATCCTACATAATCGCGCGATCTGCCAAATATGGCATGTGTGCTATAAAAGTATGGTAGTGTGGATTAAAAATGCAACTGCGTGACAGATTCTATTGGCAGGTTGTGCGATTTAGTAAATTTTCTGAAAATTTTCATAAAGTGATAGTTTTCATCCAATCAATCATCACCAATGATGATAATACTTTAAATTTTTCTTTATTCGTTAACAGTTTTATTCAACTTTTTCTATTTTTAAAACAACGAAAGCAAAGCATTTTTTTAATAATAGATTGTATGTGGATTCACAAAAAACAAACAGATGTTTGTGCATCATTTTTGTTTAATATTGTGGCACCTAAAACGCCATTTCGAAGCGATTTCTTAAAGTCGGTCAGACTTATGTAAAATTTTAATGTGAATGAATCCTGCGATCGTGTAGGATAGTGAATCAGGGCCTTAATTTAGATTGATTCCTGAAAAATTTAAGTAGAGTCCGACCAAACACTAACTTTGTATACGTTTTTTTTTGTATCATCATAGATACACAAAAATACAACACTGTGAAATATTAAAGTACAAAAAGTACAACGATGTCAACATAAAAGATTCCCAGCAAAAAATATGGGAATCTGTTTCAAAGGCATAGAATTATTATTGTATACTGAATTAAATATTATAAAAGAGTTGTTTGCCAGCAGCATTTATTACAGACAACTTGTCAATCGTATACTGTTTAGCTCTTGGGATCACTTCCTTCCAATGACAACTGCGTGCCAAATCCATTGATGTTTCACCAGAAATATAACTATTTAGACTAATTTTATTTTTAGTCTCGGTTCAGACTATGAAAGATTCCTTTCTGAAATTTTCTATAATTCTCTTTTAAATTTTCCTTAATGTCTACACATTGAAATTTTTTTGTAATAAATTCAAGATTTTTGCATGTTTATTTTCACATTATATTTTTTGTAAACAAATTTCTGTTGTCACCACCATAACGAAAATAAAAGTAAGAGAAAATCCAAGATAAAGCTGCAGCCATTTTTAGGCTGACAGTCACGAATAACAAAACACAAAATAATTTCAAAGTAGATGAAACCTGTACCCCTTCCCAATCTTCTCTCCACGCACACCCAAAAACTATTGTAACACTTTCAGGAAGAAAACTTTCAGTGTGAACCCAGACTTATTAAATAAATAAATCAACACACAATTAAAACAGTTTAGCTTCGAGTTCGGGTTCGGTCTGAAAGGGTGCGTTGGGTCGGGCAGTAAGTTCAAAACAGCGTGCCATCCATAGAATGGAATAAAGAAGCAAATAACAATGAACATTACTTGTAAAAATAAAAGGATTTCAGACATTTGATCTATGTAAAAAATAATTTTTTATAACATTCACTCTAAGCCAAAAGTCCAATGACATTAAATCTTATTTAAAGGGGGATGAATACGAGATAGCGAGAACTATTAGAGGGTGGTATGTCCACCTCAGAAATTCCTTTAGTACAGCTTTACTGCATGTTTTTTCTCCCAAAAGCTAAATTAGTATCGCCAATACAAAATTTAAAATCGAAAAGGTTCCTACTTGTACCCACAGAATCTTAGACGTCGATAACTAAACATCTTGAAAAACGAAAGTAGACGCAATGATTTACAAATCATATATTCTTTGAGTGCAAGAGAACTCACTTTGGATACTCATACTTGTTAAAGCAGATGACCATTTTTAATTCTTCTATGAGACCAAAAGTTTTCTAAAGAGCTGCGAATAAGAGCATACACGGCGAATAAAAATACAGCGATTACTTTAAGTTGGCTGGGATATGTTAATGAAAAAAAGCGCAAAAGTGTAAGACAACGCTTAAGAAGTCGTTGCTTAAACAGCTTAAAATCTAGAACATACATTTAAGTAATTAAACACCAACCAACTGTGACACCTTTCTTTTCCATTGATAACGCCAATATTTTTAACCATTTTAACCATATTTTATATAAAAAAAATTTTATAAATTTTTTACAAGACACATTTTTCTTTTCCGATACCCCACCCACTGCGAAACCGTTGTAACATAAAAATTAAGTGTTTGTTTTTGGCATTTTAAATGCTTTTATTTTGCACAACTTTTAATATAATCTGAATGAATAAACTTATTATCATTACTTGATATTTTAGGTCAAGAGTTATAATAATAAAAAACGATGCACTAAAAACCTTTTATAAAAAAAAACTACAGAAAATATGCACACGAGAACAAAACATAAAAGCTTATGTTAAGCTTTATATTAATATTTTTTTTTAGTTTAGTTTAACAGAAGCCATTAAATTTTATTATATTTAATTAAAAAGTGGTAAAAACAGTGAAACTTTTTACAAAATTAAAAAAAAAACAACTCGTATTAAATATATTAGACTGAGATTAAGCGAATAGTGTAGAGAAGTGAAAAAAGTTGTGTAGAAATGCATCTAAAGGGGGGCTGCAATCGGCCAAAGTAGAGCATTAACGATATGTGGTCAGCACCTGACAAAATTATCACCCTAAAATTTCCGATTTAATGGTAAAGACAGTCAACACAAAACTTTCACACCTGCTAACGCTAGGTTTCATCATTCTATCCCCAACATTTTGGACTATGCAATGGAAGATATCAACAGGGAGGCCCCTTTGGGCATTCGATGGAATCTGTCAGATTACCTTAACGTTGTTGACTAAGCAGATGACATTTGTTTAATGTCACATCGACATTGAAGCAAAGATAAAAAACTTCCGCGAAAACGCCAAAAAAGTAGGATTGAGAATAAACTTCACAGAGGCCAAACTCATGCTGATCGGTACGCAAATAACAACACCTTTGACCCTTGATGGCACTGAAATTAAAGATGTCAAGACTTTCAGGCACCACGGGTGTAAAATAACTAACAGCGGTGTCTTGGATGCTTGAAAAGACCAAGGCTTAAGGTACGGTCACACCTGGCAAATATTTGCCAAAAAAAAAAACGTAACCAACAGACAAGCTAAAGTTGCATTTTCTTTAATTTCAAAATTTTTTTTTAATATGAGTTCGCATTTATTAAAAATAATACAAATATAGAATGTTGCGTCATAATTGACTTCATTTTGTGATATAAAAACCAAGTTAAATCACACTAAGCCTAAGCCAAATGGTTTCGTTTTTTTGGGCAAATGTTTGTCAAGTGACCGTACCTTTACACAACTGACCATGAGAAATGTTGAAACATTTCTTAACCGTTGCCTTAGGCAAATATTATTTTTCATTTTAGTGCTCCCATATTTGCACACACGGTTGATCAAACTGTACTTAATCATCGCAATATTTTTATGTTCGTTAAATTTAAATCTACATTTGAATTTTGTAACACTATAAAGTACAAGAAAATTCATTAAACGAGAAATTGTCCCAAGCTAATTGGAAAAAAAAATTAATTTTTTGCAGACACTTTTCAAGAATTTGATTTAAGGTCTACTGCAGTAATCCTCAGGCCTATAGGACTACTTCAAACCAGCACAAATGAATTTTTTTTAGTACGCTTTATAACTACGAGTACTGAAAAATCCTCAGTAAAAAAAGAGCTTCGAAAAATCTTGTTAAAATTCGGATCATCTCTAATGATTTTTACAACGACTTGCCTATTTTTTATGTTCATTCGTCGTATTTGAAGTCATAATCTAGATGTAAAGAAAAAATTATAGTTGGAATTGTTATATACATATGTGAATTGCCACAGAATGTATTAAAACATTCATACGAGTAGTATGAAAAGCGTCATTATTTTTGTTTAATATTTACTTACATACATACATAATTTAGTTTGTTTTATTAATATCTTTGGAACTGCTTTGGAATATGATTCGAACGTGATCATTTTATTTCATGTCATGTTTACAAGGCAACGTCTTTTAATGGCGCGGAGTTAACAGGCACGCAAAATTACTTTGGGAGTAGCAGAGAGAATAATTCTATGGGTGTTGTTAACAATAACTTCGAAAGAATTTAAAAATATACTGTTATTGATCTTATGGAAGTAGTGAATAAGTCATTCCTTAAATATTACATAAATTCTTTTTTACTGGAATCTTATGTTTTTGTTTTGTCTAATACGTCAATATGACATCAATGTCAATTCAAGAGAATGTATGTATGTCTGTAATTTAAAATGCGATAGTAAAATAAATAATATGGTTCAATCTCTACTTCCTTTTAAACTGCAACAGAAGTACTTAACGGAAAAAAAACTTTATTTTTGTAAACTTTTTTGCACTACTATTTTTTCACACCGGAAACATTACGTCTATATTTTGTGGAAAGATTGTGCATGTGAATATGGTTCGTACTCAGTAGTTCGGATGCTGGGAATATCAACCGATTTGCCAATGCACACAGATGGTTAATCGTAGCGCAACTGGTATTATGCACCTCTTATAAACCGTAAGTGGACCGAAGCGATGTCTTAGGGCAGTCTAGTTCCCGGTGCCTCGTTTCGAATAAATTCCATACAGATTCGATAAACCTCAGTGGTCTACACAGTCCTATTTTCGAAGGTGTACTATTGTCTCATTCACCTCGTATAACTTTCATTTCATACCATCGAGTAATAATTATATTTTCGGCATACGGAGCTCTCCTGCTAAAAGTTTACAATCGCTTCTCGCTAGTGATAAAAGGAATTTAGACTATTTAGAATATTGACATGATATTAGAAGTTTTACTAGTTTTCGTGTAACGCCAATCCTTCTCTGCTTTATCTTTGAACAAGTCCATATTCTCTATCAGATGTTGAATCGGTACTTGCAGCAGCGCCATTTTCTCAACCGGTAGTTGAGCCATTTCGTTACCATTAATGCAGGGTGTTGCAGTAGCAAGTGGAAGCTGGTTTTAAATAAGTTTATGATTTGCTAAGAATAGCTGTTCTGACTACAGAAGTCGGAAGCAGAAAAAGCACTCTCAAAATAATTAACCCCAAACCACTGTGACACATACGCAGGGAATGTACAGCTAAAAGGTGCTTGGTCGCTAGCATGTAGACTCTAGAAGCCGAACGGAATAGCACAAATTTAATTACTTAGGCTTCTCCAGAGTGCAGGAAAAAATCATTACCTCGACATTAAAGGCACCGCTACACCGGTACAACTACAAAGAGAAAAAGTCATCAGTCATAGAAAAACTAATAGGTAAGACTCCGTGCAGGCTCGATTAATGCGAAAAATTTTGTTTGGTTTCCGAACAACAAGCAAATGGTCCTCGACGCACTAATCGGCCAATAAAATTACATGTTTATCGCATAAATTTATGTTAATTTTAAAAATAAAAATGCATGGCCAATAGCATACTAAGCTGCTTAATTGTAGATCACATCCTTAACTTTGTCGAACATGTCGTGATTTTTTCGATGTAAAGGAGTGTTGGGAAGAAATTTAAGTGGACAGTGGTCAATTTAGTCCCTGAGCTAACTTTGATTTAAAAGTTGGACCTGCTACGATAACCTGAATTTGGTGTGAATGGAGCAAAAATGTAAGAGCTAAAGTGGAACGAGGTCCCGGAGTGAGAATGATAAAGCGGCCGAGAAGATGTCACATCAGCTCGATAAGCCAACATCCGAAGGCATAGCGACGGAAATGTTGAACCGGTAAAGAAATTGAAGGAAAAGATCATTCGATGATCTACATTTATCCTACTGCGGATTAAAGAATGGACAGTGTGAAGGATAACTGTCGCAGGTGATTCAACCAACACAAATTAAATATCGAAAATTTACATCAGGATGACACTTAAAAGATTCCACATTGGCGGTGTCGCAGAAATAGATGTTAAGCATATTATGTATTTAATGGGAAAATGCGTGCCCATAAGCCGGACCGAAAAATTCCATGGAGAGGAAGAGAACTGGCTTTTCACTCGACAACCAGGCGATAACTCAACATTGACCCATAATCATAGTCATAGCAAAAGTATATTTTAAGAGTTTAAAACCGGTATTTTGTATTTAAATGCTGGTTTTAAAATCTTAAATTATACTTTATTTATGAACATGAATGCATGCCAATAATGCAAGTAACGGAGCACATCGACACAAGAGCAACGATACATCACAAGGCATGCCTCACTTTTATTTCCTATTAAAATATGTAAAAAAAAATTCAATTATCATACCCCGACTAAATGCAAACTGCAGGGTACTGTTTCGTTTAAATATGTATTTAAATTGCTCTCTAACATCTTGCACCACAAAAGATTTGTCGTAGAAAAAAAATTTTTATATGATATTGTTTCAAATAAAAAGTTATTCCTTTTTTGTTATCAATATTTGCCATGATTTATATCATGCAGTAGTTTGCGTAATAAAAAAATATAAAAACATTTTTGAAATCTCTGTTACATTTATGCGATTGATTTAGTTTTTGGAAACACAGAAAATCATTAAAAACATACTTAAAGTATAAAGTTTGTATTTAAGTTTCTATTTTTGAAAGGGAAAAATGAAATAGACTTCCATATTTCCGGTATGATGATAACTCTAATGGGGATTTGTCACAAGCGACTACGCACATCAGTGACTGTGGTGAGAAGTTTTTTAAGGTCCTTAAATTAGCAGTTAAAATCTATCGTAAGCAGTCCGATCCTGCTAGATCTAATGAATTTAGCTGACTGTGAATTTCGTTACACCAATTCATTCATTGCATTTTCAATACAACATGAACTCAGAATAAGTATTCATAAGCACTTTAAATAAGATTAATAACGTTTTTAAACCATATTTTACGTTGTCTCAGGATAATTAAAATATTTGATATTTTTTTCCAATATCATGACTCATATTTATTGCATCCATACTCCATTTGAGAGCTTAACGAATCTACGTGAGGTTTCCATTCATATACGTGATCCCAGCTTATTAAACGATTTACGTATTTCCGATAGAATTTTTCGTCTAGGTGCTGTTTGAGGACGTTCGCACCATTTCTTGAGACATTGATATTCCTCCCAAAAAAAACTTTGCCGTTTTAACTCATTACTTTAAAATGACGTTATGGTTAAAGGCAAGAACTTGCCACTTGCATAAAAACTTACAGCAGGTTTATAAACCACTTTTAAGCAAAATTCAATAAAGTTAAATTCATATATGATTAATAGGCTTTTAAACATTTAATGAAGCATCTATAAAATCTGAAATTTTATTGTTGGTTTCACCCTTCTTTAAACCAAAAATAAAAGGACATTTTGGCATTTTGTTCAAACATAATATTTACATTTTATAAAAAACATTTTTCGGGAACATTATTGAAAAAGTGAATTAATTAATAATATGGATTCGATAAACACAATTCGCCTAATAGGAAAGTACTATTAATACAAAAAAAAAGAAAATTGACTAACAAATTCAAATATTCAAAAACAATTTTGCTCAGATATCAAATTATCGGCAATCAAAAGTGTACTAGGAAGGCGCAAATCCAAGCAATTTAAAGTTAAATGAAAAATCTGAAAAAAAACTGATTTGAAAAATCTACTTTTGGCAAATTTGAGGATTTAGTAAAGTAAAACATCGCGTTGTAGAGCAGTGAAATCAATCAGTAACTTTTGAAAATTTATATGTGTTCGATATTGGAGTTAACATTGCATAAATGCAAAAAATACCAAAAGACGTGATTCCTGGCCATCAGCAGTATATTTGAAATATAAAAAAGTAAAGAAATATGTTTATAAAAATCTTTTGGAACTTCTGCGAAGTTGCACTTAATAAAAATAATTGTTAAGAAAAAAATTTTTTCGGTGTCACAGAACCTAATGTTGTCGGAATTGGATTTGAAAATACAACAAAAAATACTTTTATGTGATGAATTTCAATGTTATCGGTTTTATGTTAAAAACTGATAGTAATTCTAGATTGAACATAAAATCCATAACATTGAAATTCATCATACAAAGTATTTTTTTTGTCACCTTTTCAAAACCAATTCCGACAACATTGGATTCTGTGACAATCCTGATTGTTTGATTTTAGTTCTGTCTCATCGTTGCCCCAAGTTCAAGCGAAAAAAATAATAATAATTTAAGGCAATTTATGTGGATGTAATAATTGTGAGTACTTTAAAGGGCCAAATAAACCACACAAACGGTTTGACAAACAAGTGCTAATTTTACGTTTGTACAAACCTTTTGCGTTGTTTAAGGGGATGTTTGCTCGTTTGCACAAAAGTTTGCAGCATGTTTGTACGAAAATCAAAAATCTTAGATTTTTGGCAAACATCTTGAATGTTTGTGTGTTCGTGTATGTGTTTATACAAGTTATGTTTGTACCGTGTATTTGCAAACGGAAAGTGTGAGTTTGTCAAACCGTTTGTGTGGTTTATTTGGCCCTTAAGGCGCTACATTAAGATTTGTTAACACACAAAGATAGCGAAGCAAGTATTTACATTTTCGCTCCTAAAAGTATACCTCAAACATGCGACTATAAAACTAATAAAAACTAGTAGACGTTTTTTAATTTAGACTTATTGAACATTTACGAATACTCTTTCTTATTATTGGTTTACAAAACTAATGTGAATTTAAAACTTAAAATAAGTCATTTTTATGAATGAGGCCGACTGACTTTAAAAAATAATAAAGATTATATCGTCGGTCACAGGTTGACAACTCTTAACATGTTTTTTTGTACTTTCAGGATACAAAAAAAAAACGTTATTACTCCATTACTAAACCGTGGTGGAAGTAAATAAAAAAACCAAAATTAGTGGAAGTAGGGATGGAAATTTGTTTAAAATATAAATGAAACGTACTAACATGCAGAAGGACAAACACAGTCTTTTAGCATCAAAAACCCGATTCGATTTTCGAGTTAAGAGTTGTCAACCTGTGACCGACGATATGTCTTCTGTCTGTATTGAACTCGCGAGAGAATTGTTGTATTTGATGTCGAGTGTTTGACTCACTGGTCTATTGCAAGAATATTTTATTACACGCTAAAAACTTTTTTTCATGAACATACAAACACAATGAAATTGGGCCATTTTTTACCATTTTTTGTACTATGAGTGAAAATTGCAAAAAAAAATCGAGCTGACTTTTCAAAACCCTTTGGCAGTTTTTTTAAGTTAATGGGGAACCTTCATTTCCCATTAAAGTTGTTTAGGCTGGTTTTTCTTGTTGCACTGTGTAATTACAGTACAGAGTGCTATTTGGCGTACATCTCTCTTGTGTTTGTTTTTCTCGTGGTTAATATTTATTTTGAAAAGATATTCGTTTTTAAGGAATTTTAGTAGAAAAACTAAACTGATTTGCAATTTGAATATTTTTTATGCTGATTTTAAAAGGTCTTCCACTTCGGTTTTGTTAATTCTAAATTTAAATTAATGTAAAATATTTCATACGTACGTTTTTTGTGAACATTTTCTCTTTGATATTATTCTTGTTGGTTATTAAGTATTATTTTTTGTTAAGCTTACCTGCAATTAAATAAAAAACAAAAATAAAATTATATTAAAATATTAAGCGGTTTGCTGTTCATAAATAAGTTAATATAATTATAATAATATAATTGTATGCAGACAAAAGACTTATGTTAAGCAGAGTATGCACGACAAAACAACTGATGTTACAAGTAATTTTTGTCGTGTAGGGAATGGTCGACAAGCCGATTACTGTTGAGTAGAAACCACCACTGGAAGTGCTTCGAAGGACAACAGGTTGATAGCAGAATGAAATGTTTTTTACATCAGTATTCTTTGGGTAATTTTTAGTTAATTTAAGAAATTTTCCTCCTTGTTCTGTAACTATTTGTCGACTAAGCTGGAAAAATACCACTTGTGCACTCGCTGTCAACAACAATTGACTATTATTGACAGCATACTGTTAAAAGTAGTCCATTGTTGTCGATAACAATTACATAACTGACAATTTTTTGATATTATGTTGACATGCCACCGACGAATTCTTACAGAATAAGGAGAACACACAAACATTACATAGTTTTTTTTAAATTATTTACTATTTCACTTTTGGAACACCCTTAAATTAAATTAGTTTACATACAGATTTCCTTAAAGCAAAAATTCACAAAATATTTAGTGAATATTTCGCAGCACTGCATTTTATATTACAATTTGTAAATTTGCTATATAAATCAGATTTCAGCTACTGCATAATTTTACATTTGAAATTCTATTGAATTATAGAATTCCTCTTTAGATTTTACGTTTTAATGGTTACAATTCTTGTTTTGAGCAGATTTGACGATTCAGTTGAATGAATTCATTTCTTTTGTTTCATTTTGCATTTCGAATGCAGCAATAGATTTTATTTGAAATTTTTAAACAAATCGCTATTGTTCAGTCATTGTTTTACAAATTCATTGAATGTGTTAAGGAAACGTCTAGCGTATTTAAAAAAAAATATTTTAAATTGTTTCAAACATTCTTGTGAGGCAGTCGAAAGAGTCAGATTTCTTTAAGTTTTTAATTGAAATTTTTAAATATTCAAGTTGATTCAATGAATAGAGACTTGTTTCATGCCGCTATTATTTTAAAATTATAATAGCTTTTCTATATGCATACATATTTAAAAATCCATCAATAACTTAATTTATTTACTTTTTACAATCTTTTCTTTCAGTTTCCTTTTCAATAAAAATATTTGATTTGACAAAAGACATGTAAAATATAATTCATTGTTAATATATTTAATATAGTGCATATACATTTTTGGTAGAAATTTTAGCGAAAGTGAATGGGCCAAAAGAGGTTTATGGGCGACAGCTCTTAGACAAGACGTAACGATGATGGGATGGAATTGAAAATGGATCCTGAGGCGAGGATGGCGTGAATAGCTGATAAGAAGGAGCAACTGATACTGCATTTGACTAGAAAGATCTCGAAGTGATGAACAAAGAGTCCTGGCGTGGAGAAGTTAGTTTGTGCATCAATTTCAGCCACAAATGAATTCGGTGACGACGTGTCGGTGTTGATGAAAATCACATGTAAGTGGGCAGACCTAAGAAGAAAGATGAATCATTGTAGCGATCATAAGGAACACGAGAACATGTCAACTCAGCTCGACAGGTTTATGAGAAAGTTTACAAACCTAGAAGTGGAAGGGCCAGCAAAGAGGTTTAAGAGCGACAACTGTTCTGGAAGCTTTAAGCTGGCTCAACTGAGTTGGAGAGAGGTAGAGTCCAGACTGATAGAAAACTTTCCTATGCTGCTAACTAAGACGCAATGGCAAAGTAAAACAAGGAAACAGATGAACACGCAGAATTATCTGTCATGACATTTTGAAAAACAACATCAGGAGTTGCACTGCAGATGGAATAATTGGAGCTATTTCTTACAGTGGTCGGACCCCAACTGCAACTGTGTGTGTGCTTGTACACAAGTTCGAATGTCACATAAGAGGACCTTGGCCAGGATAATCGCGATACTCTAAAAGCGAAGACTGCGTTCGGTAACAGGTTATAGAAACTTCACATGTCATTCAAGAAGTGTGTCTCAAGTCTTTTGACATGACAGTTTCCGTTGGGTGCGTGAATGTTTAGCTGCGACTTAATAATGATTACTAGAAACTCAGGAAGGACAAATGACATCAACAGTTATCAGTGAACAGCTAAAAATCACTAAAGTCTAGAGCAATCGCTGGTGATCGCATGTTAAATTGACTTCAAAGTTGACTGGGCCAACAAAAGGTTGGAAAAGGGTTCTCGAAAAGTTGTGGTCGGTTTCGATATCCTCCCTTCATATACATTATAATATTAAAATGTAATTTTGCGAGAATTTAAGACTGCTTCTATGTTTACTGTAGACTTGTATCCAACTACCATATTGAACTAAAAGGAGCCGTGAAGTATACAACATCGTTTGATTCAAACGTCAGAGCAACTAGTTCGAACAAATATCTTGGGCACAACTCTAGTTTAGACCGCTTCAGCTGAAACTACATCACTTTGCGCTTTAAGTTCAGAACACTACTCGACCCTTTTGGTGTAGAGATAAAAACAAACAAAAAATATGTACAAATAAATAAAAGTTTCATTGCAACAATAACAATCATTTTAAGATGCTTGCTTGATATTAAAAAAAAACACATCCCCGGACAGCTGGAGCATGAAAAAGCCATCACTACAGCTTTTCCCTTATTTCCTGGCTCCTTTGCGTGTGTATTATAATACTTTTTTTCTGTTTGGTTTTTCCTCTTTAGTATTTGTTTGATATGAATACATATAAAATTTCATAAATCAACATTACGACAATGTTTAGTGATATGGAAAGCAAAGAAAAAAAAAATAACAAAATATTGAATAAATAAGCACAAGACGAATGAAAATATATCCTTTTTCCAATTTTTTTTCCCAGTATTAGAACCGAAAGTAAATACCAGTGATACAAATACCAAGAAGGATACAAAATATAAACAAACAATACACTAACGCATTGACACTTTCACACGGAAAATTGCTAGCTCTTGTAGATTTATTTTGACGTTTGAATATATTTTTTTTAACTTATATTTCAAAGGAAAAAAGAAAATCTTTATGTCGTGTGATAATGTGTGAATTAAAGTATGTGTGTACTGCGTCAATGTGTTTGCCGGGCTCATGGGTGAGTATCAATATATTCATGCATGAGACAGAGCATGAAAAATAAGAAAACGTTAAGACGAAAAGGTAGCAAAGGCAACAAAGTAGTCACAACAAAAAGTAATTTCATGGTATATGAGTTTGAAGAGGAGCAAACAACATTTGTGCATGACAAAAAATTTACAAAATTAATATTGACTGAATTATTCAAAAAGCCAGAAACGAAAAACAGTTTACCAGTTCTTGGCTCTTGAAAAAATAACCATTCTCAAATATATCCGCAGGCACGATATTTGGCATCGGTTTACCGGGTTTTCCCAGAGAATAATTTTTGAGTTTTTTATAATAAAAAAAATAAGTTCTTGTAGCTGCCCATTTTTAATCAGGGTAACTCAAATGATTTATTGCGATAATATCAAAAACGGAAAAAAAGAATAATTAGGGAGGGAAACTTCGTTTATATATTTTTTTTAATTTATACAAATTAGTAGTTTTAAGATTTTTGATCAATATAATTATTTACACTTTATATAGTTGAAACGAATAGTTTATGAACCATGTTTGGCCCTAAGAACTTGATTCTTGAATTTTGAAATAAATAAATAAAATGAATATCGATGAAATAAGAGATGTATAAATTCTTTGTAAGATGCATTTTCCCTCTTCACTGAATGCTAACGATCGAATGTTAATGATGTTTGAATAAAATCTGCAGAAGTGGATGACTCGGGAACCGCTGAGGTGTGTTGCGGCACTGGAAATGGATACATGTTCCCCCACCAAGTAGTCAAATTTGAATTTTCTGACTTCTTTCGTCATAAAAAATTTTTATAATTTTTTGATCATAAATAAAATATTAATTTTGGGAATAAAACTGCGATTATAAAATCAAAAATCTAAATTTTCGTAATTCTTATCAAAAGCACAAAAATGTATTGTTTTCTAAGTATTGTTAAAAAAAATAAAAAAGAACTGAAAAAAATAAATGAGATTCCCGCATTTATATTTTTAGTTATTAAAAGAAAATATAGCAAGACAAACAAATATTTAAAAGCTTCTATGGCTTAAGAAGAGAAAATAATAAGCCAGACATTTTTATATAAAATACGTAAAAAATGATGATCGTTTAATATTTACTTTAATTTTCAGCAACGAACTGCAGGAGTGCTTAAATGCAAATTAGCCAAACAATACTTATAAGAAATTTCTAAGGACAAAATTAACTCTTTCTTAATTTTTCCCCACAATCACTTTCCTTGTTTAAAAATCTTTTATTAAACTATATATATTTTTTTCTGTCAATAAAGAAATCTAATACGCCTCAGACACAATAAATTTTCTTTTTTTAACAATTATTCTTAATGATTTTTATTTAGCAAGTTATTTTTTATTAAAAAAAAACCTAAAGGAAATAGAAAGGAAATTAGTTTTTCTAGATAAAACATACTTCTATATGAACAGCAAGTCCTTCAAGTAAGGCAGGCATTAAATTATATATAAATTAAAATAGCAAATAATAAAAGTAATAAACAAAATTAAATTTTAAATAGAAAACCGAACATTGACTTCTTCATTAACATTCAACTAAGTATTCAATGTTGTAATTTGGGAGGCATCGATTACGCCACATCTGAGAGACTATTTTTCACTGCAGATGACTTTCCAACAAAGTGCCAACTTTTGTCACTGAAATTGTTCTCTTTTCTTCTTTAAAGTTGCATTTGCGTTTACAAAGTGACAGTGTTATTGCAGAAATGTTTTATATATTTGTATTTTTTTAACCTAATTTCAAGCGTACAGGTCCTCTATCGCCGACAAACTAATGGTGTTTTCTTTTCCACAAAACAAAAAAAAAATCAACATTTCCATCTAAAGTGTAATTAAGTGTTTGTTTCTTAAGAATGTTTTGCTCTACAAAAGGGTAGTGTATTGGCCATATAGTTTATGAAAATAAACTAAATAAATTGTTAAGCCATTTTCAATAAAAAAAGTTAAAATATGGATATTCCCGCATCCATTATATGTGCAGAAATGACAATCAGTCAATTATTGGATTCATCCTCCTCATCTGATGAAATTCCTTTCTTATATTTTATTAAAGAAACTTACCTGTCAACTATTAAAAATAGACCGTTCCACTTTTTTATAAATTGTGTTTTCTTCGAGTGAAATAACAATTACATTATTACAGGATTGACAAGATATTTTATACATGCACCTTTAAGAATGGTGACATTTTTTGTATAGAAAAGCAAACACCATAAGAATGCACAGACTTGAGAAATCCTGTTTCTCTACCAAATTTGAGAATACAAACTTTGTTTTGAAACAAAAATCTTATTGATATCAATTTTAAATACTATTAATCTTATACGCGATAATTTTGTATAACGATAAAAAAATTACTCTACTTGAGTTTTGTTAATTTTAAGCTAAGTTTAGACGATATGTTGAATCAGCATATGTATGCTAACACTCATATGCTTGAAAATAATAACAAATGCCTCTATCAGCATATTCAATATGTTTGGCGTCTACATGATATGTAGAAAGTAGCAAATTGTTTGATGTCAGCATATGTAAGCAAATGAAATATCAACATAAGAGACGTATAAACATTTGCTTGTGAAATTAGTGGGTTTGGCAGGACTTTTAATTATTATTCAACTTATGTACTTATACGCATAATTTTTGCAATAAAATTTATTAATATAAATAAAAAATAAAAATAAACATAAATTATGTCGCCGGAGGAAAGAAATATCACTAGCTATTGCAAAACTTACCAAGTACAAAATCGAGATAAATTAAGATATAAACACATTCACGACAGCAGGCTACACGGGTACATGACTACAAATTTCTCTGGCTTTTTTTTTTTTAATTTGAAACTTTTTGCGAACTTTCGCGTTTTTTGCAATGTGGGTTACTTTTTCTCTTTTTTATTGTTTCATCGACTTTTAAATGATATTAAACATTTAAATTTTCCCAATATTTTTAGGCATGAGGCTCATATGCATACGAATTTGGCATATGCTGAAAAACTTGTATACATACGTCTTTCAACAAGTAACATATACATATATAAGCATACGCAGGGAATTTGTTAAGCACTAAGAATAAGCTGTTTACATGATATGCTGAAATTACCAACATACGTTTGTTGATATTGTTAACAAAGTATTAACAAATGTTGTTAAACATACGTATGCTGAAAAAATTTTGCGTTTACACGATATGCAAGCACTTGTAAAAAATTTTTCGGCATAAATATGCTGATTCAACATATCGTCTAAACTTAGATTTACATTGAATTAAAATTCAGTATCGGCATCGGTATCGTCGATATTTATGTTTGAGTATCGGCATCGTTACCGAGAAAAATGCACATCGATGCTTCCTTACTTCAAATGTTATAAATATTTCAAAAAAATCATCAAAATTATGATGAGAATAATTAATGGCGTTTTCTTTTCTAAAAAAAATGGTGCAACATTTTTTCCCTTTTTAATGAAAATTTGCAATATGGTTTTTTAAAATAGTGAGTTTATTAGAAGTTACGAGCCAACATTTTTTTCTTAAGAAAACTTTGAGCAGCAAGTTTTTGATGAAAACTAAAAGAAATGTAAATTTTTTTTAGAAAAGAAAACAACATAATTTTCTATTTTTATTTAAAATTTTTTGTCTATGAAACGTGTCAGAAAATAAAGTTTTAACCAAAAAAATTATCATAATGTAAATAAGTTTAGTCGATTATAAAGAGTTCATGTGTTCAATTATATTATATTTGCAATTCGTCTTTTTTTTTTGTTGTTTTTATTGAAAATAATTTGGGTCCTGGCGTTTGTGCATGTGTGCGGTTTCAATTTACCATATTAAACGTATCATAACCACCGTATCAATGGCATGCCATGGTAATGTCAATATTTGTGTGAGTGTGTGTATTGCTGCTCTGCTAAGTGTTGGTTTTTGGCTGGTATTTACATGTATGTGTCGGTTACTGGGAGTGGTGAATGTGTGTGTGGCATTTCTCTTAATAGTAATACAATTAATTTCTATATTTATGTAAAAGTAATTTAAATTTTAAATGTGAATGTGTGTGTGTATGTGTGCGATGTAGTTTTAAATACCACAAACTCTAAACTCAGCAGTAGTGCAGTCAGAATCGTAATTAAGAAGAGATTGCAGTTTGTAAATTAGAGATTTGAAAATTGCAATTTATTTAGTTTGCGGAAAACGTATCGATTAGTACTTCTAATGATTCACGATTGTCTAGTCTAAGCGTGTAACCAAATACATTCGTATGCATTATTTATGGTGTTTATTTACAACAATATTTTTGCAGTTTTAATAGTATACAATCATTTTAATCAATACAATGGGAGTAATTAGACAATAATGCTGTTTATATGTTTTAAACATATTAAATCTGAATTGAGCATAAATTAATTATTGGTCAGTTTTATTGTTTTGACCCGTATGGCTGAACCTTAAAGTTCATAAAATTAAAAAAAATTTATATAAAAAATTTTGGTTTTCAATGAGCCACATAAACAGGGTTTCAAGAAAGGCACAAAAAAATTATTTAATTTTTTTTTTCAATTAACTCTTTTATTGAAAAAAATATTGCTTTCAATTGAATATATAATTCATTTGATTAAATTTTCAATTATTTATTCATTATTTAATACGGTGTTCAGACATATACCTTTATTGAGATTATTGAGCTCAATATTCCATACAAAATTTTAATTTAATCATTGTTCAATAAGTTCAAAATTGCTATATAATATAGTAAAACTTGAAATACAAAACTGTTCACAAGTGTGTTTAGTGAGCAAAACTATGTACAATGGCAAATGTTAAGAAAATATTAAAAAAATACGTTAGAAGTATTGCGAGTAAAGTTGAGGGTAAGTTTATTAAATCTATGATTTATAATTTAAAACCAATAAACCAATTTCTTTTTTAAATAAATAGGTCTCAAAATTAAGAAGAAGAGAATGGGATGAAATGAGGCCAGTGAATCTTACTCTATTTTCATTAGAAGAAAAGCCTTTTCTCCGTGTTTTTATTTTTGATTAAAATTTGTTGTTTTTATTATTATTATTAATTATTAAATATTTTTATTTATGCATATGCTTCCGATTCATCAACGGCGCACTATCATCGCTATTATCGCCGTGTTATCCGTCTCCAGAACCGAGCACGTCAACGCAACAGCTCGGCGTTTCTACTACATAAAATAAAAACAATTTTATTTTCTAACTTTCGAATGATTATTGAATAAGCTAAATTTTTTATATCTGAACACTAAATTTTTTTTTGTCAATAAGCCGAATATTGACTCAATTAAGAATGTATGCCTGAACACAGTATAACGCTGACTTTACACCTGAAAGTATCTTCTTAAAATTTTTGTATATGTATTACAAATAAAAATTTTGGCGAAATAATGACTTTCTTGTTCGTTTTCATAAGAAAGTGAAATTCATTTTAAAATTTTCTTTGAAGCGAAGAGTTGCAAAAATTTCTATAATTCTAGAACTAAACAAATTTTTTGGTGAAGGGTATAAAAAACTAGAAATGGAAAGCCAAAATTAAACAAAAGATATTAAGAAGAAAAAAAGTTTTGTTTACTACCTATTTAGAGTTATCAATGTTTTCACGTACACAAATTTATAGGGCAATAGTTGGGAATAATTATTATTGTTAATATTTTAATGAGATTATCTATCTAATATATAAATGACCCAAGACAAATTATTTTTAGATACATTTTTCTTCATTCTTTCACCAACTGGTAGACATTCTTGAGCTTCAGTGAACCGACTATATATTATTTAAATCGGTTCAGTATTAATGAAATTAAAGGTTCCTAAAATTGACACCACTACAAATGCTAAAAATACACATGAACATTCACTTGTGTAAGTATTGGTTCAAATTAAAACATGCGTGTTTGTATGCAATTTTATTTTGTTTATTGTTTTTTCCATGGTTTTCTCTCTATAAATGATTGTAACTAAAATAAGTACATATATTTTTAAGCTGGCAGTCGAATTTCGACTACTATGCGAACTCTCGTTGCTATAGAAAGGCATGAATTGTCTTCTTTATACACATATATTTAAAGAAAAAATATAATAATTCTTTAAATATACTTACAAAATAAGTCAAATTTGGATTTAAAATTTTGTGACCATCCTCTTGATTGGTATAAGTCTTATAGGAAGAAGAGCGACAATGATTGACTCTTTGTCATTTTACTTTCTGAAAACGTCAAAAAATTACTTTCTTGAAAATATCGTTGAAAGCTGAGTGGAAAGTTCAAAAAAAAAATGTCTGTAAAAGTAAGTTGTTATTATGTTTTAAATATTTGTGTTTATGCATTGCAATTCTCATTAATTTATTATAGTTTTTATGTAAGATAACAACATTTGTAACTTTTTAAAAATTTAGTTGAAGGTCTACTGGTAAGCTTGCCCAAACACCAATGAAATGCAACATGTACAATAATTTTTTATCTTCCAACATACAAATGAAATTAAATTATTTTAGTTTATGATAAGAATAAATTACACTTGAATTTAATAAATAATTAAATATTTAATTAACCCAGTACAAAATTTTTCAACTTATTAATTCGGGAGTCAATTCTGAGAATTGCAAGTGAAAGTAGTCCCAAAAATAAGAACTTCTGCATCATTCGTTTTTTCAAGTTGGCTGCAGGTCTAGTATTATTTTTTCCGGGTCTGATAATTTGGCTCAGGATATTCTTAGGTGTTTCTGACCGAGAAAGTGGTATTTTTTTTTTGTCAACCTGGAACGGCTTGATTCTACTTGATCTACATAGTGTGCAGCCACGTAATCCAACCAACCAATCAGCCATAAATTTATTTGCTTGTGCCAATTTAACTAATTTTTTTATTGATCTCACAAATTCTTTAATTGAAATTTTATTTAAATTTATTTTCTGTGTAATTAAAATTGTTTCACCTCAACTTGAGATGCACAGTGCTGAGTCAATCATGATCGTAAATAATTCCTTGCCTTTAGTCAGGACCTTAAAAGTAGAATTTTTATATGAATGTATTATAGACTGTTCCTGGACCTGTGCTACTCAAAGGACATAAGACACTGACTGTATGAATTTTTCACATAAGATGAACAACGATACGATGAATGATTCTGCATTTTTAACTCAAAAATCACGTTTTTTTTAGGAACGACTGACTACCTTGCAATAAACGAGCGATATGTTTTATGAGAAGCTTAAAATTTCAACTGAAGTTAAAAAAAAAATTCACTAGAATTGTGGTAAATAAAATGAGGCAAATTGAAAATCATTTCAGCTCTTGTTTATTTGCACTATAACGACGAGTGGTGCTTATGAAGGATTTCAATGCATAAGCAAATGAATGGCAGAAAAAATTGAAGTCTTCAACAAAAACAAAGTTGATCATCATGATTCCCAGAGGAATCATTATTTGTTCTACTTCATGTTTATTATTTATTTTTTTACTTGGTTTTTCTTTTCTTAATTTTTCCATTTCTATTCATAAACTCCACACATGCTTGGGAGTTTATTGACCCAGAAAAATGCAAGTTGTAGCTGATTCTTTGTTTTGTTTTTTTTTATACACGAACAAAATATTTGTCTACATTCCGGGAGAAGTATTGCTTTTATACAAATGGTTTTGGGTCTGAGAAAAGCAGAACTATGTATCTCCAAAAATGTTTACCAAAAGAAATAACTTTTCCTTCCCTCAACCAATATTACCGCTGTGTGTTTATGTGTGTGTGTGTTTCTTTAAATGAAACCATTCATTTGTTGTTGGCTTTTAAACAAAAACATTGCATTATGTGTTTTATTTTTTCATTGAATTTATTTTTGTATTTTTCAATGTTGTTCCTCTTTATCTTTTAGTCTCATTTCTAAATATTTCTTTCTTTTTATGGCAACATTTAATTGTGAAAAAATGTCCTTTGGCATTTTCTGTGGTAGCAGGACTGACTGCAAACAATGACAATAACATTTACTTTAGTTGGAATTTAGCAGAAAACAACACGTACACAATTTATTCTTTGGTAGGGATTTTTATAAAAATAAGTTTTAGACACAAACACATCCAAAGATTTTTTTTGTACTTTTAACTTTAATATGAAAAAATCGTTTTAAATGTGTAGCATATACTTAGGAGCATGCATGTTCAGAGTGCATGTGGTAAAGTGATATTGAGCTAAACAAAAACAAATCAACTATTTTAAAGTAACGCCAAAAAATCACGTACTCTAGTTTTTGTTTCTACTGCAACAGCAACAGTGAATGGTGTCTATTTATGTGAGTGAGAATGATGGAAAAAAACCCATGTTGAAAAAATTTTATTTAGGGAGTCTTTATTTTACACAATTTACCTATTAATGGCATCACTAGTGATTGTAGTGGACTTTCGACAGTTATGGCAGCAGAGAACGAAAATAACAAGGATATAGTGATCACAATAGCAGATGTAGGAATTAAAAACTGCGCGCTTATCAAATATCCTGTTTTGTGTGTTTTTGTGTTTTTGAATATACGCCAAAAAACCGAAATTTCGAGGTTTATTTTTAAACAGAAAAGGTTCAAAGTAATGCAGACGATTTTTTTTGTTTATCGATTTCATATGATCTACGTCGAAGATTAGCGATGATACAAATATATTGCAAATACAAAGAAGCTCAGTTTTAACTCAAAAGAAAAACGCTCCCAAATGGAACAAAAGTCATGCCGTCTGAAAGTGTATTTCGAAGGTATAACAATAACCAAACGTTCATATAATTCGCACTCGGCCAAAGATTGTCAACTCAGCGATAGTTGTATCACCCGAAATTTATTCTCCAAATTACGCAGCTACAATATCTACCTCATTCCTTAGCGACTCTCCGATTCGCGATTAGAAAAACCTCAAATTCAAAAATAAATCCGAGTTATTTTCATATAAATTTGAAACGTTTAATTTTAAAAGTTGCGCCATTATGAACCTAAAACTCAGCACACTTTATAAAAATTAAATATGAAAAACGAAGATTAAGGACTTGCACTAAGTCGTTCATTTCCCTAACTGTTGCTATTTTTACTTTGAACAGTGACTTAACGTTCAATCGTTTTTGACGTTTGACAAGACAAATGTTTTGCTTACCAAGGCTGTCGGTCAGTAACGAACAATTAATGATAGAATATTCAAAAATTCAGAATAGTCCAACCAACTGAATCGTTTAGTTGCAGTAGATTCTACATGAACGACACAACTCTACCGTTTACGGACTCAAAATTTCTAAAATGAAAATAACTAAACAATTAAGCAGCAGTTTTATTTTAATGATTCGTTCATTTTTGCTAATGTTCCGCAAATAAACAATTTTCTTTCATTCAATATCATTTGCCAACGCCAACCTTCATTTCATTGTTATGCTATTCTCCTCAACCAAAATTTCACCTTATTTTGTTGCATATTAAAAGGCGTCAGACGAAAATTGTAAACATTTCATAAAAGCATTTTATTGGCCAACTAAACGTATCATTTCTTTTGGCGTCTAAAAACTATTTTGCTTCACATTATTGCAACACATGAAATTGATGACGATAAACTAAGTAAAACAATTTTTAAAATATTTTGCAAATGAAAAAAAACACGAAAAAACTTTTGAATTTTTTGTAGTTTAGATAGTCACGTACAAATTTCATTTCGATACCTACTCGTACATCTATTAAGACGACCTTGTTTGTGCGAAGAAGATGAAGATTTAAATAGCGGTAAAATTTTGTTAACTCCATAAATAAATTGAAGGGGAACTTGTATAATCAAATCCAATCCACATCAAATTATCATCCGTCTAATTAAGCCTGCTTTTGTCGAACTAATGCGTTTGTGTTAAAATCAAGCCCTAGTGCACTTAGCAAGATTTCAAATTACGAATTTAATAATAGACAATTTCTTTAAATCAAGAATTTTGTAATTGCTTTGACAAAGTCGGCAACGCTTTTTCACTTGTGTTGAAAGGTCTGACACAAAATCAACTATTTTTATTCGACATGAAGAATAGAATTCGAATACTCAGTAGTTCGCAGAACAAATGAATGGCTCAGAGCTGAAGTGAACCAAGTTACAAAAAGATATTTTGAGTTTCAGTAAATTTACTGCCATAAATAAAATATAAAATGAAAGCCATTAACTTAGGAACGAAACACTTTTTTACTTTCTTTGCGGAGAATTTCGCTCTAGTTTTGAAATTTTTGATATTTTATGACTTGATTGACTTCAGTTCTGAGCCCTTCAAATATAGATAGTACTTTTCTTTTGTGTTTTTTTTATAGGAAATTGTCAGCTTATTATTGAATTGACGCATATATCAAAAAAGTTGGAATGGAGAAAAATGACAAATAAGGTTTACATGAAGTTTTCTTACATTATGCCCCATAGAATTGTTTCCCCGTATTGCTACAAAATATTAAATATATATCAGCTCATTTTCACAGAAATTAAGTTAGGAATAGGATAGATATATTTTGAATATTCCACTTATGAATTCAAAAGCTGCTTCGCGCAATCTTTTATGGCTTTTGAGATATCACCCATTCATTTTGCTTCATATTAAAAATTTAAACGACACTATTTGACGATTGCAGCAAGTTGTTGATATAAAATCGTACGAAATGAATTTGACTCTTGCTTTGCTTCATTTCCATAACAAAGAAATTAGTTAAAACAAAAAACAAAGGACACGTCAAAAAAATTAAAAACCGACGGCTAAATAAAAATCTTCACCAATCTTTACTGGACAAAATATAAAAGATGATTTTTTAAGGCTTTTCGGATTTTATTAAAAAAAACACCTGAAACTTAGAGGAATGTTTAAAATCTTTATTTGACTCGATGGAACGATCCCACGCATATATTGACTTCCAGTGCGTCAACCGTTGCGGGCTTGTTCCTATAGACATGAGCCTTAACGTACCCCTATAAAAAAGTAGCAAAAAAAATGGTTGGATATTTTTTTTATTTTATTTTTTTAAATGGACATGTCTGGTTTTGTTTGAAAGGTCTGGACATGACTGGTTATGATTGCAAATCTGATGGACATGTGCTGTTTTGAAAAAACTTTTTACAATGTATGAAAAATTATTATTCATTTGTAACATGAACAAATTTAAGACAAATTTCATAATATAATCATATACCTCATCATCATCCTCAATATATTCATCATCACTATCACTGTGGGCGTCATTATTAGGGTATGGCACATTAAAAATATTGAATTTAAACCATTGTTATTCGCTGTTCAACGCAGTTACTTCCAAACTGCTTTTCCAAAATTTTCACCACATCTTTCTTTTTGTTTTGTTTAATTTCATGAATGCATGCAAACCTTTGGAGAAGAGTATGGTATTCGACATTGTAAAGGTTCGATACTTATTTATACTCCTTACCTTATGTGAGTAAGTGCAGGACTCCGCTCGTAGTTTGTACGAACCTCCGCCTGATTCTTTTCAACGAAGTCCACCACGGCTTTGAATGTTTGTTTTTTATGTAGAAGCTGCATTTTGAGGTTCTGTTAAAGTGGACTTTCTCTCTGTCAGTATACGCTTTGCATTTTTAATATTATAAATTTTTTGTGTAATAGAAAAATATTTGGCAAATTTCATTGGACAAGTACATGATAAAGTTGTGTTTGCTTCAAAAACAACGAATAAAACCTTCCACAATAAAAGTAACTCTCGAATCCTTTTTCGACTCATAATTTGTATAAATACAAATTTGAAATTACATTCAAGCGAGCCACCTAAACAGTGGCGGATAATGGAAACAAACATGAACACTGATGATGTGAGTGTAGCGGCTACCGAAAAACAACTTTGTTTCTGTTCTGCCGCGTAAGTTGAAATTAATTGAAGTTAGATTTTCCCCTTGTTCCTTTGGAATATTGTCTCATGTCCAATTCTCTCTGACTAAAAATGTTACGAGCAGATTTGTTTGAAAACAAGTCATTGGACTAATAATTGTACGATATTTGTCTAGTTTTGATTGGAAATAAAAAAAGCTATTTAATTTTTTTCAACTGTTAGGAGCACATATCTGGTTTTGTTCGAAAGGTCAGTTTTCACAATTTTTTTTAATTTAGGATCGAATTGGTTTTCAATGAAAATAGATAGAAAAAAATAAAAAAAATAATTTACTAAGAACATGTCTAGTTTTGTTCGTCAGCTTCTCAAATATCAACAGTCCAAGATGAAAAATCAATATAAAAACAATGTAAAAGTAATGATAAAAAAGAAAAATGTTCTTGAAAATTTCACACTAAAGAAAATATGCTCTGAAAAGCTAAATATACAAAAAAAAGTAAAATATGCTTAAAATATGAATTCAAAAAATAACTGCCAGGACCACGATGTCACACGTATTCATTCTTTCGTACAATTACATTTAAAACAAAAACAAAATTTTTGGCAGTTAGTTAATAATTTTTTCAATAATTATTGTTGATAATGAAATGAGGAGAAGCAAGTTATACTAGCAGAACGAACACTATAGTTTTGACTTCCGGTCGCCACACCATCATTATTACCGTTCACGCGTCTGTTTGTAACTGATACTTTTTAGGTGGGTTCAAGAAATTTAGAAAATCAACTATTTGACCGAATTATATATAAAAATAATAATATGAGAACCAAATTAATTATTGTTTTTTTATCATTTGCATCTGTAGTTCAAACAATCCAGTATTCTTGAAAAATGTTAAAATTATATGAATTTGTTTGCCTTAAGGAGGTTATACTGTATCCTATTAATTTAGCAAAGAAGTTTGATACGACAAGTCGCTATTGCAACAAGTGACTCATAATTACATTCAGTTTAAATTTTCTTAAGAAATGTCTTAAAGAGTTCTTGACTGATAAGAAAATGGGACCCATTCGACTGTATCAGTAACTAATCAAGACTTATTCGTCTTTTTTATTAAGTTTTAACGAAACTTTAGGTGTATAAAAATATATTAAACTAAAGAACAGCTCCATGCAACTAAAGAATTACGAGTATGATAAAAAAGGAAACTCCACCTGATGGCCACATAAAAGAAAATATGCTTAATTTTAAATAAGGAAATAAAGGCGCACAAAAGTACTCATGAATTTGTGATGATGTGGTTGATTGTTTTGTTTAGTTTCAATTGTGCATTTTAGTGGCGCCAGTGTAGTTGTGTGGGTCATTCGCTGTTGTTGTTGGTCTCTAATCACATGACCCTCATTTCAATAATTGCTGATTCTTGTAATTGTATTTAGTTTAAACAAGACAATATAAAATTACATAATTATGCTGACTGGTATTTGTCAAGAAAAAAACTTACATATTGACCGCTTGGCAGCAAATTAGCGTAAACGCCAAAAAAAATTTTTCGAATATATTTTTTTTTATTTTTAAAAAATTACAAATTCTTTTAATTTCTTGTTTATTTTCTTACTTAATTTACAAAAGTCTATATCGCAGTTTCTTCGTTGGGAATCGAACCCGCCACACCGAGCTTAATAGACTTTTACAATTAAATCTAACCAGATTTTTGTACTTAAAGTATTTACTTTTAATTTCATTCTGTAAGTAAAATTTCGACTTTTGAAATGACGCAGAAAAACGACGAGACACGTAATTTGAATTTTGGCTCTTAGAATCTGGTGGCATACTCTGTTTTGCAAGAGCTGGTCAAAATAAAGAGATATTGCGTTTTTAAATTTAAACATTTTAAATTGTTTCTGAAGTAATTTATTTTTTGCTGTGTCATTTCAAAAGTTGAAATTTAAAATTGAAATTGGAGGGCCTTTACTTTTAGAATTAAAATTCGACAATAAATAAATAATAAACAATAAATTTAGTAGTTTTCGAATTCTTTTCCTAAAGATATTTAAAATATTTAAGTTGCGTGAAAATGTATTAATTACGACGAGTTACTTCAACAAACTAATCATGTTGTTGTAATTAAGAGCTGTTTAAGAATGATTGTGTTTGCGTGGTCATTGTGGCATGTGTGTGTGTGCGTGCGTATTTGTGATTTGTTTATGGCAGTGATTGCCAAACGCACACATCGACACGTTTGGTTCGTATTTTGATGTAACGATGTGCGTACACTGAACCAATTTTCTTATTGGATACCAAATATTCACGCCATCTATTTCGCTAAGATAAACAATCAAGAACTACATGTAATATAATAACTATTATTAGAGTGTTGTTTTTTGCTTGGAAAATAGTCTATTTTTTTAATAGTTTTTCTAGTTTCTTTTAATTTTTTTATAGTTTCTTCATTTTTGATTCTAATAATTTTTATTAAAATTATTATTCGAGATATTTTCCAAATTTTATTTGTACAAAAGTTTTAATTATTTGTTAAGCATATCAAAAACGGGGAAACAAGTGTATAAACAGTTCATTTGTTTCGTTATGTGCATACAAGAAAACAAGCGGCGTACAACCTTCTCTTTCGATAGCTTGTATACTACTGAGTAAAATAATCACAGTTGGTAAAGTCAGTGTTGCCGATTCGTGTGCTGAAGAACCTAGAAAACTTTTTTACTGAATATTTTATTGCCGCTCGTAAGAAAATACCAGAAAATAGCTGTTCCCGTAGCTATTTGTCAATTAAGTACTGTTTAAGTGCACATATACTTGTAATATAAGTATGTAAAATATGTGGTGTGTAATTTGGAAGCCAGTGATGCGAAATTCTTCATTGGCAACATTTGTAATATTACTTAAGTTCGGTTTTCCACTTCGGCTTCACATGTATAAGACACTAACACATATTCGCTGCCTGCGGGCGTTCTAGTGGCAAACACTGGTTTATGGAATTGTTTGTCATCAGCCATTGTAAGCAATCATGCCTTGAACAAATTTGCAGGTCTGAGTACAAACAAGTAGTATGAGTGTTCTTGTGTATGGCTGTTGACAAAATAACTTGGGGTCGATCTTAAGCACATACATTTTTTGATTTCCAAATATCTCTCAAAGATCTCAATATACTGCAAAACAGAGACAAATATGTGTGTGTTGGAATTTTTTAAATTAATATAGCGGCACTCCATGAGCAAAATCATATCACATCAGCACAATTTAAAGCTTTCACATACATACATACATGTGTATATATTTCTGTAGACTGCTGAAAAACTACATTCAAAAACACTTAGCAAATTATCAAATAAAAAATGCTGCTACCAAGGCGAATTAAACCGCGTGTTAGCAAACTGGCGAAACCAAGTCGCCTTATTCGATGCTTCTAAATCAGAGTATATCACTTAAAAATATTGAATTGCTGGGGATTTTCGCATTAATCCTTCCATTTGAAAGTAAAACATAAAATATAAATTCCAAATTCATATTAATTCATATTAATATTTCCATCCATTTAAATTCATAAAATAACAATTACAACTTTATTGCATTTTGCAAATGTGTTCGAAAAGTTTGATGTTTCAGACAGATATATTAGGAAAAATGTATTTAAATAAAAAAAAGGATAATAATTGCTAACTTACTACATACATATAAATATATATACAATAATTCCAAATAACAATAATTATAACAAATTTATACAAATAGAATGCAATTAGAAATTCTATATAATTCATTTATTTCCTTAAAGTTATCAACCAGATATTTAAAGGGAAGCAAAAGGAACTTGAAAAGGAACACACTTTTAAGGCTGACTAAAAACAATTTAAATATTTACGAAGCCATACACGGAAACGTTATTTAAATGTTTTCCAATTAATTGAAAACATATTTTTTCAATTAAATATTTAATTTATTAAATTAAAATTTTAATTATTTATTAAATTGAATAACAAGAAATAATGCGAACAAACAAACACAAAAGAGACGATTTTTTTTCTTTATTGTGTGTGTGCGGAGTTTTTATTTATATTATTTCTCTTAAACGTTATCCTAAAGTATTCCACAGGCCAGTAGCTGACTGCAAGATAAATTAAATTTCAAGCACATTTTAAATAAAAATATTATGAAAAAGAAAGTTTTTAAATAAATTTAAATATTAATCACTATAAAATAGTTACATAAATAGTTTCCTCACACAGATTAAGTTGAATATATCTAAACACTAACTTAAAAAAAAGCAAACAATGAAAGCGTTCTATTAAAATATGGTAAAGTTAACTGGCAAAGAGAAATTTGTTTTATTATATGGGGTAATAGCATTCCATAAATGGACCACTCTTAAGTAAAGTGATCCTTGCAATATCAACCTTGCAATAGCTTGGTTTTTAAGGGAGTTTGTTCTCGAAATATGAAATAAATATAAATCTAGACGCCACTCTTTTACTCAGTTAAAAGTAGGGATGCCAATCGGGATTGGTTTTTGCGAATCCCAGGATTCGGGATTTCAAAAAATCAAATTTCGGGCTTTCGGAATTTTTCGGGATTCTGAGATGTTTTGAGATTCCGATTTTTAACATTTATAGATATTGTAACAAATATTTAAAATAAAGGTCTATTAACGCGAAAGCTTAATAAAAATACACCGTTGTAACTTTCAACATTATAAATATTTATTTAAAAAAACGCATCTAAAAAAGGTTCACAAACAAAAGTTTTATAATTACAAAGTGAAATATATGTATTTATTTTATATATTTGAATATAAAAAAATATTTAGTATTCATAAAAAACAAAATACAAAATAAAGTTTCAAAAAACTAAACACTGTTGAATAAATAAATCGTTCTTTTTTCTGTAATTTGTTTATTAAGACTTTTTCAGTTCTTGGCTTAATTTGCAATCCAGTTTTGATAGTTCTTTTATCATAAAAGGGCCGGATCTGCTTTCCAAAGATTCATTTCGCTTTGACATAAAGCTTCAACTGTTGCTTTTATAGGATTCAAAATATCTGTTAATTGTTTGATTAATTTATATTCATAATCCGTTATTTGTTGTTCCTTAAAATCAATTAAAGACTTCTTCACGGGTATTTTTAATTAATGAAATCGTTGGCACATGTCGAAAAGAGTATTCCACCCAGTCTAAAACAAGTTTAATTTCTTCACCTTTCTCCTCTTTAACATATTTTTGCAAAACTTCGTTTTTAGTTGGTGACTTTCTAAAAATTTTTGTAATTATTTTTTACTTTATCAATAACTGTTGAAATACGAAAATTATCAGTCTAATCAGTTTTCATTTCTCTTATACAAAAATCAAAAAAGAATCGACTAGAAAATAAAACCACACCGAACTTTCGATTTTGCTTTTTATTTTGCGCATTTCAAAAGTAATTTTTTCTGCAATTTATTTCAAATAATTATTTTCAATACTTCTCACATTAAAATTTCTTTATAATTGTTAGATGGGATTATAAAGAATAACAAAGTTTCATTTTACCTTTCGATTTCATTGACAGTGAAAAAAACAAATATATAAGATCAAATGTGTTCCTACGGTGAATATAGAAGAAAATCATGATGAATTTGCTTATAAAAAAAGGCAAAACAAATTTAGTAAGCAATTTCGGGATTGAGTGAAGCTCGAAAATCCCGGTATTAAAAAATTCAAATCCCGGGATTAGGTATTAGCTGAATCCTGAAAATCCAGGATTTCGGGATTAAAAGTTAAAAGTATGGACCAGACGTCAAAGAATATACCAAAAGGCCATACAACAACAAATGCATGAGTAATGCGTGCTCTATATTATTTTTGATTTTTATAGGAAAATGGCAGCAGGTGTTATGTATTATCTCCTCAATTTATTTATTATCCCACCGACCACAAACCCGTTTCATCTGATAATTACCTCTCATAAAGAGTATTTTTTTAAAGCCAATAGAACTTACCGAAGGAGTTGACTGTCAAACACACTGTCATACTGAGCACACTTTTTCAATTCAATTCGTGCAAATTATAGACGACTTCGTGATTTTTATGACGCACCTAGTCGCCAACCGTGGAAAGCCATCCCTCGAACTGTGGATACTTTTTACAAAAAGTACTTTTTGTAAGTGTCTTATTGCAAAAAGTACTTATTGAAAAAGCACTTTTTCAAAAGATCACCCTTATCGTGGTTTGGCGTTTTTGTAGCGAAATTCAGGCAGGCGTTTTCAAGAAATGGTATCGCGGTTAGCAAAAACGCCAACAAATACACGATACTGTTTACAAATCTATTACAAAAAAAGTTATTGTGGTTGGCGTATTTGTCTGTCAAAAGTTGCAAAAAATACCGTTAAGTTTCTTAAACAAATTCAATTAAAAAATTTTAAAAATATTTTAAAAATCGAAGCAAACAAATCCTAAGTTAAAATAATCAGAATCACAGCTTTTTTTATGTTAAAATTTTTTTTGTATTGATTTTCAAACGTTCTAGATTAAAAACTTTGATTGAATTAATGAAAAAAATGTATTTGACAAAATATTACAATAAAGAATTATATAAAATAAACATAAAAGAGTGAAATGAAATTGCAGATCACCTAAATGGTATTGGCTTTTCATTCCGTACAAGTGAAAGTTGGATGAAGGTATGAACGAATTTCAAATTAATAAAAAGAAAACTCGAACAACGTGGCTGAAAGTCATGCAAAAGGTGAAAGAATTTTAAACAGTTCATTTTGACACCAGCGAAAGAGGGTGCAGAGAATTTATTGGGAATGCGCAAGATTGAACAACACAAAGAACCTTTCGGTTTTAAGTGACCGCGATGTGTTTCCCCAAAGCAAGATGTCTCTAGTGATAGAATGTTCGATAGAAGTTTGATTGACGGCAACGTGCCGCTGCTCGCTATCAAAACCGCTACAGAGAAACTATTGGTGTCACTGGTGATAAAAACACCGATAGAAGTTCCATCGAAGAACACGAGCAATCTTGTACTTCTTCTAATGTAGCTACAAAAGCTAATAACTAATAACATGAAATCGCTGAAGTATTAGTGGATAATAAGGTCAAAGCTGAACAATTGCAAACATTCGACGACGATGAGGATGATTTTTGGGAACCGAATGAAATATATGTGGGACAAAGATGTCTATTAGAGGATGAAACATTTTTAGTTACAACAAAAGCATAATCATATACTATATACACATAAAAAACGAATCAATCAATTAGTTTTATTATTAATTAATATAAAATACCCAATAAAGTTTGCTTTTATCCATGAACACTGATATTCACATTCTTAGTTGCCAGATGAAAACGGTTTTTTTTTTGTAGATTTGGTGGCCCGGGTAAACGTGTCCTGCCACAGATCGCATTAAAACATGGCTATTTCTTATAAAAATTATGTCAACACATTGCGTCCCTTTAACAAGTTCCAAGACTGACGGTATTAAGCAATATTATCTCTATGCATGCATATATAAACTTATATATTCAACATAATAAAAAATGTTTGCAGTTTTTTTATATTTCGAAGACATTAAATTTAGTGCAAAAATAGTTGATCACCAACAGCCCATTTTTTTATTTCCGAACTCGACCAAGTCTCTATATGTAGATACATCTGGCAGCCGTGTTCTAAACTATGTAATTTGATTTAAAAAATTATTGATTTATTTCTTGGTTATTTTTTTGCATTCTTTCTTAATAATACAAGATTTTTGTTTAATGTGACTAGATTAATAAAAAATATGTATGGAGGTATTTATAATTTAAAAAACCATTCCTTATTCAAAACTGTCCTTAAGATCGTTTCTTATTCATATATACTTTAGCGGTTGCATACAAAACACAAGAACATGCATATATGTTACCTAAAGCAGAGCCTAACAAGGCTCCTATAACATTAGGTATAGGGTATGTTTGCCAATCACGATCCCAGTCTAAAGAAGAAACAATCGATCCTGCCCAAGCTCCCAATATGCCGCCAAGAGCGTTATACTTAAATAGATCCAAAGCGGTCTCTTCGCTTTTTGTCAAAAAGTCTGGTTTTTCACAAAAGCACACCTGCAGAGCTAATAACGAAGAAATTTGATTTTTTTAAAGAAATCGTTAAAATGAGCAGCGTTCTCAGTTTTGAGCATTTGTCCCCAAATAGGGGATTTTTTTGTAATTGGGAATAAAAATTTCGCGAAAAATCGCAGAGGATTTTTTGGGGGAAAAAGCTTTATTTTCACTGGGGATTTTTGGGGATAATATATTATTATAAATATTGTTAATTAGTTTTTCTTTTTTGTATTCAAATTTACGTATTGACAAATCATATTTTTCTTGCATTTTCTTTTTAGAATAAATATTCACTTTAAAAATAATTCAGTTTGTTGTGCCGAATTGATTTGATCTTCTGAAATGTGAACACTTTTTAATACAACCAACATGTACAACAAAAGTGCATTGGCTGATGAATCAGAAGATTTTGATTCTGAAGGTTTTGAAATGATAAACATGTTAATGTAAATATTTAGAGCTCAAACCATAAATTAATTCTAATATAATTACAAATGGATTTATTTAAGTAAATAAATACTCGTATGTATTTCCTTTGACATAATATTGAATTTTTAAGGATAAATTAACAAATAACAAAAAGGTTCATTATATTCCATATTTTGCAAATTTTGTTGGCAAAAAAAAAATTTAAGAATTTTTACAAATGTCGAACATTCCAGAAGAATCAATATGTTGTGACTAATTGAATTTGATAAAGCTTTCTGTTATTTGTTAATTTATAAGCTTCAAAATTTTTATTACAGATCTGTGGGAATTTTCGGGGATAAAAAATTATCTATTTTGGCGAATTTGGGGAATGAAAAATTGCAAATTGGGGATAGGGTATAAAATAAAACTGGTAACACTGAAAATACGGAAAACGATAAATTGCAATTATTAGAAGAACAACTGAAAACGTAATAAATTTAGAGATGAAAAATTAAAACTTCTTAAAGATGAGTTAAAGAGAAAAGATACCCATAAAAAAGAACTATTAAAAACCACAACATGAAATTAAAGAAAAACGAACAGAAACTGAAAAATGATTTATAAAGCTTCATCGTCTTCTTCTGCAAAACTCACATAATAAAATTAAATAATCTGTTACAATATGATTTTTTTACAAAAGCTGGGGTACATGTAAATTTTTTACGATACCACTGAATTTCAAATACGCCGACGAATACAACATTCGTCTAAATACGCATACGCCAACTACGATAAGGATGGTTGTTTTTTTCAGAATATGTTTACTAAGATACTTTTTGAAAACCTACTTTCTTAAAAGGTGCGAGGTTTGTTCAAAAGAAAAGGTGATACAGGTTTGCTCCAAAGAGTCATAACTGGTGACGAAACGTGGGCATATGGTTATGACGTCGACACCATGGCCCAGTCATCCCAATGGAAGCGGCCGGATGAGCCAAGACAGAAACCGAAGAACTCACATAAACGTGACTAACCTTTTCAGTTGTCAACAATAAACTACTAATCCAAATGGGCAGATAATTCCAACATATGACTAACACATGTGTACCTACTTAAAAACAATATTCGATGATCGAATGTACACAGCCCGCGAAAATTCAAAATGCACCTTTTCATTGGAGCAAATCTGCTACATTTTTTTAGCTGTTACTCTTTTTACTTTTCAAAAATAGTCGTATACAAATTTATTTTAAAAGGTCTTTCTTTTTCAACATCCTTCCTTAAGATATTATTTTAAAATTTTATTAGCACATCTTGTTGCCCATCCTTGCTTTTTCATTTAATTTAAATTAAGTTCGTAAACTTTTTGCAAACATATTAGCAATTAGTTAATTAATTAATTCAATATTTAACTCCTGTATCTTGCATAAGATTCTAAAATAATGTTAGTGCTTTGTAACGAGAAAAGATGTACAATGAGCACGTTTATAAGATCTCAGAAGGCAGCAAAGGTTAATAAAACAACAAAATTCATTTAATAATACAACAATGTAACAATAATAACAATGAAGTTAAATTTAATTTGTTAATAGTTTGTTCTTGACATTAAACAATAAATTTTGTTAAAATCCCCTCTATTACTAATAATACTGTAATTTATTTAAAGAAATGGTCCGACTGGACAAATATATGAGCAATATTTTTGGAGAATAGTTTGTTTAATATTATTTAAAATATACAATCTAAAATGAAGTGATAAAATGAACAATCTCAAATCAAGAGATCCAAGGTAATATTGATATTTTACTGCCTTTTATACGCACTGGGCATGGCACTGCTTTCGCTTAATGAATAAATAAAAAAGCGTATAGATTACATATTTAGTGATCACTTTTATTTCGTCATATTACATTCATATTCAGCAAGTCTGAACGTGCCTTTGCAAATATTTTATTTAAAATCTGACACAAAACAGAATAAAGGCAAGTGCAATATACAAGAAAATTTCTACAACATGAAGCATACTGTAAGGGATTCACATACTATTCTGCATACTTTTCAGATGATATACGAAAATCAAAATTAATAGTTGAAAGAAGATTAAATTTTAAGTATTAAAGACAAACATTCATTCAGCATATTAGATTAGATTAAAATAAATTTATTATTTTTCATTAAGTAAAAAAAGAGGGACGCTATTGATCTGCTTCAGTATTCCACCTACAAACATATTCAAATCTTTAATAGAAATGTATTCGTTTTATTTGGAATGAAAATGAAAGAAATTCTTAAATCGTTTCATTGCAAAACAACCAAAAAATTCAAAACTGTCTTTACAAATTCAATACAAAAACAAAAATAAATAAATTCTAAGAGCGTTGTGTGAACAAGTTGCCTTGACTCTCGTTTGTCAGTTAGTATGTATGTATTTAAGTGTTGTGTTTGAGTGCGTATGTGTTTCTGGACATATTTCCTACCTTTGGATGTGTCACTGCAAAACATGCAATCTATCTGACCCATCTTCTTTCTATCTTTTCATTTTCTATGTCTGCCTTTTGCACGTTCAATTGAATAATACCAACAGAAAAAAAACTTTACGAAAAAAACATAATTCTAATGCGAGATATAAATTTTACTAAATTTATTTTTATTAGGGTGGTTGTGATTAGGATTGCAACGAAAGACAAGTACATTTTTCTTTTGTAAAAATGTATCTTGAAAATTTAGGCAGGCTTTAGATTTGATAAAGTACTTTTTGTGACCTCATTTTATTGTAACCGCTCAATGCTCGTCTCGATTAACTCCACTTAGTGATAAGTATTGATTTAAAAAAATGGAGTGAACCGAGATATGTAGTCCGCAAATGTGTATACAGATAAATAAGTCCAGATAAATAAGTCCAGATAAATACGCTCTAAAAAAATATCACATCCGATAAATATTCACCCCTGCGTTTTCTGCGTTTCTATTCGAATCGAAAATTTGCAAGTTTTGCAATTTTTGTATTCTGCATTCCGTTCCCCGTATCATTTCGATTTCTTTTCCCGATTATATGTATTCTGCATTATGATCGTAAATATGTTTTCACAAGTGCTTTGTTTACTGACGGAAAATTTTTCGATTTTTGTTTTTGTAGTTGAAAAAAATTTAACTATAAAATGCCAAAAAAATTATTTTGTAATAATCTTTTTATTTATTTTTTTTTGTTAAATTTTAAAACTTTATTTAATACCTCTTACTCATATTCTGTCTTTTTTTTCTTACTTTTCGTATTTAACTAATGTATTTATTTAATTAAAGTTACCACAATATTGATTTTTTATACATTTATCACTATTATTTTCACTAAATTTAACTTTTTTCAATTTAAAAATTACAATGTTTACAAAATTGCTTATTTTTTCTGTTTCTTTTTCATACGTTTCATGCCAAAGCAGCTGGTTTAAACATTTTCTTCTCTTCCTTTTTCTATCGATTAAGTTTTTTGGAATATAGTTTTTCGATTCGAACGCGGAACGTAATCGAAACACAGAATTGAGTTGATTTTAAAATACATTTTGTGAGGATTTCACACTCGGCCCAATTATGAGTAAAAACCCCGCGGTAGATCTTTCTCTTTGCCCATTCCTCATATTATGAATCGAAACTTCTCAAGGAAAACATTCCAGCGGGGAGAAAGTAGCCATTTCTTGCGAGCTTTTGTGCTACTGGCAGTCTATTTCTGTTCTCTAAGGTCCAGAAAACAACATGAGCCTGTCAATAGTACTCAGTTGCTTTCGAAAACGGGTAGACAAGCCCCAATTTTTTGGTATTGTGTTGACATGACGTCGATGACGCCAGCTGAAATAAGGGTTATTATTTTTTTTATAAACTGTTAAAAATATGATTTGGTGAAAAATTCTGAAGTATGAGTTCTCTAACAGACATAGTGACTGTGACCAAACCCTTCTTCCCCAGGAAATTAAGCCTAGTGGAAAATGAAGACAATGTATGGGACTATCAGACTGTGTTTAGAGTTCATCTTCCTGATTGCAGATATTTAGATCACAAAGACAACTTCTATTTTAAGGAGAGGCGATTTCGAGGTAACAGCATTTGTGAAAACTTTTAGTTCTCGCGAATTTTGCCTTAAAAGTTCTAAACTGATCTGCAAGCCTTTTGATAGTGACTGAAAAAGATCCCTGAAGTATTAATTATAATCCATATAAAAGTGACAATGGGAGCCATTTGTATACATATGAATGATGGTTCGGTGGGCAGACTTCTTGCTACCGAGTACACTCCAGAGATCTGCATGATTACGAATCAAATGGTAAAATGAATATTAAAGTACATAAAAGCACTTAATATTAATAAAATGAAAGTTGCGAATGCATGATTCATATGAACGTGACTGTTGTTAATAAATTGTCACTGCTTTTAATTTCTGTTTATTCAAATGATTCACAAAACCAATGAATCAGTTTGATTGTTTTGAAAACTTCTTGAAATACCTTCTGACAAATGCGTTATTTTTAAGGGAGAATAGCTATTTTATTTTATAATTTATTGTAAGACAATCAAACAACACTAATGATTTTTTATTATTTGTGAACTCGGACACCAATTAAGACCATCGTGATGGCCAAGGGAGTTTCTATCTACACCCTACATTCCTATAAAGTTCTAAACAAACCAATGCTGGCGAGGCAAAGACAGGACTGTTCGTAAATTCATCTCTGCGCTGCATGTCATGCTCAGTACGTTCAAAAATGCAAACAGTAGCAATCCTGCAAAAGTAAGACATTCAAAAATACAACGTTGAAGTATATTATGCGCAAATAAACACAACACACAAATCATAAAAATTACTGCTGCAGCGGACAAGTAAGTATTAAGTTTGTTATTTTATTGTTTGTTACTATTCTTTTTAAAAATACTATATTTAATTGAAATGTCGAACGGCTCATTTGGACATGTTGTCCGGATATTTTTGAATGATATTCAAATATTGCAACACTTTAGGAATTCACACTTTCTAGCTCTGCAAATTTTTCGATAATAAATTTTATTTATTTCTAAAACTGTTTCTTTTTTGTAGATTGAATAACTTTACATTATTAATTTTATCAACCAGCTCAGAAATTAAGTTTATTATTAACTCTTCCATTTGGTTACATTTTTTGATTTTCAAAATGAATAAAGAGAATTTTAAGCAGCAGCTGGTTAGCAGTGGCAGCGCGAAATAATCATATTATGCAGCGCAGTGATGAAATTACGAACAAGTCCAACTTTTCACGAAGCCATATTTTTTAGCGTCCGCACCTTAATCTCATTTAACAGCTCAACTAAAACAATGTGAATATCTTATTTGTCAGCCATTTTGTTCCCCTGGATGCCTGCATGTCCTTCTTTCTCATGGAATAAGGAATAGAAACATTAAAAACGATTTAAATTTGTATTTAGTAGTTAAGAAAGTGATTTAAGAGAGTGGTTTACCCTGAAGTCTATACATATATTTGAATATCTGTTATAAATAGGCAAAGACAAATTTTTAGATCCCTGTTTCTCTTTTGTTTGCCAACCGATTTAGTTCATTCTTTTGCCAAGTGGTAAACATTGCTGAGCTTTAGTGACCCGATTATATATTATATAAATCGGTTCAGTAATAAAGGAATAAAAGGCTCATTAAGTTGATACCACTACAAATGCTAAAAATACAAACGTACATGCATTCACTTATGTAAGTATGGTTCAAGCAAAGCGATGAGAGTGTTTAAGAGTACCTACATACATATATATGTGTATATGTAATAAGATTTTTTATAAATGTGCGTGTTTGTATGCAAATCTATTTGTTTTATTGTTTTTTTTCCGTGGGGACGGGAATAAGTAATTAGGTAGTTTCTTCTGTTTAAATGAATGCAACAGAAATAGATATACGTTTAAACTGGCGGTCGAATTTCGACCACTATGCGTACTCTAGTTTCTACAAAACTATAAAAAAAATTTAAACACTAAAGATCTGCAGCATCCGTAATTGGCGCCTATTAAATTTAATAGAGCACAGAATATGAATGCAGTTAACCCAACAACCCAACAGATTGCAGAGCACATTTTTTTTGTCGTACAACTTTAGCAATTCGTTCTCTGTAGATTGCGGATATGTGTGAAAGTTCTTTTTTTTCGGTATAACAACATTTGTAGTAAAACTTAAAGTCAAAATACCACATGCAGGTTTTGCCAAATAAACGACAACCGCACACAAACACAGACATAGTTGTATCTATTTTCCTGAAATGAACTACAACTGCAGAGGGACATACACTACACTATACTACACTCTATACAAAACATTTACCACAAATAAAAATTTAAAAGGCGAAGATGAAAACAAAAACGAAAACCAATTCTATACATGACCCAGGTATGAAACAGGCTTGATTGTGCCAGCCCAACCAACTTACAACTGACTGCTGAATTGTTATGGTTTTAGAGAAAGAGAAAAAAAAAGAAAAACGTTATTATCAACACAAATAGTACAGAGAGATAAAAAGGTAAAGCCAAATACACTCACATAATATCTACAATCCACTATCTGCCTCTTTTGTTTCCTGTTTAGATTATAAGAGAATGCAGTAAATGGGAATAAAAATTATACACACACACACACATACACATGCTTACAACACATGCTTACAACATTAAGAGTAACTTTTTTCCAAACGAATGTTCATTGTTGGCAACAGATGCTACAACGACGACTCTTGTACGGGTTGTTTAAAAATCATTGTATTGTGGTTTATTGTAGACCCCCCCCCCCCCCCCCACACACATTCAGCCATCCCTCTCCATCACACATTTTAATTTTATTCCCTTTCTTGTGCTTCTTTTGACGCTGTATTATTTGATAATGGCAAATTTTATACAATTGTCAGTTGAAGTTCTATTCGTAATGGTGATGAGGACAATGTTGTTGATTATGATGACAATGATGATGATGATGATGCTGATGATAATGGTAATGAGGCTAATGGTTTGTGGAGGGGAGTGAGTATGCATTTGGAGTAGTTGTCGTTTTATATTGTCATTTCGGAAAAAAAATTGCAAAGAAGAAACATTTTAGAGGACATGTTTTGCAAAGAAACCGTAAATTATTAAAAATACATCTTAAACTTATAAAGATCATTTTCCACAATCCAGATGTTAGATGTGAGACTAGAAAATTTTTCAGGAAATCACTCAGGAGTGCTGCTTTGGCGACATTCTAATAAATATGCTTAATATGATTTGAAAGGTTTTTCGGACTTTTCCATACCAAATTCAGGAGTGTAAAAATCAATATCAGAATTTATAACTTTTTCTTATTTATAACTTTGATCACCTATTTTTTCAACTGTTTATTAATAAAGCTTTAATTTCATTTGAAAAGGTCTGATTTTGATTTTTGAAATTCTGAATTCGATTCAGTCTTAAATGACGCCTGCAAAATTCATGCTGGTATTCGATTGGGAGAACTCTCTAAAGATCTTACAATTTTACTTACGCTTCTTGCCTTCAATGTTTGAAGAGACTAAACTCAAAGAGCACTTCTAACCTCTCTCAATTGCATCCGTTCCTTCGAGGTTGGTGAAATAGAAGGGTGTAATGATTTGGATTAAATTTCTGGGTCTATTTGAATGACAGCATAGATTTGGTTTCAAGGTATCGCTGCGAATAAGATGGCCGATGAGTGCGCAAGAAATTTCTCAGTCTTGCACATATCAGATTCATGAAGGTACGAGTACATTTTCATTACACTGGTTTTGCAGTCTAATATGTGACTAATGGGCGTGTCAGTAATGCCCAGCATATGCCGCAGAGGAGTTCTACACTTTGGCCTTCGTATCCTTTTGGAAGAAAGCCTCAACTAATCTACTATGTCATCACTGCATGGCAACGGTGTGGCACTTATTGTAGTGGATACTTACAAATTGAAGTTTAAGCCATTCTCGCTGACAACGTAGATTTTTTATTTTTCGATTTCTTTTGGGGACTTGATGGTTTATTTTGTTATTCGAAACGAATGAAATTGGTTTCGAATTGCAATTTTAATAAAATAGAAATTCGAATAGAGTTTTTTTCAAATCGAATTACATATTAAACTCCTGTACAGCCTCAGTGATAAGCGACTCATTGGCCTGTTAGGCTTTTTGAAAAGTTCTGGACAATTATAAGGAGATCAAGGGCATGCAAGCATGCAGCTAGTGGGACTTTAACACGAAATTAAACAACTTCAATATCTTTTTGAGCAGAAATTAGTCAGTAGTTACATTCCTTTGTTTGCTGAGACAGTAAAGCTGTTTCCTTTTTTCTTTTAATTTGCTCAAGACATTTCGTCGTCCCGAAGTTATCTTCACGTATAACACAAAATCAAAAAAACAAAAAGAAGATAAGAACGCTTACCCTAAAAATTCAAGACTTGACGAGTCAAACCTGACGTGTGTGAACCGGGTCTAAGATCCTGAACTTGTGCTCGGCAAGTAGTGAAAATTCGGGTCATGTAATTTTTTTTGTTGCATATAATGTTGAAAATTTAGACTCAATTTCCCAAAGAAATGTGAAGATAACTTCGGGACGACGATTTGTTGCCACACATTCGCCTTTTCACTGTTCAATACAGATAATCATATTGCGACTATGTATTTGATATACCTACTACGAGCATGTATCGTTGCGCTTAAGTAAAAAGGACCTAACTTAAATAATTGTAACAAAAAAGAAAATGTACAACTGCTTGTAAAAGCGTTATTTTCTTTTTAACTATTTCAATAAATTTTTGTGAGGTGTATTTTTGTGAAATGTATTGGAATCACTGAAAAGGTAAATTTCGTAAAAAACACGAGTTAGGGCCTCTCTAGTTTAACCTATCCATATGCTTATTTATAAAATTTGCATTCTATTGTTCTAATAGTATTGCTGTACTAACTACAATAGTTTTAAAAATAAATACTTAAAAGTACAGTAGGGCCTCGATTATCTCGCATTCAATTAACCTGAAACGTCGATTATCCGGGAAAGAAAATTTGTAATAATTTCTATAAATTAAATTTTTTTGCGACAATTAACCGTGATTACCTCTATTATCCGGGATTCTAAGCATTTTTTATTGCTTTTGAGCAATCAAACTCAATATAAATACATAAAATGAAAAAGGGTAATTCTCTCCTTGAAATAAGATGAGTCAGAAACATGTGTTCACGCATGGTTAGTTTAATTTAGATATTTTCAAAAAGAAAAACTTTTAAGAAACTACGCAAAATAAAATCATTAGTGCCGGTTCACACACTTCAAATTTTGCTGCACATCTTTTGAGTTTGTTGGGGAGAGCGGAAAAAAGAGTGGTACGTATTTGGCACGCAGTTGCTTGTAATCGTGGAGCTTGTTTTGTTGTACCATTCGTAATTATGAGCACGAAGTTAGATGCATATTATTATTTGACATTCATTTTCATTCTTTGCTTCGCTGTGAAAATATATATGAAAATTAGTGTGAGCACTAAAGCGACTTCAAGAGGGAATCGAGAAGAAATTGAGCAGCAAAAGTTGAAGTGTGTGAACCGGGACTTATGTATCATTTAATATTTTTTTTCCAAAACAGGAATTTTTTTCTTATATTATTTAAACATTTTTATAAAATATCTGAATAAATGAATTCCATATAAATAAAAAATGTTTAAAGATACAACTCCAAATTGTTATCATTGACCATTACGGATAATCGAGGTCTCACTGTATTACATTTCATTGTAAATTCATTAAACTGAAGAAAAATTCTTTGAAATATAAAAACTACTGACACAAGTATTTTATTTAATAAAAATCATTTTGGATTAAGAATAAAATCGTTTCCAAGAAAATTATTAGCTGTTCTCAACAAAAGAATTGTTGTTACACAAACACACCGTCCGTCTATTGCCAGAAGTTATAAAGATATAAACATTTTTAGTGATTCGAGTGAATCAGTTCTTTGCAATACCGAATTGTTTAGGTTAATCGTAAGTGTTTTTAAATCTCTAGCATTTTCAAATATATTTTTAAAACTTATCCGATGTGCTTTTTTAACAATGACATTTAGCAGGCACTTTTGCAATCGAATGAACTTTACGAACCCTTTCAGACCTGATGCTAAACTACTTTGATATTTTTCATAATTTTTGGAATATATTGGTCTCTTTATCGTATGAAAATATAATCAATGTTTATGTTTTATCATTTTATATCCTTCAAGGATTTTCAGGACACCCATAACTAATGCATCTCGGCAAAATTTTTAGCTAAAATGCTTTTTTATTGCATCAAATGACTTGAATTGGTTTGGTACATTTAAATTTATAATTTTTTTAATTAAAATATTTCCGCTGTGAGGCTACTTTCACATGCAATTCTCAGAATTAAGTCCCAAAATCATCATGTGTTGTACCGTGTAATACAACAAAATAAGAAATTTATTTGTACTTAATTAAAATTTTTCTATGAATTAAAAAAAATCCAAGAGGAAATAAATTTGATTGCTTAAAAAAATTTAAAAATACTGCACAAAAGAAAAATATTGCATTGTCTCTAAATTAAAAAAATTTACATAAATTTAGTAAACATTTTCCACTATCCTTAGTTTTGGTGTTCCAATAAGCGTGTTTGTCTAATTTTAAATATGTTTGAAGTCCCTGGAGTTTGTATATTCACTGTGAGATTGTATAATTTACAATCTATTGAGTAAATTATAAATTGCACTTGTTCAATTGTCAACTCAATGTCCGTGATTGTATTGTTTGTTGCCTTTTGGTATTCTCCGTTTGCTTTTTATATTTTCGATTTTACTGTGAGTTTCTGTTACTGCTCGGGGTGTTGCTGTTTAACCAGCAGCTGTTGTATCAATAGAAATTTATAATCAGAATAAATTTTTTCTTTTCAGATTTTCGGTTTTCCATTTTTAATGCTTGGAAGCAGTAAAGAGCCCAATCGTTAGCAGCAGAATTTGTTTTTAATATTAATGATTTCTCTTTTGTTTCCTGCTTTCAAGAGACGAAATTACTGATGATACTCTGTGCAATAAAATTTTAGGATTTTTTTGTTGATGCAAAGAACTTTAAATTGAAATAAAATACAGCGAAAATTATTTTAAAATCCAGAAAATTGGCTTCACTATAGATATGATCTTCCAATAAGATTTTTCATTTTGATATGAAGAAACACGAGTATTTTTAAGCGAAATCCTCGAATGTTTATTTAATTGTAAAGATGAGGGTGGTGTGCCATTAATAATGGAAATTAACATCACCTAAATGGCCGTCACGGCTACGATTGAAGGGCAACATTATTTTCATGAAATTTTCCATCACCAATTCCATCACCGGATAACTTCACGAGTTCCTTCTTTGAGGTCTTCAATTGGTTGTGGGCCATTGGCAAAGACCTAGTCTCTGACGTAGCCCCAAAGAAGAAAAAAACTAAGATCTCGAATCGGTGGCCAGCTGTGATCAGCTGTGATCGGCTATTCGAGAAATTGCACGGTCAGGAAACTTTTCACACAAATGACCGATGGTATCAACAAAGGCACGACGTATTTTATGGTCGTTAAGAGTGAGTTTTTGTATTAGCTGAACTTTAAAAGTCCTAAGACTAAGTGCCTGTTTTTAGAAAATGAAAGCAAAATTGTGATGAGAATTAATATTGAAAACAACAATAAAATACGAAAATTTGTTTTTGTTTTCAATATAAATTCTCGCTCACAATTTTGTTTTCATTTTCCTAAAACAGGCAGTAAGTCTTTATGAATGATATGGTATAATGACGTCAACACTATGAGCTACAACAGCAATATTCTCAGTTGTTGTTATTGAGCGACATGCACGAGTTCGATTCTTCATAGCACTAACTTGTCCCAACAGCTTTAATTTAGCGAACTTTGACAGCGAGTTTTTCACCACATCCGTAGTGAATTTTAACATTTTCAAGGCGTTGTAGGAACCCATTTAGTTCCATTTTTATCAAAGACGGGCGTAGTTTTAACTTGTCAATTGTCAAGTAGTTACAGGTTGAGTCATGAAAACTGTTAAAGTGGCGGCCTATTGAAAATGAAACGTTTTATTGCAATACCCTGTATTTTAAGGATAATTGTTTATTAATAATGTTGAGGGGTAAATTAACCAAACATGCAGGGTGCCCAAATACAAGTATCTTTACAAATCATACTTTATTTTAACACTGATAGATATTGTTCTTTATTTAATTAAGCTTGAACAACGTTGGGAAATATTGCAAACAAATTATCGGTCACCGAATTTGACAGACAAATCATGGAAAAATCGTGCTATCAGCCGTCTTGGCGCTGTCAATTGGTCGCCACGAAGCTGCGATTTGGTCTCTTTAGTCTTTTATTGTTGGGTGATGTGTAAGACCGATGCTATGGGAATAATCTAGAAACGCTAGAGATTAAACCAAAAACCATGAAATAAGTCTTAGAAAATTAGAGCCGCGGTAGTCACATACAAGAAACTGTGTTCTGTAATGAGAATGTTTTTTATTACTAATAAATTAATGTCCAATTCATTCTGACTAAAAATGTTACGAACTTTAGCCAAAATAATAATCACTTTGGATTAAAACCACTAACAACCAATTTGTTCGTAAAATAATTACATTAAATAAACAATTAGCTGCTGGCTTGTTTGCTGTACTTTGTCACATAAGTAACTAGTTAAAATTGATCAAAAGTAGTTGAAAAAAAACAAAAAGCAATAGTACTTAAGTATGTATTAATCAAACCAAAAAAGTTTGTCTTAAGTAGAACAAACAAATTAGAAAGGCAAATGGTGCAGGAGATAAAAACAACGTGTAGCGATGGGTTAATTTATCGTTAATTAATTATGGTACAATTTTAAAATTGATCGCGATGAAGTTGTGTGTGCTTTAAAAACAACGAATAATACTTTCCACAATACAAATAACTCACGTATCCTTTTTCGAGTCATAATTTGTATAAATACAAATTTGAAATCACATTCAACCGAGCCACCTAAACAGTGGCGGATATATGGAAACACACATGAATAGTGAGGATGCGAGTGTAGCGGCTCCCGAAAAACAACGTTATTTCTGTTATGCCGTGTAAGTTTAAATTAATTGATTTTAGATTTTTCCCTTGTTCCTTTGGAATATTGTCTCATGTCCAATTCTTTCTGACTAAAAATGTTACGAACATTAGCCAAAATAATGATCACTTGGGATTAAAAACTACTAAAATAAATAAAGTTTATTTTATTTTATGTTTGACATTCAACCTTATTCCAGTTGGCGACATCGACGTCACGTCAACACAATACCAAAAAATTGGGGTTTGTGTACACGTTTTCGAAAACAACTGACTACTATTGACAGGCTCATGTTATTTTATGGACCTTAGAGAATAGAAATAGACCGCCAGTAGAACAAAAACTCCAATTTTTTGGTGTTGTGTTAACGTGACGTTGATGTCGTCAACTAGAATAAGGTTGATTATTTTGTTAAATACAACGCTAAGCGTTGAAAAACTTTGTATGGAATTTGATTTTGTAATTTTAATTTTTTCATAAACAATTCGCCTACGCTTATTGTTAAAACAAGAGCCAACATTTTGAAAATTATACTTGTGTCGGAAGTGATTCTCTGATGTTTACTTCATCAGAGAATCACTTAGTGTCTAATAACTTTCTGAAATTGAATTGAATTTAAAATTGTATTTAATAAAAAAATATTTTATAAAAATGTCTACTCTAGCAGGTAGTTTTTCATAATCATTATATTATTTTAATAATTGCTTTGGGTACGGTTTTCTCAGGGAAAATTTTAAAAGTTTATCTGTAACTGCTAATAAGCCATAACATGTTTCGCGTTGATTAAAATTAAAATGAGAAAATAAGATCTTGTTAATGTTTTAGGGAAAAATGCTTCAGCGCAAAAATGCGCTTTACCAAATAGACTTTCATATCGAAATCTTAAAAGTTTCATTTTAGGCTCAAATCTACAATCAAGTCTAATTAATTTATATGAATTGGTGTCTAAAGGAAGCACCTCAACGAGTATGATCACAGTCTATTACGAACAATACTTGATAAAGCTTTCACAGAAATATTAACAGAACAACAAAATTTTTATCAAAATCGATTTTTATTTTATTCTCTTCATCGTGATTAATGTGTTTTATTTAAATCTGCTGTTAATTCAACTCATTAGGGAGTTAAGTTTAAACTATTAGATAAATAAAAAATAAATCATTTAAAAAACGCTTTTAATGAAAGAGTTATTTTTGCCACAAACCCAACACAACAAAAAATAAAAAAAAACGTTATTATAATTTAATGCCACGACAACCATGTAACCAAATCAAAGCTGCAACTATGGTGATAATATATAAAACACATACACATCTAAAAGGACATACATACACATCAACAGACCCTGTGAATGTAATATGATTCCTTGGTGGGCTTCATTTTGTCCTATAAGGTTTGCATTTGAAAGATTTTTATGGTTTTATAAATTATTTATTTATTTAGGTCAAAGTTCATATTGCCAAACATGCCATGACATGACATCTTAATTAATATATGTATCTTAATAGTTAACACTAGCATTTCCTTCTGCCGACACAATGGACCAAATTCTAGTAATTAAATATTAACCATTTACATAAATATATACAATAAAATAGAAAAACAAAAAACATTCTAATTAAACAACTTAAAACTTATTAACTCGCTTTTCTTTACAAATTATGTATTGAAAATGCTCCGTCTCTTTGTTGTGCAAAAGCAAATTGGACAAACACACACGCTTTGTTTGTTTCTCAACTTGAAGCTGATACATAATAAATGTGCGTGGATTAGTTCTAATTTTAAAAGCTTATAGCTCCCAAAATACTGAACCGATTAAAAAAAAATATAGATCGTACACATTTGTGAACAAATATCTTCAAAATTATATTTTTTTTTTCAAAATCTACTGGATAATAAGAGTGTAAAAGGGATCTAAAAAAGCGTGTTTGCCTGTTAATAATATATGAGGGCGGATCAATAAGTCCGTGACTTTTTGAACTTCCCTCGCAGTTATATGAAATGCAGCACTGTTCCCATCAAGTACTATCTGTTAGTAGATTACTGTCAAATTTTGATCAAGTGTCGTCATTTACTTTACGCTTAACAGCTGTTCAAAACATACAACCTCGTGTATTTTTCTAAAAATGGAATATTATGCCAACTTATTAGACCGATTCAATGAGGATTTGAAAAGAAAACGATCCCATATGGCCAACGAAAAAATTCTTTTTTAGCAAGATAATGCACGGGTGCACACATGTGTAGTCTCAATGGCAAAACTCTTTGAATTGGTCTGCGAATTGGTACCTCATCCGCCATAATTTCCGGATTAAGCCCCTAGTGACTACTTCCTATTTCCAAACCTAAAGAAATGGCTCGGTGGAAAGAGATTTAGCCCTAACGATGAAATTATTAACCAAACAAATGCCTATTTTAAGGGCCTCGAAAAATCCTATTTTTTGGAAGGGACACAAAAACTGGAGAAACGTTGGATTAAGTGTATTGAGTTAAAAGGAGATTATGTTGAAAAATAAATTAAATATATTTTCGCATTTATTGAAATCAATATAATATCTCTAGAAAAATATCCGAGTAAAGGTTCCCTGGCGATCAGCATTAACCACAGTGAAAGAATCGAATGCCCTTCAAAAACAATTCCATGTATTTTTAATAAAAAACAACAATCTGCGTAATTAGTAGTTTTTAATCCAAAGTGATTAATATTTTTGGGCTAATGTTCGTAACGTTTTTAGTCAGAAAGTATTACGGTTGTCGATTTCGCTTTTCGACTTTAACAGTATGCTTCTTTAATCTATTACAACTTGTCGAAGTCGAAAATGAAAATTCGACAACCGTAATAAGACCCAATAATAATATTTTACTTACTAACTAAAGATTAAAATTAAATTGAAGATATATTTTCAGTTAAGACTTTCCTACGAATTTGGTTTCTAGAGGCGTTTTCTTTTCTAAAAAAAATGCCCTTTTTGCCCTTTTGATTGAAAATTTTCGATATATTGAAATGGTGAGTTTTTTAGAAATTATTGCACCATCACTTACGATGCAAAATTTTTGTCTTAAGAATACTTTAAATAGTATTTTTTTAATAAAAGTAAAAGAAATGTTACATTTTTTTCAGAAAAGAAAACGGCATAAGCAGCTGTTTGATTGATGGCAACAAAAAAAGAAACAATTTAATTTTTTTAATTATTAAATAAATTAAAATTTACTGACAAAAACTCAACAGTTGCAAAATTACTCCAGACGTATTTTTCTGTTACCAGAACTACAGGGTCTATATAAAATAGAAGGTGCAACTATTTATCTGATTTAATGCAACAACAAAAAAGAAGAAAAAACACACACAAACAAAACCGTGCAAATAAACAACAAACGAACGTGCTTAAATATTCAATATAAAGCATGAAAGCAAACAAATAAAGACACATGCAAACACTTGCCAAAGCGTAGAAAAAAAATACATAAAATTAGGATGGATTCAAAACTAGAACATAGAAAAAATAGGAATTTATAAACAAAAAAATTTAAAAATTGTGAAAACAAACTTATTGTTTATGCAGTTCACATAAAACAAAAGAAGAAAATAAATTTTAATTAATACACTTTCAAACTCCATTTTGATCTATGCCAATGAAGCCAGTCTAATATGGAAACATAAACAGGCACCAGATACACTTTAATAGTAGGATGTATAACTTCTTTTTATGGATTTTGTTTTAAAGCTAAAGTTTTTGTTAGCGTATATTTAGGGGCTAATTAATATTTTGTTGTATCCGACCGAACGCACCTTTTCAGACCGAAGCCGAACCCGAACAACAACACACACTTTGATAAATTTTGCAAAGTTCGGCAAAGTTTAATCTGGAAACTTGAGTGGTATAGTTGCAAAGCATACAATCTCCACGTTTCCCACGAATGTTTCCTAATTTCTTATCCTTTTTGACGCCAAACCTTTATATGAATTTAGTTCAAACATACCTCATATCTTCTGCCAAATCTCTTCTACTGAATACCCTAATATGCAATATAATAAATTTAGTTGTAAAAATTAATTATTGAAATGAAGATTGCAGCCTTTGCAAATAGGTCCCTCAATGTGTTTTTTTTTATTTACACTTTCGAAAAGATGCAAAATTAAAAGATAAATTGCAATGGAAAATAGTAAAACGATTTTATATATAAAAAATAATTAGTAATTGGTTTTTCAAAAAAAGTTCAATATAGTACAGGAGTTCAATATAGACAGTATACATCTGTCTATTCTCTTCAGTTGTCGAATAAATCTTTCGCCTTCTTTATACAACAATGTAGATTTAGGTTATGAAAACATTCCAATTACTTTTTAGAAAATAGTTCCTAATGGATCAGATCCCACAATAAAAAAAACATTTTAAACATAGAAATTGTGTTCTGACAAAACAAATCAAGTCGTTATTAATGATTGTCGCTGAACGGATATAATGTGAGTTATGAACAGACAAAACAAAAACATGCAACTAATTGTGATTTGTTATTAACTAAACAAACATCAAAATATAATATTCAATTGTGTTCAGATAAAACGGCGTATGTGGCGCTCTGTTTTTTTTTAACAGAAAGACATCTTTCAGAAAGCCAATGTTTGTCAACATGCTACGTTAGTTTTGAAACTTATTTGAAAAATTGTAGAAGTTGTGTTGTTGTTTTGGAAAAAAAAAGTGATATAGATCCATATTTTTGAAAATTTTATTTCACCTTTTGGTATCATTAACACGAAAAATTGGACATGAAAACGACAGAAATTTCAAATTAAAATTTAAAAATTCTTGTTACTTATGAAAGTCATAAATTTTTTAGCTTTGTTTAATAAATTAATTTTTTATGTTAAAATACTAAAAGAATTGAATGTAAGAAAAATAATGATGTGTTTTTGTATTAAGTTTTTGACGGTTTCTTTGCGGTTGCTCGAACTCGTACTGTATGTTAGTTTATGTATACTAATTAAAACTCTATAAAAAAAATACAAAATCTAAAAATCTCTTTGTTTTAATAATTACAATTTTTTAATTGTTTGTTTTATTTTTTCGTCGCTTTTACCCGATTACTTTTGCTAGCAGTGGCAATTTAGTACGTGACAAAATGTTATTTTTTATGTGAAAAAAAATAAATAAATAAAAAGTTGAAATATAAAACAGTTATTTAACTTTTTTTTGTTCTACAAAGGAGTAAGTATGTGTAAATGCACGTGTGTTTGCGTTGCCACAGCCATATTCGCAAACACAAACATATTCACAAACCCAAACCAAACAAACACACACGCACCTGTACATGGCGTAAAATACCGATAAATGTGTGTGTGTGTATGTGTGTATGTGTGTGTGTGTGTGTGTGTGTGTGTGTGTGTGTGTGTGTGTGTGCATGTACACAAGTGTGAATTGGCGGTTTGTTGCACAACGTGCAAAAACGTATGAATGTACAAACTGTTACCACAAATTTTCATTTTCAACATATTGTATATCTGGCTATTTGGTCTGTGTCTGTGTACATATTGTCCATCCCATAAACTACTTTAGTTTTTAAGTTGTTGTTGTTTCTGCATTATTTAAATTAAATATTTGCAATAATAATTTTGAAAAATTCATAAAATGTATGTAAAGTAGCGTTGTGTCGTTCCGGAATGACCCAGTTCCACTGAACGTTTCATTTGAATGAACGCTTCGGATTTTTACAGCGTTTCATTTCTTATCGTTCATCCTTCCGACCAAAGTGTTTTTTACAAGGTGATCTGCACAATATTGTTGAAGGATTCTTTTCGCATAAAGTCTGAGATCTGGTTTACAGATCTTATTCGTATTTAAATGATATATTTGACAGAAGTGGTACGAATTTGCGGTCACATTAAAGGATCATCAAGATAGCGTTTTACATATGTTTCGTCCACTTATTCCTGATATAAAGTTGATATTTTTCTATAGAGATTGACATTAACTGCATGGCCACTACGGAAAATTGTGTCACCAACAAAAAACAGTCTTGGCTCTAAAGCTACCTAAGTAGGAAAAAAAACATTTTTTTTCAAAAACCATTTATTTCTCAACATAGTCTCCTTTTAGCTGAATACACTTAGTCCAACAATTCTCCAGTTTTTGTATCCCTTCAAAAAAATAGGATTTTTCGAGGTCCTTAAAATAGGCAATTGTTTGGTCAATAATTTCATCGTTGGAGCAGAATCTCTTTCCACCGGTCGATTTCTTTAGGTTTGGAAATAGGAAGTAGTCACTAGGGGCTTAATCCGGAGAATATGGCGGATGAGGTACCAATTCGTAGCCCAATTCATAGAGCTTTGCCATTGAGGCTGCACACGTCACACGTTTACGTTTATGGTCAATTGAGAGCAAACGCGGCACCCATCTTGCCGATAGCTTTTTCATATGCAAATGTTCATGCAAAATGTTGAACACACGTTCATATGATATGTTTATCATTTCAACAATCTCATGTAACTTGACTCCGCGATCATTCATAACGATATCGAGGATTTTCTTGATATTTTCTTCAGTAACCGCCTCTTTTGGCCTTCCTGTTGATGGTATTGTTGCAGTGCTTGTTCGGCCGCGTTTAAATTCAGCAATCCAATATTTTACCATGTAATCTGACGGAGCATACTCACCGTAATGTTTATCGAGCTTTTCTTTTGTCTCTTTCGCCGTTTTCCCTTTCAAATAATAGTGTTTAATCACTTTACTGCACGAAATTCACTTTTTCCATTTTTCAAGAAACACAAAAGTTGCGCACTTCAAACGACTACAACAAATAAACTAATCGATAAATTTGGGTGAAATATTAACAGCTGACGTTTCACAGAAAGCAATTTCTAAAACAAAAAAAATTTTTGTGTTTGTTCTGCCTTCTAGCTTCAATATTAATCCGCCCTCGTACATTTTGAAAATCGGTTAATGAAGAGTAAAATTGCGATTTTTAAACTTTTAATTGTTGGAAAAAAGTCAAGTATTCGATTAGTATCTGTAACTTAAAAATGCGAGCTGATGGAGAAAACTAGAGATAAGATTTGACATCAAAGTTCCAGTCAACCCAAAAATTTCGATTTTGTTCCCTTGTGTAATATATATTGTTCAAATTGAAGACTTACCAAGAGTGTTATATATTTTATAAGTAGATATTTCTTAAAAATTTAAATCACATACCTGAAAGTAGAAATAAGAAACAATCAATTAATTAATTGACAAATATTATGTAAATTAAAAAGCTTTAGAAAAGCTCAATATTATGAAAAGTGCGTGCAAAATAGTTTAGCAATTAAGCAAAATGGCATTATTGCTGCGAAAATTGTAGTTAGCCGTGTTTAGTATTCAGCGGATAACAGTTTATGTCAACAAAATTATTTGCTAAAACTTTATATTACCACCAATAATCCAATTTAAATTTTTCTTAAAAAAAAAAAACAAAAAAATTACTTTTCTCAAAAACATCATCAAAACATGAAACTATGTCTGTTGAAATCCTTTCAACAATTTTACCAATCAAATCTATCATCATTTGCTTCACCGAACGATATAGATAATAAATTCATATATTTTTATATAATTTCAAATAAATGCAGAGAAAATCATGGTGTCAGTTGCACATGTGTCTTTCTTATTTGAAAATTTTATAAAGTAATGCGGAAAATGGAGGGATGGTGCACAAACATAACATTTCGACATTTCAAAACGTTCTTTAAGCGTAAAGATATTTATGTCGCTTTTACAGAAACAAGTAAATTTTTAGCAGTCGTTTTTGTTTTTTTTTTTTTTTGGAAAATAGAAATGGAGCTCTGCGTTGATTTGAATACTATCTTTATTGGCACTACAATTTTTTTTAAATCTTCCATAAAATATAAAAATATTTTCAATAAACACACATTGTGTTTATCAAATATACAAAATTCGTCATCACAAAAAATTTAAAAATTTGCGTCTATTGAATCCAAAATATTCTTCTTCAAATGTTCACATTTATATAGAACATCGTCATCACAGAAAAGTTAACAGTTTGTATTCTGTGCTGCAAGTGGATAATGCGCTAGCCGAAGACCAATACTTTAAGCAATTAAATGTGGACCGAGTTTTATTGGATCTCCGGTTTTTGCAAAGAGAATAAGAGCAGGCGAGTGATAAATCCCTACAAATAAACTTAGATTAAATTTAGAACATCACAGCTCCCAAAAAACTGGTATTATTAATGATAAATTAAAGAAAATTAAACATACAAAAATTAAGAAAGATCTATTTAGTTTTATTAAAAAGTGAAGAGTAACAAATTAAAAATTATGAAGCAAAAATAAAGAAAAGAAAAAATATTTAAAGAGAGTGGGCCATAATCATTGTTTCCAAAATTTTGGGATTTAGTGTTTGTATTTGCAAAGATAACTTTAATAAAAAGTATGCTTTTGATATACTATAGACAAGAAAAAGCACACTTTACGCGTAAAAGTTTAACATCAGCTTCTGATGCTCTTGTGAACAATTTCCTCCCAATTATTGCCGAAATAACATTAAAACTATGTAAATTAATTTCACTTTCAACTTTAAGTACATTTATTTTAATTCTTTAACAGCATATACACATTATTTATCTTGATTTCATATTTTTGCTTATTTATCTTCTGATACCGAACCAAAGTACGTATGTATATTAAAGCCGCATGCACGCATCTGCTAATAATTTTTCCTCCAGCTATTTAATTCATAGCAGCAATAAATGTGTGTGTAAATTTCTTAGAAGTGTGCATCGAATCATTTTATTGAATCAAGTGAGTTTCACACTAAATCTAAAATTCCCGAAAAACAAAATACACACAACTTTATTTCGTATAGACAATGAACTCAGCAGACATCTGCTTCTTTTATTGCAAATCCTCTGCTTGCTATGAGCGAGCACATGAATATATTATAACAAATTGGTTATTAAATATTATTCCTAATTTAAGTTATAAACAATATCACAAAATACGTCTCTTTATCTTGCTGTATGAATTAATTCGCTTATAGTTCTCAAGCATGTCGAATATCTTAAGTTACGCCGCCACGGCATATGTTTTCGGCCCATTCCTAGTCTGCTATCTATTCTATCCTCGAATATTAGCTGCAATAGCTGGTATTTGCTCCAACGTAGAATATGTATCAAAATAGTGGGAAGTAGTTCACGTTCACGATCTATTTTTCTTAAAACTTTATAGTTAGACACTCTATCAACCCACGATATTTTCAGTAGTCTTCAGAACCACAATATTTCAAACGCTTCTATTCTATTCATAGTGTTGATTTTTAAAGTCCAGGCTTCTACACCATACATTAATGCCGACCACACGTAAGATTTTATGAAGCGGAACCGGAGGCCAAATTTGATTTTTCGGCATGGAAGAATGTTTCTGTATGTAATTTCAGTTTTTCTTGTCATTTCTATGCGCTTTTTATCTCTGCGTCAGAATCCCAATCCGCACGCAGTACACACATCCGTGATGGCCAACAAATCTATTGACTTTTTTAATTTTTTTTGTGGTTTATGAATAATGCTGCTTTGTGTGCATACTGCTTGTACAAGCGATTGTAGATCCTCCCTATTTTCAGCCAATACTGCCGTATCATCTGCATATCCGATATTATTGATAAATTTGCCATTTAGCTCTATTCCGGCTTCCATAGAGGTGATCGATTGTTGGAAAATAATAGAGTAGATATGCCACTAGTTTATATGTTGTTACTGATTAATTTAATGCATTCTCTACATTTAATGCGACATCCACTTGTTCAGCTAAAAACATACTTACTTTTTGACTATAACAGCCATAAGTATTAGGGTGTGCGTGCCGATTTGTAAGGACAAACATTTTTTACACATTTGTTTTCTATCGGCAAATAATAGCAAAATGCCATTTTAATTAATAAATTATTCAAATTTTCACTAATAAAGAATTCAATATCATCAAAAATAATTCGATAATAATTTAAAATAATATTAATTAAAATTGAAATTTCACTTTAGAAAGGAAATATTAAAAAACAAATAAATCGGCCGATTTTTTTACCTAGTAAAAAACCTTAAAAATAAAAGTTAAGAAAAAGTAAAAAAAAAATTCATTTGGGCGCCACGAAAATTATTTTTTTTTTGATATATCGTAGTGAAACTTTTTTTCCTCATGCAAAAAGCTATCGAAAAATCGGTGGCATAATATCGACTGCTAAATCGACCCTCCCTAATAAGTATAGTTAATAAATTTGGATGTTATTTTTTTTAATTAATTAGAAAATTATATAAATTTTTAATTGAAAGTTACTTTTAAAACAAACTAAACCATTATTTCAAGTTAAGAAGATTAATAAGATGCTAAGATCCAAAACAACATGACTACGATCCAGACTACGAATAAAGATATAAGTACCTGTTCAGTTAGAGACCGTATATAGCATCCGGACCCAGTAATGACACTACGTGAAACTTACTAACGAAGCTTTGTCTAAATGTAAGAAAGCTTGAAAAATGGCGAGCAGCTTTAATTTTACACCGCAGTGTAGTGTCAAAGTATGTCGATTTGAATCCAAAAAACATACAGCTGCTGAACAAAAAATCAGTTGACCTTTTTATACACACACACATGCATGCAAGTAGCCAGGAAAAAAAATTAGAAACGGAAACGAAAAAAACGATATCTTTCTAAATTTTTAAAATTAAACAAGATGGTTTGTTAAATTAGTTTATAAGAGGAAATTAAGATGTTAAAGGGTGTGTAATAAACGAAAATTTATTGTGAGACTTGTCACTCCTTTGCAGTTCGAATTATTCTTTCAAGCATGTGTTTTTTTATACATCAAAATGAATGCGCGTCCAATTCGCTTATTCGTTTTTTTCTATATTTTTTCCTGTAACTTGCTGGTTTGTCGTAATATATTTCATTGGATTTTCGTTGAAAACACGATAAAAATGTCTATGGCTCATAATCGCAGTCCAACAATAAAGTTGGATTATTTTAGAACGAACTTTAAATTAAAAACTTGACTATTTGTCAATTATAGTCAAAAAGTAAGTATGTGTGTTTTAAGCTGAACAAGCTTGAAGTGAATGTCAAATCAAACGTAGAAAGCACTTTCATACAATCAGTAACAACATATAAACTACTGTCTGCTGACTTCCTGTCTATACAAAATAGAAGCAAACCTACAGCCACACCAGTTGTTTGTATTTTGTCGTTCGGGAAATTTAGATTTAGTCTGAAACTCATAAATAAAACGAACCCACGTTTGCCTTTAATAAGATTAAAAGAAATATATCAACACTTGTACGAAACATATAGTTGGGGGGAAAATTATTAGCAGACGTACACGTGCGACTACTTCGCTTCAATATACTTTGATTCGATAAGAGAAAATTGTAAGAATGAGATAAATAAACAAAATATGACAAATCATGATAAATAATTTCTATATGTTTTTAAATGAAAGTATAAACGTATTTTTAAATCAAAGAACAATTTAATTTATTAATTAATTAATATTAATTTTTTTTTGGCAACAATTGCGTGGAAATTGTTCAAAGAATGCCAAGCTTTTACGCAAAAGTGTGATATTTCTTATCTATAGCAAGCATATCAAAAGCATATTTTTGTTACAGTTATTTTTCACACTAGACCTTTACAGGTCTCCGAGTGGCAGAGGCACAGGCACTACCCTTCTTTAACCTGGTTTTAAATGACCACTTTTTAGATCACCAGATTATGTCACTTTCTTTATAACATTTCCTAATTAAATAATTCTATTTTAACATATTATTTAAAGGTAATCTTCATAATTTAATTTGTTTTTATAATTATGTATATAAAAATGTACAAATGTACATCTCATTCATTAACCTTTCATATGAAAATATGTAACTACTGAGCTTTACGGAATGAAACACGTAAAAGGCGATTAAAACAAATAATCACAACAAAAATTCTACTCTTAACTAAATTAAACATTAATTGTAGAGAACAGCATTAAAAGGAGGCTCATACAAACATACTCACAAACACAAACGCGCGCCACAGAGCGATACCGAAGAAGGAGTGAAACAACAAAAAACTAAACAAGGCAAATGAATTGACTTTAGTTACATTTGCATATTAAAGCTTGTTCCAAAGTCAACTACGGTCATATGAGTACTAACACAGTTGTACACAGTCATACACACACACACATATACAAACACATACACTCATAAACGTACATTTATTCATTTATGCCAACTAAATAAAAGAAAAATAATACACACACAGACTCACTCGCATGAAAGTACAAGGATGCTGTTGTATCCTTAATGCTTGTGTACATTAAACATTAAAAAATGAATATAATAAATAAATAATACATAATTTATTTAGATGAGAGAGTATGAGTGTGTTACACACCCACGCACACACACAACACACACATACTTAATTTTATAAAATTTTAATCATGTTAGCTGGCTGCTGATCATTTCCTATGCATATAGTAGTGTGTGTGTTTCTATGTGATTTATATTTGCATGACTGCTTGTATGTAGTTGTGTAATTGCACGAGTTCTGAGGATGAGGAAAATATGGCGAATTGTTATTCTGCACTGTTAGAATAAATATATTCTCTATTAGAAATGATAAATAAAATAGAAAAGTCAAAAATATGTTTTTGCTTTCAATGAAAGGACCTTTAGGAAATATTTGAAAAGTTCTATAAATAAAGAAAAATACGTTTTAAAATACGTACCTATTTTAAAGAGTACTTTTAAAAAAAATTACTTATTCAAAAAGGGGTTTCTACTAAACAGTACTTTTTCTAAAAGAAATTTTACGGCACTTATTTTTTTAAAGAACAAACACAAACCGCGAAGCCATTTTGGCTTGTCTGCAGAAACACCCAGGGTCTATGCAGGAATTGAACCTGCTACCCGTCGACTAATAGTCTAGTACGCTATCTACTAGTCTACAAGGCTCCCCCTTTAAAAAGTACTCTTTTTTTAATCCTTTTAGATTAAAAATGTTTTTTTTTTTTACAAAAAAAAAGTATTTTTTTTAAGAAAACTTATTTTCATTTCAATGCAAAAATTCGACTACAAAAAAAGTCGTACTGAAATAATTGCATTTTCTTCCTTTACTAAGATATAAATGGAAAAAAGGAAATTGCCATGTCATAAAAACACTTGCCCTGATTATTACATACTGTTTCAAGCGTTTATTTTTTCTAAAACACTTTTTAAGGTATTTATTTGGGTATTCATTTAATCGGGGTTTTGCTTTAATCGGTTAATAGCTCGATTAGTTAAACGAGGTTTTAGTTTAATCGGTTAACAATCAGTTAATTTTATTATTGATCGGTTAACCGATTAATAAAGTGTCTTTTTTATAAATTAAGTATTTCAATAAATAAAAATGCAATAATTATTTGTTATTTGGAGTTAATTAGTAAAATAAAACAATAACATTACAAACATAACAATTCTTGAACTAAAACGAAAAAAAACTGTGAGGTCATTTTATTATTACTTACTTCAATAGTTTAAGGAGATCTTATAAAATATTTTTTTAGAAAAATAATTTGGTTTAAGTGCTTGGGACTAAAGCGATTCTTTTCTTTAGTTTTGATAAAACTTGACTTGGAAAAAATTCTTTCATTTATCGTAGATGTTGGAAAAATCGAAAGCGACCCATAATACGTAACTTCTAATTTCTCAGTCCTTTTCCTGGATTTCTCTAAACTTATAAAATCTTCCATTGTGCCAATAGGGTCCTGTTTTAATTTTTAAAAATGTTTAACACTTCTAATTGCTTCGGTTAAATGTCAAGTCATCAATTGACTCATTCTGGCAAAGCTTAGCACCGAACATTCTGAAAAAAAAACGCTTTCTTCCGAACTTCTTAGCTTGTTTTTGTGCTGTATTTTAAGAATGTATTTCTTCAGGGAAATGTGCCTGAGTGGAGGTATAAAATAGGTGTATTTAAAACTTAAATTCGTCTCTTTTTATATTTAATAAAATTTTTAATTAAATAATTAAACTATTAATAAAAAACTTGGAGGGTTATTATGTATTTCGGTTCGAAACGGAAATCATTTGAATTTGTATACCTTATACATTGTGTTTCGAAAGTGTTTTCTTTCGAATCGAAATACATAATAACCCCCTTAATAATTCCCTCAAGCTGAATTAGAGAATAAGGGTCTTCAATAAACTTTTTTATAGCCACGTCCAAAGGCCTTAAAGTAGACACAGTAAGCACTTATACCAAATGAAGATCGTTTAACACATTCTTTGTTTGTATAAAAAAATATTTTCTAAACACATAACTTTTGTATATGAGACGAAACACGTAATTAAAAAAAATATGTTATAATACTACAAAAAAAAATTTAATGGTTAATAGAAAATAGCCTATTTTAAATTAGCCGATCTGTTGTTCGATTAACCAATTAACGGTTAACCGAATGAATACTCCAGTAAAGGGGGTTTCAACAAGAACTTTGTTTTTGAATTGTGGCAACACCAATGATTGTTACAATGAATTCAATTTCGCTCGAAAATCGCATTAAAATAATTAAAATCCACTATGAAAAAGGTGGTTCTCTTAAAGTTACATTTCGTAAAATCCGTGACATTTTCGGACAACATAATCGTTCTTCTGAGATTAAGAATTTGGTCGTTAAATTTGAGTTGACAGCCTTGATACATAACACTAACACGTGTTGGACCGGGTCGTTCAAATGAAAACATCGCATCCGTAAGCCACAGTGTTGAAGAAGATCCAAATTTATCAGTTCCTCGACGTTCTCAACAATTGGGGTTATCCAAAACGAATTTTGCGTAAGGATTTGGGTTTGAAGCATTACAAGGTTCAACTGGTGCGGGAATTAAAGCCAACCGACCATTCACATCGCCGTAGATTCTCTCAACTCACTCAGGAACAACCCGCTGGTTTTTCTGAAAAAATCATTTTTTCAGGCGAAGCCCATTTTCACTTGTCAGGGTACGTCAACAAGAAAAATTGCCGCATTTGGGCTTCTGAAAATCCTGGAGCGATTATTGAGAAGCTTTTGAATGCTCAAAGTGTCACTGTATGGTGCGTTATGTGGTCTAGCATCGTAATTGGGCCGATTTTTTTCAAAGATGAGGCTGGAAATGCGGTAACGGTCAATGGATCACGGTATCGCGAGATGTTAACAACTCAACTTTGGCCTGTTATTGATGATGTGGATATTACTGACATGTGGTTTCAACAGGACGGTGCAACATGTCACACAGCCACTGAAACGATCAATTTATTGCAAACCAAATTTATCGATCCCATAATTTCACAAAAATCATCTGCTAAGTAGCCAGCCAGATCGTGTGATTTAACACCACTGGACTGTTTTTTGTGGGGCTATGTTAAGGACAGATTCTATACGGAGCCAATCGAATCGATTGCGGCCTTAAAATTCAAAATCTGTGATGTGATTAACGAAATAGAGCCGTCATTTTGCCAAAAAGTGATTAAATACTTTGGTGAAAAAATCTACATCGGTCAGCGTGGTCTCGTGATGGACATTTGCCTGATATCATTTTTTACTAATAAATGCCAAAATTTTCTCTTCGTAATACAATAAAAATTTTAAACATCTTCATCTAATTTTTTTGTTTTATTTTCTTTTAGAAAACAAAGATCTTGTTGAAAACCCAGTTATTTACTCAGAACTATTTTTTAAAAACTTACTTTTTCTAAGCGGGGTTCTTCACAAAAGGCTCTTTTCTTGAAATGTACCTTTCCTTAAAGAGTATTTAAAGATAGCTACGATTTAAATACAAGTTTTTTAAGGGAACTTTTTTAAGAGGAATTTCTTCAAAAAGGTTCCTTTTTTTAAATGCACTTTTTAAAAAATTAATTTTTTCAAAATGTTCTTTTCTTTTAAAAGAAATACTTGTTTAATGCCACGTTTTTCACTGGTACTTTTTCAAAGGTAAATTTGTTAAGTTACTTTTGTTAGATATAATTTTTAATTTTAGTTAATTTTTTTCAAAATACATAAAAATTTTTAATGCCCTTTTTTAAGGGTACTTTTTTTAAAAGATACTTTTTTAGGTACGTTTCAAAAGGCTATTATTATTTAAGGAACCTTTTTTGTGACAATTCACGAGTTAGTCATTTACATATCGTTCATTTACTCAAACAGCGTCATAAGTAGAAATTGCGAATTTTGAATAAGAATGCGGAATTATTCTTCGTGTGTAAAAAAATTCATAAAAAAAAACCTGTGTACTCACCCATTCGGAGAATAATATATTTTTATTATTTTATTAAGGTGTAGATAAATTAAACACTTTTAACTAGCTTTCTGAGAAATTAGTTTTTTCGAGTTATGACGTTGTTTGACTAAGTGAGCGATATGTATAGATAGTAAGTAGGAGTTGTCATTGCCTACTGCCATTTAAATTTAGACGTTAAACAAATTTATAATTTGCCTTCCCTTTCTTTTATTATACAATTTACATTTAACTGCAACAACAAACTGCATCCATATCGTCAGATCATTATTGATTTGACGCAAATTACAAAAAGTGGGATTGATGAAAAACGACAAAGAATGTTTGCATGGAGTTTTTCAAAACGATATTCGATAGAATTGTTTTTATTTTCATACATCTTTAAAAAAAAACATTTACATTTTTGTTAACTTTCATAAATGTAGTTAAAAGTTATTATTTTGCTACTAAAAAGGACAATCTTGTTTTGTGCGGCATATGCATTATTTCAGAAAACGAATTTTGTGCTGCTGTGCTGTGAGGAACTTGTTGTGTTCATGTTCACCAAATTTAGTTTCTGACAAATCAGTGAAGCAAATTAAGAAGAAAATTAAGAAAAATAAGGCAAAAAAAGCCGGCCAAGAAGCCGCCGACGTAATCGTTTAGCTATCGATCCGCCGATAAGATAAGACAGAAAAACAAATAACTGAAGTTTATTTACAATAAAGAATTAAAAGAATTAATTTCTGTTATACTTAAGTATAATTAAATAAAATTATTTCTTTTACTTTTATTTTTTAGTGTTAATTTTATATTATAAGATTTAACCGCCGGCGTCAAATTTTTTTAGCAGATTCTTCTATTTTTGGGTTTCATTTTAGTTTGCTTTTGTTTTAACCAGCAACTTGCTGTGTTATGGAAATGAAGCAAAGCGAAAATTTATTTTGTATAGTTTTGTATGACAAAATACTTGCAAATTGAAAGTGTTCAAAAAAATGCTTGATATCTCAGAATTTATAAACAATTTCGCAAAATAGGTTTGGGATTCATTCCAAACCAAATTTACTTTCAAAAAGTCGGCGCGCCAAACCAATAATGAGCTGACGATATGTAATAATATATTTTATATTTTAAAATTTATGCACAGCGAATAGTGCAAAGTTTAATGTGAAAAGAAATAAACAGACACCAACGCAAATGAAATAAACTTTCTAAATAAATTGTAATTTCTGCATACAACAATTTTTGCAATTTTTAACAAATAGTTGCACAGCAAAACAACACATTCCAATTTACTTTATAGCAAATATTTAAACGAGCTAACAAGAAATTTGCTCGTAGTTATGAAAATTATATTTTCTGTGGATTTTAGTATAACAAATTAACACCTTCGCCAGGAGGGTTGTTACTCTATAATTCGAATCGAAAGGAAATGCTTTTGAATTGCAAAGAAAATGACAAACAAATTGCAGCAGTTTTCAATTCGTATCGAATAGCACGGTATTAATACCCAGAAAATAAAATTAACAAAGATTCCCCATAATAATAAATAAATACGAAGAAATTTTTAATATTTCCAGTTTAGAATTGTTCAATTGTAATTTATTTCAAATTAAAATTTTTTAAGAAAATGTATCATTTCTGTTGCAAAAGCAAATTGGACAAACACGCATGCTTTGAAGCTGATACATGCATGTGCGATAAGTGTGGATGTACAGGGTGTTGCAAAATTAATCACCCCATCGGAAGATGTTATAGTTTTTACAAATCGCGTCGTACGTCAATCATATTTGACATTTGTGAACTAGACAGCGGCAGAATACAAACAGACAAGCAATGAAGCGCTATACTCTGCAAGATTGTGAAATAATTGTGTCGAACCTTTCCTGTTCGCATAGTTTCCCGTTTGGACGATTCGGCATGGCCAGCAAGAGCACCCAATTTAACCATCACAGACTACTTTCTTTGGGACAACTTGAAATCGCGGTATTATGCCAAACAATCACAGCCATTAAGAATAATATTCTACAGGAAAGCGAACAGTTCTCATTGGAAATTCAGCAAAAAATGGAAAATGCGATCAAACGGACACAAATGTGTATGAACACTGGCGGCAGCTTCTTGGCGGATATCATCATTTCCACTTCACAGAAAAAACTTTAAAGGTCCAAATGCGGACTTTAATCACTCAAAGTATTTATTTTATTTAGTAAAAAAAAGATATTCAAAAACAAAATTGGATGATTAATTTTGCGCCACTTTATATTGGTAGCAACTTTAAAGGCTTATAGCTCGCAAAATACTGAAGCGATCTTCACAAATTATAAATTGTGCACAATTGTGAATAAATATCTTCAATATGATATCAAGTTTTTTCAATAATATGAGCGTAAAAGGGATAAAAAAAAACGTGCATGCCCATTAATTATATAGAAGATTATAAAAATTTGACAATACTCCGACCAATTTAGAGGTCTTTCAAAGACCAGATTAAAAGTGTACAGCGAAAATGTGGATATGAGTATAAAAAGAATAAATAGCTTGAGTCCCGTAACTCAGGAGCTAAGAGGGAGCACCGAAACAAAAAACTACACTATAGTTTTTAGGTTAAGAAGGCCTTATGATTTATATACATTTTTTTAAATTAATCTTCAACGATTTCAAGAAAAAGAACAACAAAAATTATTTATTAAATTAAACTGCTTATTAATTATTAAACTGCAATAACAATCATAAGGCTTTAAATATATAAATTAATTTGGTCTTAAATATATTTTGAATAAGCAAAATATTTTAAGTGGCGCCACTGAAATAATTCGACACCAACAAGTTGTTCAACTTTTTCAATTGTTTATGGCTTCTTTTTGGTGTTTTAAGTTACGCTGTAGTTGCCGTGTTCAAAATAATTCAGGACGACGGTTGCAGATGCGGAATTTGTAGTCGTGTAGCCGCATTCGGCAATGTGTTTAAAGCAGGACACAACCAGAGATATTATCATCCTTTTAGGTAAAGGATGTATTTTTCCGCTTCTCTGAATTTGCGCCTGACATCTTGTAACTTAAAATTTATTTATAAAAATAAAAAAATAAATATTAAAAATTGCCAAAAATATTACTTAGCACTAAATTTTCTTTGTGAACTTCCAAATACACTAGTTTGCAAAAAACTTGCAACTTCCCTCGCATATCGTAAAATAGAAGGGAAAGATTAATATTTTTTAGCAAAGTTTTTTTATTAGTTAAAACAGCATCTTTTTTTTTTTTTGGTCCAGCATGTGTCTCTTTTGCTTTGTAATTGTGGTCTGTAAGCTGAAAGTATTTCATACACAAATTTATATTTTAATAACGCTTATTTTCCCCGCCCCACTTTAATGTTTATTTTTATGAATGAGATTGTAATTTATTTTTATTTGTGGTTTTTGTATGGAATTGTTAACAAAATTGTTCACAAATAGAAAAATGAATAATAGGATGGAGACAAAAAAAGAAACAATAAAAATTAAACAAGCAGTATGCGGCTTGAGGTTTCTGTAATAACAAAATACATATTTGCTATTTTGTTGGAAAATATACACATATCAACAGCGTTTTTCATATCAGTTATATGCAAAGAATTCCTTTAAATGAAAAATATTGCATAGTTTTTTGCTTGCTTCAAAGTATTTGTAAAGTAAAATTGTATATTTTTAGGACGCTAAATTAATATGTAATTTATTTTTTAATCTTAAAATAAATCTGTGGTCACAAACATAAACCGCCTAACTCAACTTGAGAAAGAAACGATTTTTATGTACTATCGGGAACAACAAAAAGATGCTTTATTCTTTCCTCAAACTCCCATTTCTCCAACCTAATTTTTGTTCTAGAAGTTAAAAAAACAACATATTGACTTGAGTCGCTTTGAAATCTCTTAACATTATCAATAAGCACCAAAATATACTTAATTATTTATTTTCAAAATAATTTGTTTTATTCAAAAATTAAATATAGAATAAGGTTTCTCACGCAAAACAAATTATCACAAATAAGAGAGAACACATTAAAATATTACACATTTCTTAACCTTTTTTAATTTGCAATAAACTCATGGACGATAGATTATTCAATATAAAATAAAAACATAAGTTGTTTTAAACTTTCACAATTAAGATTTTTATTTTGCAATAAAAAATTAAATTTTATTTGATTAAATATCTCATTCACTATTTTAAGTTTATTTTTTTTATCATATGAACATTAAGAATAGAATTCTTTTAATAAAATTGTATTGTAATAATAATTGTATTTTTTCAAAAACCTTTTCAAATACTGAGAATGAGTTATCTCAAAAGGTATGTGTTTCGACTTAGGCTGTTATTGCTTGTGACGACAGATTTACAAATTTTGATAAAACTTATATTATTCCTTTTTTATTTATTCACATATATACACAATCTCTACTTTGTTAAAATCGGTTCAATATTTTAGAAGCTATAAGGGTTTAAGGTTGTTACTAATACATGCACACTTATCGCACATGCATGTATCAGCTTCAACTGGAAAAATAAGCAAAGCATGCATGTGTGTTTGACCAATTTACTTTTGCAAAGAAATGAGGCAGAGCATTTTCTATACATACTTTGTAAACAAAAGATAATTTTTTTTTGTTTTTGTAATTTATCGTATATATTTATTTTTTTCAAAAACCTTTTCGAATATTAAAAATGAGTTATCTCAAAAGGTATGTTTTTCGGCTTAGGCTTTTATTGCCTGTGACCAAAGAAATATTAATATTTAAGGCCGAAATTCGTCTCATTATTAAAAAAGAGATTCCAATAATTTTTAACAGACTCGTCAGGCGTTCATTCAAGTGCTCAGAATACGCTTTTGATTTTCTTTTCCAACCTTAACATTTCTCTTAATAATATTTACACATTTTACTGGTTTAAATTCTAAATCAAACTAAATAAATACATAATTTAAATCAGTTTCAAATCTTATTCTTTATAAAAAAACCCAAATTATTTTTATAAATTTTTTTAAGTATTTCTCAAAAATATTTTTGCAACAAATTTATAAATAACACCAAACCAGAGGCTCTACTTTCTAGCCTAAATCATTCAATCCTCTTACCTTGATTGGGTAAAATTTAATAGTTATTTTTATTGATTATTCGTGGTATTTAAATTAAAAACTTAAAAATATAAAATTAAGTTTTAGTCATCTACTAAAACAACATTAAAATTTCAAAATCGATTAAAAATGTTTTGCTTTTCTCAAATAGATTGATGATACCAAAACAAACAAATAAAATAACATACAATTTTACCTAAACATATTCAGGATATTTTTCTAGTACTCCCATAATAAAAATCCTTTTAATACAGGGTGTTCCAATAAAACATTTCATTTTCAATAGTCCGGTTAATCTGCAACTACTTGATAGATGACAAGTAAAAACTACGACAATGGAAAGTTTCATGAAAAGAAATATCTTTACAATTAAATTAACATTTCGCTTAAAAATATCTCTTTTTTAGATATCAAAATGACACATCTTAATGGAAGATCCTATACATGCACAACATTGGAAATATTTTTGTTATTATTTAAAATTAAAAAGAGAAAACTTAGTTATTTTATATGGTAAATATTAAAATAAAAATGCATAACAGGCAGAACATAAAAAAAAATTATAAAATTTTATTTAAAAAATAAATACCAATGACAGACATATGGCTTACATATCATGGTACACATAGTACGGGTTTTTATACTATTTTAGTGTGACAGACTTGTAGTATGTGCAGTACTATATTGGTTTTTACATTTGTTTATATATTTAAAAAGGCAAGTCAACCAGGTGGTACCGTTTCTACAACAATACAAAATTTGTTGTAGAAAATATCTGGGCGCACTTTCAGCACAGATAAATCTTGAAGAAAATGTTAAGCGCAATATAAAACTGAATACGATAATTGATAGTCTCAAATAAAGCGTGATTTGAATATATCATCAACATGCACGAATATCAAGAAATTTGGATAGACTCAGGCTAGTCAGCTGATGTAGTGTTGTTACTACCTAGCTGCACAGTTGACTGGGTTGGCTCAGTTCTTATTGAACACAGAAAAAGCTGTGTTAAATGAGATACTACATTTATACTACATACTTTTTCATAGTATACGAACCATCTTTATACCATTTTGTTCGACGGTTTAATTGTAGTTTAGCTTGACACACATATAGTATACTGTACTATTGTAGTATAAAAATCCTATGTCTGTCTGGGCTATAACACAACATATAGTACACACATACTAATTTATGTAAGATAAAATATGAACTAAATTTTACTTTCTGAGCAAATTTGTACAAGTATAAGTCTGTGAAATATATTGGCTTAATTCATGTTGGAATTGCAATAAATTACGGCGTGTTGACCTTAATTCTCAAAAAAAGCTCTGGATGTTGCTTCTAAAAATATTTTTATAAAAAAAACTTCTTTCTACATCCACTGAATTCATTGGAGCATATTTAAGACAAAATTTCGCCCTTTCCGCTTTGGTTATGTCAGTGACTGTAGAGTATTGATTTAATTACATAACAAAAGTCAGCCGAATCCAAGAAGAACATTTTGCTACTGAATCGAAGTGTTTTCACAAATTCAGTAACGCATCTCCGAACGGGTGTCTGTCTAATCATAAGGAACAACAGCCAAACCTGTGAGTTTTTAGAACTTAAAACTTGACTCGAATACATCTTAATTGCTTTAGAAAAATATATTCAGTCTCTCAATTTTGTGCTTTAAAAATTTGGTGCTGAGTCATGTTTTGACTTCCAATTCCTTTCCCTTACAGGGACATTATTTCTTTGTGGGCTTTTCTATCAATTCTGTAATAAGAAAGTCACAAATATCAGAAAAACTAAAATTAGTAAACCCATATACAATTTAACCGAACTCCGCAGCCGAACTTGAACGTTCGGTAGAACACTTTCAGTCAATATTCCTTCTGTGGAATCTTATATCACTTATAGACAGTACTGTGTCCACAAGATTTTTCATCGTATTAATAATTATTCTCTTTGGATGTTTCGAATAATAATTAATCATCCTCTCTGATGCTGTTGGTTTCTGATACCAATCAATTAATAAACTAACGAAAATTGAGAAACAATAAATTTGGACGTTTTTTTATAAAAAAAAAGTTACCTCAAGCTCAATTGGAAGAATAATATAAATATATTAAGAAAATGTCGAAAAATTATATATTAAAAAAACCACTGTTATCTAGAGAAAGTCAAAATAGTCAAACCCAGTCAATATTTACAGGAATTTCCCTTTTACAAGTAAAATATTTCCACATTTTTCTGTATTTTGCTTTATTTCAAGAATAAAAGGTAGTCACAATCACGAAATATTTACGAAAACAAAATTATAAAATAATTTAAAATATTCAAGGAAAAAAATTACAATAAAGCAAAAATATATCACAAACGATTAAGTTAAAAATGTACTCAAGCACACTCACTCGCTTACGCGCAATTTTTCTGTACTCATGTTCACGCACACTAATGTAATTGAAACAAAATCCTAATCACAATCATGCGTGTTTACGCATGATTCACGCTATTCACGTGAGTGGTGCCCATCTCTAATATTTATAAGAGAATACGTAAACGTTAGTTGTGGGATTAAATACATATTTTTATCTAAGTAAACAATTATTTGTATATACGAGTTGTTTTATTTACTTTAAAAAGAAATAAAAAAATTTTAAGAATTTACTTTCAATATTTTGTACAAAGAAAATAATAAAAATTTATAGATTTTTACGGATTAAATAAACAGGATAAAGAAAATTATAAATAGATACTTTAATCATATGCTGATTTTGTCTCTTAAGACAATATTAAGAAGCACTAAGCATTTTGAGGCAACTCAAATAAACTTGAAAACAATTATGCAATTTCATTAAAAAATAGAAAATCCTTTGGCTTTATCATTTTAAATAATTTAACAAAAATTTATTTTCTCTCCAGCTTCTTGATATAATTAATTAATTAACTTCAGAAAATCGTTTATTGACAGATTTATAGAAACGTTTTTTTTATAAGAACAAACTTGTAAAAAATGCTTTAAAGAAAATGAAATATCAAAGCTGTAACCAAACAATGATCGTTAAGACAATAAAACATTTTAAAATAAATCTAATGAAATGCATTTGGTAACACACATCAGTGATTTAAAACAATAGTGGGGCGTGCATCCATGATTTTCACAGAAACGATGGCATTATTTGAAATGAATTTAATAAAATTACAATGATTCTTTTTATTTTCATTTATTTAAAACAAAAGGACTACAGCTGCAGTCAGTCATTCACATATTTAGGAATTTAGAACAGAGTTGGGCAAAAACTACAATTACAGTTTATATTGGACAAGTAAAACATATTTTCTTTTCAGAGAAAAATTCTTAATAGACACATTTAAGGTACGTCACAGCATTTGTATGAATTCGTAAACATTTTGTATAAAAAAATATGTCTCTCCCAAAAGAGACAGATTTTCTATAAAATACGCTATACGTGTTCTATAGAAAACTTGTCTCTTCCAAAAGGGACAACAATCAATAGAAAATTAGTCTCTCCCAAAAGATTCACATTTTCCATAGAAAAATTGTCACCCCCAAAAGAGACACATATTTGATAGAAAGCTTGTTCTCCCAAAAAACACGATTCGTTTTCTATAACAAATTTTTCTCTCCCAAAAGAGACAACTTTCCCATAAAAAACTTTTATATAAAAAACTTTTATATAAAAAACTTTTATATAAAAAACTTAAAAAAACGTTTCTACTAAAACTTCTCTATAGAAAACTGTTTCTCCAAAAACAAACACATTTTCCATACAAAACGTGTCGCTCCGGAAATAAACAAATTTTCTATGGAAAACTTGTCCCTCCGTTACCATAAAAAAACTTGTCTCTCCCAAGAGAAATTTTCTATAGAAAACTTGTCTTTCATCCAAAAGCGACAAACATTCTTTAAACATTTTTTCTCTGGCAAAAAGAAACCCATATTCTTTAAAAAGTTGATTTTGTTTTTGCTTCGATGTGACAAATTCAACAGCTACACTTTTAAAAAGAGAAAAAATCTGCTCCAACGTGTCTGCTGGCAAAGTGATAAGAAAAATAAATTAAATGAAGACAAAGAACCAGCGAAATATAAATAAAAACGAAAACAAAACCAATTTAATTAGAGAAAAAATAATTGGGCTTACAGCTGCAGTAGCAACACAAATAAGTCGTTTAAATTTTTAAATAAATTTGAATAACAGAAAAGTATTTAATTTTCGCTTAAGAATATTTTTTTTCACCTCTTAATATCTAATAGTTGGCAAAGCTGCTTTAACTGACCTTTAACTTTTTGTTTTATGCAACTCGCCAGATGTAATTATGTTGCTGCTATTTTTTTGTTTTTTGTTCTTGTTTTACTAACAGCAGCTAAGTGTAGCAAAAAAAAAAAGGAAAATTCAGCGTAATTGTGGCAGAGACATGTCATAATTGTCTCCGTTCGCTAATTTCAAAGCTGTATGCCAAAAAAGAGCGGAAAATAAAACAGAAAGTTCTAAAACTAAGAAGCAATAGAAAACTCAAAATATTATTTTCGTATCCGTTTTCCGTTTTAATAATTGCCGCGCTCTGCTTTCAAAGTCCACAGCAAATTATACACACACACACACACAAGAGCGAATACATAAATTTTGGTATGTGTGTGTTGAAAACATATGGTTCTGTGTGAGTGATGTTGATAAAATTTAAATACAATTTTCCAGAATATTTAACTAAAATTATAAAATAAATAATAAATAATTGTGAACGACTGAGAACTTATGGAGGATGTTATCAGGTCAACTAGACGATGCACATACTTTTACCTAAATTGTATCCAAAATTCTATAAAAAAGTTTACCAAAATCGGTGTACGATTTCATGTAATCCCCATACAATTGCCTACCCGGTTATGGCCCATTGAAGCTCATAAATGCTTTAAGGCTAACAATACGTGTGATATTCCGTTAAAAACTAGTCAGATGCAAGTACACATGACCCTATCAAATTTAGCGAGAATCGGTCCATGCTGAGTCAAAGCTTTCATAGAAGCCCAACTACAAAAACTCTATAAAGCTCTGTATATCAAAAACAAAAATAATACAATTAACAAGAAAATCTGTAAAACTAACTAGTACTCGTATGTATGAGATTGAAAATAGCACAATTACAAAATCGGTGGACTCTGAATATCATGTTTGGAGTTTAAAGTTACTCAAGTAGAAAAGACTTAATGGCTGCCGATAAAGTATGTCTGGGGTTCAAAAATATTATATTTAAAATAGACACTCTTTCGAGGAAACTTTTTCTATAGTAAACTTCTGCTTAACAGGGTAAATTTATCTGCAGAAATAGTATGTTTAATAGCAACACTTCTTCTGTTAAAAAATCTCTTTAACAAAGAATATACAGGGAGGCTCAAACAGCAGTATCTTATTTAATGATTTTATTTAATCACTGATAGATTCTTTCTGCCCAAAATATTGACACACATCCTTGGAGGTTGCTTTATGCTTCAACAACGTTGCCAAATTTTTCAGAGCTATTTCCAAAGTGAATGCTGTGTTTCCCAAACTGTGCGTTTGTTTGTTCAAAGAAGTTTTGGCCGAAATGAAGCACCCAACGCGAGTGCTGTACGCAAGTTTATGCAAAAAGTTCATGAAACTGACTTGTTAGTGCTTAACACTCATGGTCCCCGCCGTCATACGCTGCGTGCCGTAAATTTTGAAGTGGTGGCCCATTATTTTCGAATATGCTGCAGGATACGCCATTTCATTCAACGGCGAGCATTACAGAGCCACGATTACAAACTTGTATGTCCTGAAATAGAAGTTATGAACCTGGATAATCTTTGGTTTCACCAGGATGACACAACATGTCGCACAGCTCATCAAAAAATAGATATTTTGCGCAACAAGTTCAGTAATAATGTGCTGGCGATATCAGTTGGCCACTTCTGAGATACGATTTGACCCCTTTACAATTTTTATTGCGCGGTGCCGATAAAGATCGATGCTAAGGGAATGATCGACCCACAAACGATTCACACCATTGAGGTATATATCGTTCGAGACATTCGTAAGTAGAACCAGAAACTGTCAAAGACGTCTTGGAAAACTGGACTGATAGGATAAGCTTCTGCTTAGCCTTCTCCGACAGAGACATTAATGATTATGTTATATCATGTTATTTAATTTTTAGAGATGCATGCACTTAAAACACCCTGTCTAAAGTCTCTATAACAATACACTTTTTCTATGCAAAACTCTTTTTGACAAAGATATAGAAAAAGTGTCCTGTAAGAAAAAAAATCAATTTTAGATACACTTTTTCTGTAAAAACATACAGATGCAATTCTTCTGTTGAAAAAATCACTTTAACAGAAAAACTTTTCGTAAAGAAACGTCTGTATAACAAATCAACTTTTTCTATTGAAAAAGTTTCGTTATCATAGACAATTTTTCTATAGGAAGAAGAAGATTCCTCTTTAACAAAAAAAAAAAATATTTTCCAAAGAAAAGCTCTCTTTAACACAAAACACTCTATTTAATTGTTCTAAAGAAAATTTCACTTACACCAGACCAAATCTAGTACTTACGAGAGTTCGAGCAAAACCTTACTTTGTTGATTTTGACAAGATTTCCTTACTTAGTGATGAAACTATGAAAAATTTTTCATAAATTGTGCTAAAAAATACTACGCTGTTCAATAAAATTTTTGAAGGCTGCGGTCGCCAGATGTTTCAAATTTGAATGATGATTTCTGTATGGAGTTCGACATTTAAAATGAACTAATTCTAATTAACTATTTTTGCATGAATACTTTGAGGGGTGTGCTTGCCAGGAGTTTGACATTTGGATATGAAAATTCCAATCAACTGTTTTTGGCATGGATTCGAAATCTTGAGGAATTTCACTAATAACTCGGTGTAACCGGAATAGATTCTGATAGAGATTTCAATTGAAATCTACTAGATTTTGGTCTGGTGTAAATGCCATATTAAGAGTAGTTCCTATATAATTTCGTTCAATTAAGTTAACAAATTTTTAATTTTATGGGATTGAAAATGACTATACTGTGGTGGCAAGCTAACAAAAAAAAAACTATTTTGCAACATAACAATGTTGTGCAAACAACACATTTCTTTAAATGTCAAAAGTTACAATCAAATTAACAGATTTTACGTGAAACGATTTTGCAATGGTCATTGCTTGAGCACCCCAAAGCTTTATATGCAAATGTAAATCCAAATGGACTAATTTGTCCGTGCATGAATTTGGGCGCCCAACAGCAAATGTGATTGGCCATATAATTTTTGTCGTTAGTAACGAGTGGCATGAGCAAACAATTCGCGGATATTTGTCAAACAGAAGAAACAAAAAAATATGGAAAACAAATCGAAAAATTAATTCATAAAGTCAAACATTAATAAACAATGAATTTCATTTGAATTCAATTGATAAAAATATGCAAACTTTAAATGGCTGAACATCGATTTTCAATGACGGGATATTTGGAAAATACGTATGTGTGTATGTGTGTGCATACCAAGTATGTGTGTTCGTTTAATTTTGTGCAATTGTATGTACATAAATGTTTGACTCTTCATTGAATTGAATTGGGTTGGGGGTGGTTGAATCAGAAAACAATATTAAAGAGAAGATAACGCATGTATGTGGAACACGCAAACACTTAAACAACATTAGCGCCACACATACGCACACTGACACATTTATGAGACACATTCATTAGCATTAACACCCTCGCATTCACACAAGAGCACAACAGGCAGGATGTGTTCTACATTTAACAAGGGAATTTAGACATTTTTGTCTCGAGATTGTTAAATGTTTGTATCTGCAGTTTTTTTTATTCTTTATTTTGATGTGATTGAATGATTGTGAAAGTGTTTGTTTATATGTATTGATTATGTTAATGTGTCTGTTTTTTACATGTATAAAACATAAGACACATGTAAAGTAGTCCCTTTATTTGAAAACGTTTTGCATTTACATTGTATATAGACTACTAAAATAGAGAAAATATTTGCCACGGAAAATGATTTTTACATGGAAAAGTGTTTTGTCCGGCAAGAAGTTAATTTCTTTATACTGCGAAACTGTGTGGTCTGTCCAAAAACGGTGTAAGACGACTGCAAGTTTTCACTAATTGATGCCTATGAGCTGCTTCGAAGTACGAGCTAACAATCCATCCAGCAAAACAACCCGAGAATGCAAATTGGCTGGACTGGTCATTCACTGAGATCCCATAATCAGGTGGGCAATACAATAAAACCCCCAAGGATCTCGGTATCTCGGTTGTCCAAATAAAGTAAAAGGTTTTGTCATGGGAAATGATTTTTACGTGGAAAAATTTTCTGTCAGCGAAGAAAATAATTTCTTTATACAGCGAAACTTTATAGTCTTCCAAAAAACTACATATGACAACTGCAAGTTCTCACTCCGAGAATGAAAATTTGATGAACGGGTCATACACTAAGATACAATAATGGGGGAACAGTGCTGTACAAGGATCTCGTTGTAGATGTCATCCAAAAATAACATGGCGCATAGCAAACGTGCGTGACCTCACAGGGATTTAATACAATACAAACAGCATCCAGCAAAGTCGTTTAGTAATTGAGACCGTTTGCTCTCCAGCTGGCGAATAGCGAAACATCATTAAAATTTATCATTATTAGGGGGAAAAAATCTTTCTAGAGTGCAGTAAATTTTTCTATAAAAAAATATCTTTAGACTTGGAAGACATTTTCTATATTCTCTCCGTCATTGGATATCGTATTTCTATCAGAAAAAGTTTCTCTCATGACAAAAAAAATTTTTATATATATTTATTTTTTCTATGGAAAAACTGTTGCTGTCGGGAGGGAATATCATAGTAGGAAATCTTTCTTTAAAAAACTCGCTGGAAATAAATGTTTCTATAAAAAAAACTCTCTCAGGCAGGGGAGGGAGAAAGTTTTTCAACAATATTTTTTTTATTTCAAAACTTTCGGTCATGAGAACAAGTTTTTTCTCTAGAAAAACTAATTTGCCACCCATGGCAAAGACAATTTCTACAATGGGAAACAATTGTTGGGAGGTAATATTTCTATGGAAAAACAGTATCGTAATGAAGATAATTTTTCTAAAATAAAAGAAAAAACTGTGTCATGGGATATATTTTTTTTTGCTGTAAAAAATGTCATGGGATAAAAATTTTTTTCTGTAAAAAAAGCTGCTACATGATAACAAGATTTTTATTTAGAAATGTTGTTTATGTCATGGGAGGTGATTTTTCTATACAAAATCTCTGTCATGGGAGACAACTTTTCCATAGCGAAAACGTTTATCATGGAAAAAAGTCTATAGAAATATTCAGATATGTGAGAGAAATCGATTTTAAAAACGATTTAGAAACGGAAAAATCTGTGATGTTCTCAAAATGTGTTTGTAAAACATTTCTCAATAAATTTTGATAAATTTTTATTTAAAATACAAAAATTATAATTGTATTTTGAAAATCGTTCGAAATTCGTCACATCCTTTCTAAACGATCATTTTGAAATCGGTCGATTTCCTTCACATATCTGATTGTCTCTGTCATGGAAGAAAATGTTCCTACACCAAAATTATCTCTGTTATGGGAGGTAATTTTTCCACAGAAAAAATTTATATAAAAACTGCTACGAAAAACGTTTTGATAAAAATATAAAATGGAAGAAAATACTTCTACAGAAAAGCTGCCTCTGTTTTGCGACAGAAAAACTCTCTAAGGAAGAACTCTCTAAGGAAAAAATCTCTACGGTAAACATTTATAAGGAAAAACTCTAAGTAAAAACTCTAAGGAAAAACTCTATAGAAAAACTGTCATGAAAAAAATTTTGATAGAAAAACTGTATCCGTCATGGGAGAAGAAAATTTTTGTATAGATAACTGTTCGTAAGGTGGGACACAATTTTTGGAACGAAAAACTCTTTGATTATTGTGACCACAATGTTTATGGCATGAGAGAAAATTAGTCTAAAGAAAAAAATTTCTCCGATTTGCGAGATTTTTAGTAAAAATATTTTTCTGTTTTGAAACACCGTTTTTTTTAAAGAAAATTTTGTCAACTTTTACTTTTAGAAATCTGTTTTACTAAATCATATACACACATATTTTTTAATTTGTATAGGAAAAATCTGGCTATATTTTTGATCACACTAAAAAGTGTCAGTGTTTCTTTTTCATTTTCTGAATTCTTAATCGCTCCTTTTCCCAAAATTTAGTAAAATGCTAGTTTTATTAGAAACAAATTGAAATTGATTATTGAGGGTTATAGCTAGTTTCCATGCACATTTCACTGTTGCATCAGCGTTTCTTTTTATTATAATTTTTCCAGTGCACTTGAAAATGTAAATTTAAGAGGCTGTTTTTGATATAAGCTTAATTTACTTAATAATATCTAAACTTCTAACATAAATATTCTTTATAATTCCACTACATTTCGACCCTCTTTATTTTGTCTCATTAAAGCTTTTCATTTGAGTTAGAAACTTGAATTTAATTTAACAGTGTTTTATACTATTTATTTTTTCACTTTTAATCTGTTTAAAAGTTGTTGTATGTACTTTTCATCTGATCCCATGTATTCAAACTGCTTCTATTTTGTTCTATTTAACTGAGCAACACAGGGAGTCAATGCTAAAAAGAAAATATTCTACAAAATGAAAACATTTCAGACAGTTTCATTTATAGATATTCCAACATTTTTTTTGTACATCTCCTACTTTTTACATTTTAATTTTTTTTTATTTTATTTTTTTTATGTACTTATCCTTTATTTAAACTTTATTATTGTTGAATATACACAGCACAGGTGGGCGAAGAAAGCTCCAGAAAAGCAAGATGAAGAAAAAATTATAATAAGAACGAAACCAACGTTAACAAAGCATTTACCTGAAAAGAAACGAAAACAAAACGAAAAATAAAGTATGAGAAAGAAAATCAAATTAAAGTTTTATTCTTGATAGCAGCAACTGCTGCAGCAGCCTGCTCTGTATGCTATACAATATTCAGTTTAAAATATAGAGAAAAAAAATAAACTCTTTTTATCAGCAAATAGACAAATAAAAAAGTGTTTTTGTGCCACAAGCTCCCTTCTGCTTATGTTACCAGCACACAAGAAAAATTAAACAACTTAAAAATAACCGAAAAAAAAGAAAACAAAATCATACTTTTTTAGGCAAAAACTAAAAAAAAACGATTGCCTACTTTAAGGCCGTTAAAATTGCTACAAAGCCAAAACAAAAAATTATATCTAATAGGAAAAAAAGAATGTACTCGTAAGTATATGTTACAACAACAACAACAACAAAAAGAAATGCCTCGCAATGAGTATGAATGTTGTTGTCGTGCTGGTACAAGCTACTGCTGTATAAACTGTAGAAAAGGATACAAATGTGTATGCATTGTAAAATCCTTTTTACAAATATGGCGCAAAGCCAACTATTTTATTATCTATAGATAGTTTTACCCACTTAGATATTTACATATACACACTTGTATGAATCCATAGACAGTGCGAGCAAGCCTTGCAGTCATGGCATTTGCAAGCCCTTTTGACAAACCAATGTTTAACAGAACTCAGCAATGAACATTTTCATTGACTAACAAGAAACAGGTGTTTGGCAGGTTTTCCCGGACAAACTGATAGTTCAGAGAAGAAAAAAGTTACTCTAATGATTGGTTGGAATGAATTTAATTTGCAATACACTGATTTAAGGAAATATTGATTTAAATCGAAAATGTTGAAGGTAGGAAGTAAAAGTGACAAATAGACAAAACCTTTTAACGAAATAAAACCATATTTATATACACATTTCATGCATGGGCAGCATCAGAATTGCTGGGCTAACTTACAAAAAAACACAACATAGATAACAAAATATTATTATACATGTATTTGAATTAAGTTTTATACTTAAAGTAAGCAACAAAAAAAAAACATTTTAAAAGGGAAAATTAGATTTCAAAAAGAATGAGTTTTTTTTTTCTTTGTTCGTAGAGAAAAGATTAAATACATCTAATGATAATACGCGGATAGCAGAGATCTTTATTAATATAATTGGATTTCTAATAAATTTCCGGTTAGTGGTTATTAAAAAGAGAGGTAAAGCTTAGCGAGACCGGCCTAGTGACAGCATGGCGCCTCCCGAACATCTAAAGCGATTTTCCTGAAACAGAGCAATAGAACATTCGCCAGCCAACAAACAAAAAATTGAACGCGTTCGGTCATTTCAGAGATACGCACGATACACTCGGCAAACTTATAAAACAACTATTTTTGGTTTCAGTGTTGCAAAAAGACGCATCTTAGGCAAAAAAAATAAATGAAAGTTTTTCCAGATAATGACCGAACGTACACTCGATGGAGTGCAATTTTGAGGATAAAAATACATGAGCCAAGTTGAATTGTTGCCGCATCCACTATGTCCTCCGGGATTGTCTTTCAATGAATTCCAATTCCGTGTTCGAAATTGAAAAAATTGTTCCGGCAGAGAACGAAACAGCTCGAATGAAGAGCCGACTTCAGTCAGATACTTATTTGTAGTTTCTACTACAGTGCGAAATCTTACATTTTGGAAGATCGCTAGAAGAATGGCATGTATCGCGCTGAACAGAAACTAAATTCAAAATAATATCGTTACGTTTCGACCTTTTCCATAACGGTTACTTGTTTGAGTTCTTTTAATTTCTCAAAAATAAAATAAAAAACACAACGGAAGATGATTTTGAACTTGATGATGTTTTATTTCCTTTAATAACACTTCAAAACCTTTTTTACAACTGACCTTTTTACTAAATGCACGAAGTTCACCATGCCGTAGCTTAGGCAAGAGTGACTTATTTGTGCCTTGCAGTATCGGCTTTTACAACTGTTGACTGTTAAGGTTCTCGAACGTAGTAGAAAAATCCTCATCATGACAATAAGCTTGCTTGTGTACGCCTGTATTGTCATGCAGCTATGTTAAGGTTGCGGCATGTAGATGGCAGTAACAAATTTATTATGTGGATGGTGAATGAACTAACCAATTTTATGTCAATTTTAACCGTAATCCAATCGAGGGCGTTAGTTTTTGTTTAAGATTGCTATGAAGATTTTTCATACAGATATCTCTAACAATCTTGTAGATTCTCGTGGCTTTTTCTAGAACTTTCTTGAGTGTTCTGTTTCCGTTAGTTTGATATTCAGTGCTCCCAAATTTGCATACACGCTTCATTAAACTGTGCTTAATCATCGTTGTATTTTTGTGTCCGTTAAATTTGAATCTACATTTAAATTTTGTAACAATATTAAAAAAACACATTTTTTTGTTTCCACGTTTTCGAAGACTATGAAACCAATTATGATCCAAACTACACCGCCCTGTCTCAAACGAAAGTATTTGGGTCCTATTGGCACTCTCTTTGTGTACAGAACTTCATGCTTTCGGACAGAATTCGTTAGAACTATCTTCTATTTAGTCAAACAGTCGATAGAAAACCGAATACGAACGATAAAAAATATTTTTTTATACTTTCTCTTTTTATATTTTAGCGAATTTTTGGTTGGACTGATGTTTAATTATTCTTCTTATATATATACATATGTATATATTTTTTTGCTTTCTTTTTTTCTATATTTGCACAGGTAACAATTTTTGGTTCCATTTGTCGTCGGCCAATGCGAAAAAGTTACTTGAAGTGGTTCATGTTTTATGACTTTTTTTCCATTTCACATATTTTACTTTCAGTGTAATCAATCCGCTTCAAAGTGATTATATCATGGGAAAAATAAAGAAAGAACCTGAATTAATCAAAACTGGCAACTTTTAAAGGCTATTCAGTTCTAAAGTAAACTTTAGTGTCTTAAGAAGGCACTAAAATAATCGAATAGTTTAATAATATTTTCTTTATATTTTTTCAGTAGGTTTGATTTACTGCGGGAGACTGTATTTACTGTGACTGTATTTGTGGAAAAAATCCTGATATTCAATACGAAATGCTTACAATATGTATAGAAAAGAAATTTATCGCATGCGAAATATTCTAAAAAAAATTATATTTATACGTAATTAGTTGATATGTTTTTAGGTTTAAGTTGCTTGAACGAGACTCAAGTTCAAATCTGACTATCAATTTCTTTTCAGTTAAGTGTGTAAAGATAAATGAGTCGAGTTTAATACGTTTCGAAAAAATATCCCATGCGACAATTTTTTTCACTAAATGGTGAACAAAATTTAGTGCAAAATGAAGGCAATTAATAGAGTTATTAAACTGTGCTTATACTTTTTCTGAAAATATGTATGTTTACCTTGAGACCACATCGCAGTGCTGCTTCGGGTTTCATTTCTTTCAGTTTCGAATTTATGCGACTGCAGAAATATGTCGTTCGCGTAGTTCAGATCTTCGAGACGGCCGTTTAAAGACCAGAATATGCCTCTCTTGAAGAACTTATATTAGAATTTTATGACAAATATCTTATTAATGTATGGGCGGCCTATTTCGTAATTTTTTCAAAAGACGTCAGTCAAAATTTTAATGCGTTTAAAGAGTATAATTTTGTACTCATTTTTGGCGTTTAACTAAAACTTTAACCTTTCGTATGGTGGAATTTTGGAGTATTTATTTTTGTAGAACATTTCAGGCCGCCGTATTGCTGCTTAAGCGGAGATTAAGGTAAAAAAACTCTTACAGGTAATAGTTAGAGGGTTAAGATGTGTCAGTGTTTTATATTAATCTGCTGAACACACTTTCAATAAAAAATGTAAGGAGTACAAGATTTCCTACGCCGATTCTTTATAAAAATGCAAAAGGGGTGAACTTTAACTTCCCCGAAAAAAAATTTCCAAAACACCGAATCAGTCGTTAGAAACTTGATTTTTTTTAATAAATTAATTTTGCTAAGAAATTCACATTTAAAAATATTTTCAATTGATTCAACCGTAATTTTGATTAGCAAAGTCTTATTTCAATTTTGCAGAGTTTATGTATGTACATGTACTTTTACTTTCATACTTTTTTTTAGTAAGCCGAGATTAAACCTAATAGATAATATTGGCTGAAGAGTAAAAAAAATATTAAAGCCTTCTCTTAATACTCTCAGTAACATGCATGCAATCGGTGGCATCATATAAACTTGAAAAAAAATAAATAAATAAAGCTGCTAAAAGCGCCTGATAACATATTTTTTTATTTTGATAAAAAAAAACAAACAAACAAATATATGTTAGATATACATTTGTTTGCACATTGGTATGCTAGACATTTATTTATAAAGTTTCCTGGGGAGTTACTCTCTATTGCAATGCGAAAGAAAAATGGTACGAAATAGAACTATTGTTACACTGAATTTGCTTTCGCATCAGAATAGAGGAGAGTAACCTCCCTGAATCCTTCTATTGAAAGTGTTAGTATAATTAAGAAAGTGTTATGCTATTAATCCAATTCCGATCTTTGGTTTAGTCTTTAATTTTTAAAAACTAACTCAATCAATCAACGTAAAGGAAACCCTCCACAAGAGCCTTTAACTGTAGCACTTCAATGAGTGAAGATCTCTAATACTTTTTTTTATTATAGTTAAGTTTTAATATAATTTGTTTTTCTTTTTAAGCCCGATAGAACTTATAAAAGGGTGAACTGTCATAAGAGAGGGGGCAAATTACGGCATTCGAATTTCCATACAAATTCAATAAATATTGCATGGGATTTCGTTCGATATCGAACGCCGTAATTTGCCCCCTGCTTTCACTTTCTGACATTTATGTTCAATATAGTCTGGCCAATGATCATGAATAGATTAACGCTTGAACGGCGCTATCAAATTATCAAGATTTACTTTGATAATCAGTCATCAATTCGCGTAACTTATAGACGACGCACATAATCGTCCATTTGAGCAAGCCAACCGTCGAACTGTATCCATAGATTTCATACCAAGCACTCTCTAAGTGAAGAAATAATATCAACAGATCGTACGAATGTGCGTACTGAAGAGAATAGCGTTAAAATTTTTGCGCAAAGATCTTGAGATATACACGTTTAAAATCCAACTGGTGCAAGAATTAAAGTCACAATATTATTATATGCGTCGTTCTTTCGCCGATTTTGCTCGAGCAGTTGGAAACCGATCCGGTGTTTTATCGCAAAATTGTGTTCATTTCTGGCTCATTTTTGGCTTAACCTTTTTATTTGATAAACAAAATTGCCGCATATGGAGTAAACTCAATTCATAACAGACCCTACAGACTCCATCACGTTCAGAAAAATTCATTTTTTGGTGCAGTTTACATGCTGGTGACATCTTGGTCAAGGGAGACTGTTAACGCACCATGATCAACGATTATTCGTTTGAAAATATAGGCGCTACGTGCCATACGGCGACCGCAATCATCGACTTATTAAAATCGAAATTTGGCGATAAAATAATTTCCTGAAATTGACCTGTGAATTGGCCGCCAAGGTCGACCAATTGCGCACCTCTCGATTATTTCCTCTGCGGCCTCTGGTTTATCTTGATAAGCAATGCAACAATTTACGTTTTGTTAACGTTACTTGTGACATGCGGCCACCAATGCTTGAAAAAGTGGCCCGAAATGGGACGTTCAGAATGCGCGTCATATGCCCGATATCATTTCCAAATGTTAATGGCATGTAATCATCATGTTTTGAATAAAAAAAATTTTTTAAATAAATTTAAATTGTTTTTGGTATTTTTTTAGAATCTAAAGTTCTATCGGGCTTATAAAAACAACACCCTTTACTAATACATAAATTCTTCAATATAAAATATAAATTTTTGATCCATAGTGCAAAAGTCCTCAATAGTATTATTTGAGTATGAATGCAAATTCGTTCTTTCTTTCTTTCTTTTTTTTTGCACACATTTTCTTGTATCAAATAGTTTTTATCAAAACTAAACAGCTTAAATAAAAAAATCCATGTAATGTTTTGTGCTTTTCTTTTTATCTTTTTCAATACACAGATATTTTCCAATTGCTTCTAACACTCGTGTTTATTTTGAATAAATAATAAAAAAATAGTAATAAAAATAATGCTGGTATCCCAGCAAAAAGTAGTTGGAAAAGATTGTAGAGGGGAGGTCAGGTCTAAATGGTTAATAATGAAAACTTGGGAGCTCATTTATGTTACTCGTATGTGCTTAATTTTTTTAGGCAACTGCAAATTTGCTTGCACATTTCACTTTTCCAAGAGCATATTGTATAAGCGTGACATGGATTTTTAGTTGGGTAAACTTTTGCAAGTATGTACACATAATTTAAGTTGGAAGATTATATATTTACTTTATTTTTATTCCTTTTTCAAGCCAGTAAAACGTTTCGAACCTTATCATGTTGCATATTATAATAGATTTTATTTGTATTTGAAAAGAAAATAAATTGAAATCACTACCATGATGATTTATTTACATTTTATTTTTTGCTATCGACAAGAATAGATTTTTGTGGTCGGTATAAAGAATGTGTGAAAAAATCAATAAAATCATTAAAAGAAAACTTATTTTAAACATTTGAAATAAATTATAAAAAGCAAAAAGTAAGAGTTCAAAATTTAATATGGAAAAACATGAGTAAAGTGAAACTTAAGCCAAAAATATTTCCTGCAGCTTAACGACATTTCGTATGCAATAAAAATAAATAAATATTATATTTCAGCACTGTTTCTTAACAACAAAAAAGTCATTATAATTAAATTATATTCAACAAAAAAAAAATTTAAGCAATTTGCCAATATTTGCTTTAGCGGGATACAAACGAAAATTACTAAAAAAAAATAGCATAGAACTGTCAAAATTACTGTCACTGGAAACAGTGTTGTTATTTGAAAGACCTCCCATTCCTAGAAAAATACCCCCAAATCCAAAATAAATTATCGTCCCTATCATGATTCACAACTTAACTCAGCTATTTTCTTGTATTATGATTCACAGCAAATTTTAGTTGTCTTTCGTTCCAAATTATAATACGAGTAACAACTTAACGAGTACACGAGTACAACTAACAGAATGAATGGATGGTTGACAGTTGAGTTGAGTTGTAATCCATAATAACAATTTGACAACTACAACTCAACTATAAATTTAGTTGTGAATCATTATGTTCGAACCAGTCACACATTCCGAAATGAATGGTTTTAATTCCGTACTTACAATTTCCATTTTTATTTTGCGAAATAAAAAATAATAGCCTTATTTACAACCTTGTGCAAATGGTCTTGCATCGTAGCATTTGCAAAGTGGTGTAGCATATTTTTACTCTACACAAAATACAAAAATGTGCACTTGCTACTCTTGTATAAATAAGCAACATCTAAAGGTAGTAGTAAATATTTGCACGTATGCAACACTTATTTGCAGACCAGAACACCGAAATGTTCTTTCGCCGCTCATTCATTTGTAAATATAAATATATAAAAAATATTTTTTCTCAGCTGAGTGTGAATTTCGTGTTTTGCAAAAAAGTATTTCAAAATAAATCAACAAGGACGTTCTTCACGATTGCTGGAAAATGTTTACAATTGCAGAAATATGCAATCTCAAGAGCACAAGATTGTGAATATGGCTAATAATATGATAAAGCGGAACTTCAAACTTTTTCAGCAAGCAAATCTTATGAACAAATATTTGTATAACACTCCTAAAATTATGCTAATTTAAAATTATTAGTGCAAGCAATCGAATTAAAAAAATCTTTAATTAAAAATTCTATCATTCCCAAAAAATGTTTGTTTTTACGTTTCCCTACAAATATAAATATTTTTTTAAATTGATTTCTCAATTACATATTTTCCTTTGACGTCTGATGAAATAATCAGAGATTTGAAGAAAAAATCAGGGCTGACCACCACGATATTTGTACACGTAAGTAAAAAATCTGTTTACTATTTATTATACATATATATTATTATTTTAATGTTACATGAATTTAGGTCTCTACAATGAGCAGCCTATGGAGGAACTGCATTGGAACATTGTTATGCAGTATAACATTGACGGAACGCATGGAAAATTGCGTTCAAAAACTATACAAAGCACTGATTGGTAAATTGTTTATATATTAGCTGTAAAATTTTAATTATTTACAAATTTTTTCAGACAGAAGGACTAAAAAACAATGTTACGCCAGGCAATGCAGCTATGAATTTTCGACAGCAAGTCCAAAATAAATAAAAAAACTAGAGAAATTTTTGTTAAATAAATATGTTACAAAAGAAACTAATGTAGTATACTTTAAAAAGTACTAGTAGATGACTATAATTACGAACTAAGTCAAAGTTACAGGTAATTTAACTAGTGACTTTACTAGTGTAGGATGGAGTGGTATATATTTGTAAAAAAAACTCAACTAGTATAAAACTGACTCAACTAATACTAGTATTTGAACTAGTTATATGACTTTACACGAATGAACTAGTTGGGCTCCTGTGACAACCTAATGTTAAAATCGATGATAGTTCGATATATAAAAAAAGACAGTCAGGCAACCAGTCTAAAGTTGAAAGCAACTAGTAAACTAGTATAATTCTAGCCACATACTAGATATTTTGCCTGCAGGGTTTCTATCAGACGTCTTATGGCTTTATAAATATGGCTAAAAAAAGAACAGGTGATGATAACGAACCCCTAATATGCTAATTTCGAAACATAATATGATGACTTTTAATCATAGAGTTAGTAAATAATATTATATTGTGATTGCGATCGATCACAAAATAATTTTTCAAATTACATTATAATCATGTACAATTATTATATTATTATAATAAAATTATACATCACTATATTATGACTACTTTAAGCAATATTACGAGTATTTGGTATTGTATTGCTATGAGCTGAGACAATAATATGATTCTAATAATAGTGAGCCTTTTTGACAGTAACATGATTTTGATAAAATCATTAAATGCCTGAAAATTGCTTGAAAATTACATACTTCTAAGGCCCATATTCTCAGTCTTTAGTTAACTAATGACGGTGGTTTAACCAACGACTTTTCATATAAATGTCATTGGTTAAACGACCATCTTTAGTTAACTACAGACTGTAAATTTGAGCCTAAGTGGCAATTACAAATCAAATATTTCACTGGCAAACACTCAACAATCTACTTTTAAGATTAGAATACTTTTAAGAGAAACACTGGGTTTTAATTTTTTTATTTCATGATTCAGTTTCCTTTTCAAAGGACTTCTAAGAACAACATTTTAAATCAATTATTCTTTTTTCATTCTATACTTGCAAATATCTATTTAAATGTCTTTTCAATATTTCTGTTTCACGATTTACTCGAGCGATCTGAATAACAACGAAATTAACACATTTTAAGTTCTTATTTGTGGTGTTCAAGTTTGATTTTGAGATTTGGTGAATTGAGAGACTTATAATATAATTTTCAAGCAAATATTTTTGTTGGATATTTTAACCATCTATCATTTCAATGTATAAGTCTTTCTTGTTTCTTTTTCGAAACCAGTCTAAACCTAAAATATGTTTAAAGATTCGACACATTTCTGGCGTTTAACTACAACTTAGAGCTTTGATGTCTTTGAAGACTTATAAGTCTTTCTACTATAATTATAGTAGAATTTTGGAATATATATTTTTGTAGGGTATTTCAGGCGCTATATCGCTGTTTAAGTAGAGATTTTTTACGCCTTTTTCAAGAAAAGAGTAAAATAAATACCATACAGCGAAAAGTTAGAGGGTTAAAATGTTCCACAAAAATGTTCCTTGTAGTGTTTTACATTAAACTTCCGAACACACTTTCAACCCAAAATGTAAAGAGCACAAGATTTCCTATACCGATTCACTAAAAAAAATGTGCAAAAACGGGATACTTTAACTCCCTCTAAAATAAAATTCCGGTTGAAATTTTCGAAAACGCCGGATCAATCGTTACAAACTTGTGTTTTTATTTTGACTAGTATTTCTTATGGCCGACGTAATCATAACCATATTCTAACTATAATTAATTAAACATTAAGCACTTACATGAACAAATTTCTACCCGAATAAAATATATTTAGTTCTCATCTCTTTTTCTTTTTCAACTTCACTTATTTGAAGATAAAAAATCTTATTGCTCATATACATATGTAAATGCTCTTATTCCCTCTCATTGCTTTGCTCGTTTCCACATGAACCAATACTTACGCAAGTGAATGCACGTGTGTTTATTTTTAGCATTTGTAGTGGTGTCAAGTTTAGGACCCTTTTATTCCTTTAATACTGAACCGATTTAAATAATATATAGTCGGGTCACTAAAGCTCAACAATGTTTACTATTTGGTAAAAAAAATTAAGAAAATCGGTTGACAAATAGAGGTATCCAAAAATGTGTACTTTCCTATTTATATAATTGATAGATTTTGTTGTATAGTGAAATAAATAAAATCATTGTATTTTTTATCCGATGAAAGCAAAGGACCACTTTTTAATTACTTTGCTGTTTTTGTCTCTCTAAGCAAAAAATAGTACAATATCCTTTGCAGCTTTCAATAAAAGTAACAATACAAAATTCATATTAAGTAACATATACCGAAATTTCATGTTTTTAGTTTCTTTAGTAAAATGAAAAGAAAAGTTTGAAGTGCGGTTTCCCGACGGTCAACTTGAGCATAAAATTGTTATGAAAAGCACTCAGTGTCTTTTAATAATTTCCATAAAAAATGCTGCTCAAGTTAATCGACTGGGTTGTGTGAAAATGCGCTTTAGTTTAATAAAACTTATTTAAGAATTCATCTACGATGGCGGATTGATATTGAAGATACACAAAAAAATTTTTTTTTAGAAATTGCGATCTGTCAAACGTCAGTTGCTAAAATTTCACCCAAATTCATCGATTAGTTTATTTGTTGTAGTCGTTTGAAGTAAGCAACTTTTGTGTTTCTAGAAAAACGGGAAAAAGTAAATTTCGAAAGATACAAAAGAAAAGCTCTATCAGATTACATGGTAAAATATTGGATTGCTGAATTTAAACGCGGCCGAACAAACACTGCAACAATACCATCATCAGGAAGGCCAAAAGAGGTGGTTACTGAAGAAAATATCAAGAAAGTCCTCGATATCGTTATGAATGATCGCCGAGTCAAGTTACGTGAGATTGTTGAAATGATAAACATATCATATGAACGTGTATTCGACATTTTGCATGAACATTTGCATATGAAAAAGCTATCGGCAAGATGGGTGCCGCGTTTGCTCTCAATTGACCATAAACGTAAACGTGTGACGTGTACAGTCTCAATGGCAAAGCTCTATGAATTGGGCTACGAATTGGTACCTCATCCGCCATATTCTCCGGATTAAGCCCCTAATGACTACTTCCTATTTCCAAACCTAAAGAAATGGCTCGGTGAAAAGAGATTTAGCTCCAACGATGAAATTATTGACCAAACAATTGCCTATTTTAAGGACCTCGAAAAATCCTATTTTTTGGAAGGGATACAAAAACTGGAGAAACGTTGGACTAAATGCATTGAACTAAAAGGAGCTTCAATATCAATCCGCCCTCGTATGTGAGTGCAAAACAAGTAATACTATTATTTTCATATCAATATGTACGTGTGTATGAATTTATCAAAAGAGATAGGAGGATGAACTTTTTCCTTATCTATTATTCAATATTCAAGTACTGATAATATTTTATTCTGAAAAGTTTCTGTTCAACTTTTAAAAAGTTATTGAAGTTTTTTAGTTTTTGGAAGCGGATGATTATCAGCATAACTTTTAGCTTAGATGGATTTAAAAATAATTGCCTAAAATAGTCCTGGTTGTGATTTTCCGTGTGACCTCAATATTGAGAATTCGGGATAGAAATTAGTATTTAAAAATATTTGCTTACGAACCACGAAACACGAATTTAAAATCTGTAAGTCCAGGGGCCTAATCGTCGCTTTCGATATCGAGCTGATTCGATCGAATTTTCTTAGTTTGAGATTAGACCACAGCTTTACCCGATTCACTGTTTCAGAGGTACTTGCATATATCAAGTGATTCAAAAGTGTAACGACTATTTTTATCACATTTTTTTTTTAATTTTTATTATAAATATTTTTTAAAAGTTTTAAGTTTCATTGAAGTTTTTAGCGAAATGTTTTTATGTTTTCTTGAATACGTTTTTAATTTTCTGGGATTTTTTTTTCTGGTGTATTTATTACTATCATATTTAATTTCCCTTAAAATTCTTCTCGTTTTAATTTTAACAATGCAGAATTTTTGTAAAAAAAAAAACAAAACATATAATAGGAAATAAGTTTTTTTTTCTTACTCAACTTTCATTATAAACAATCCATCACTTAAGTGTGATAAAATTTTATTATCTTTTTGGCATCAATCTTGCCTCCGTCGCATGTGTATGTGTTGCACACATTGCAAGCAACACTTTTGAATTACTAGTGAATACACTCAAATACACACATCTGTGTCTGTATTTGTATCCTTTAAGTGTACATGTTATAGAGCAGTTTGCTATTTAAAATCAATAAATACAACAACAAATAAACACTTGAAATCTACACATGTTGCTTAACTACTAATACTCTTACACATGCCTGCCTGCCTACAACTACAACTACAGATTCATCTTCACTTTCTTTCTTTATCATTTACAAACAATTGTTCTCATATTCACATTCCATTAACTCATTCACAAATAAACAGCAAGACATCAGAAGAGATATGAGAATATTTTCTTGAAAATTCATTTAGTAAATTTTGTTGAAATTGATGTGATGGAAGCAAAACTTCACAACAACGAAGAATTACAATCGAGGATTATATACAAACGGCAGAAACTTTGACAACAAACATTAACAAAATTAGACATGTACACATACATACTCACGCATACATATTAATTTAGACTGCCTCCTTTCTCATCTTGGTTTAAGTATGTGGTTAAAAACTATTGTCCTTACATTAAGCACAAATACTCGTACGAGTACTAACAAATCTTTCTTGCTTTACTTATTGCGTCCTAAAGGGAAAAGATAAAGTAAGTGATTGTTCATCAATGAATTGAGAGGGAGTTTTGATGAAAATGTAACAAAAAGTACAGAAGTGTGCCAAATTAAATGTCATTCTTAAAGACATAAATGTGTAGTTAGATAAATTTATAAAAAAAAAATAAAGTTATCCAACTCCAGGCGGTTTTTCCATTATAGAATTGAGAGGTTCATAAATTTTCAGACTAAATCAATAATTGCAAAAAAAAAAAATAAAAAAATTCGTGAACAATTCAAAAAAGACCACGTTTGGTTTTTGTATCACTGTTTGGTCTGGATTTTTCAGGAAAAAAGTATTGACCAAATTGCGGCGTTTCAGAATTCTTAACCCTAGGATGCTCTATAACCTTTTTACCACTAAATCTGAAGCTTTTATCACTTTCCATTTTTTAGTCCTTATTCAAAAATTAAAGTTATAGTTTGATTAGAACACAAAATGAACTGAAAACACCCTTTATAAGAATCTGAATCTTTATCACTTTCCATTTCTTAATCTTTATTTAAAAATTAAAATTATAGTTTGACTAGATCACTTATAAAGCACAAAAGAAACTGAATAGAAATTTTATAAGAAGCTAGATCATCACTTTACATTGTTGTTAAAAAAATAGTATTTAATATTACTATTACGCTAATGATTTTGAAAGTGTTATTGCATAGTTTAGTGCAATAGTGCAATCCAATATTTTACCATATAATCTGACGGAGCAGACTCACCGTAATGTTTATCGAGCTTTTCTTTTGTCTCTTTCGCCGTTTTCCCTTTCAAATAATAGTGTTTAATCACTACACGAAATTTACTTTTTTCCGTTTTTCAAGAAACACAAAAGTTGCTTACTTCAAACGACTACAACAAATAAACTAATCGATGAATTTGGGTAAAATTTTAATAGGTGACGTTTGACAGATCGCAATTTCTAAAAAAATGTTTTTGTGTTTGTGCTGCCATCTAGCGCTATGTAGCTTCAATATCAATCCGCCCTCGTACATATATAGCACAGCAACAAATATTATAATCTTTAAGACATCCGGTATTTCTGTTCTTCTCTATGGGTGTGTAACGTGGTATACCACGGATATAACATAGAAGAAACTGCGTGTTTTTGTCAACAGGTGTCTTCGCAGAATTTCAAAAATATTTTTGGCTGAATAGAATATGAAAAGACCAGTTATGGAACCGAACAAGCTTTGGAGATGTCAACGTAGAAATACACAGGCGAAGGCTTGTGGGTGGATTGGGCACACACACTACACTCAAAAGAAAAATCAATCCCAAACGGTGTTAAAAGTGCGGTAATCCCAGATTTACTTAAATCAAGCACAGAAAGATTGATTTAAGTACGGAATATTAAGTGATTAATTTAATTTTTTAGTTTATTCAAGATTTCTCACGTAATTAAAGAATTTTGTACATATTTGAAGAAACTCCAGGATGGCTTATCTAAAGTAATTGCCGTTTTCGGTTTGATTTAAGTAAATTTTATTGTTATTTGTACACAAAATTTTGAGTACGACTCGTACTAAAAGTAAGTAGAAAATACTTGAATTTAGTACGGCGTTTTTTTCTGTGTACGTAATTCAACCAGATGGAAACACATTCGCTTGACGCAAACCTCCTGTTGAATTTTAAGACAAGGATATAAAAAAGCACGGTGGGTGTGTATGCCGTCATCTGGAGTGGTGGAAAGTACCGAAAATCTTGGTATAAAAAGTGACTTCGACAATAAGTCTTGGAACGCCCGAAATCAGCTATTTTATAATTGTCTACAAAGTAAAAATCTCTTGGCCTATAGGCAAATGGCCTACAGTATTTCAGGCAGAAATACAGGCAATCACCGAATGTGTTCACATTAATTTAAATAGGGGCATTAGAGGCGCGCAAATAGTTATCTTTCCCGATATTCCGGCAGCTCTTAAGTTCCTCCTTTCATGGCAATTCCGTTACAGGCTCGTTTTAGAGTGCTTTGACTCATTACGAAAGCTATCCATACGAAACAAGGTTTCGATTTACTGGATACCTGGCCACAGCGGTTATCCGGCGTATGAAGAAGCGGATGTACTGGGCCCAGAGCCATTTTGTGGCGTAAGTCGGGCGATTGTAACATTCCTCATCCAAGGAGATCACACTTCACCCGCTAAGGAAATATGGCTGACTTCTTCTGGTTTAAGGCAGGCCAAAGCACTGAGGCAGACATTTTCATATAATGGCATCCTGAACCTCAACAGGAATTATTTACGGCTTGTTACTGGTTTTCTCTTTCTGGTCACTTTGGACCGAACTATTCTCTGTGGAAAAGTAACAAAGTTCGTTTGTGCTTAGAGGATTTACGAGACAACGGCACACATTCTCGGCGAGTGTATTGTTTTATGTAACTGTGGAAGGCGCGTATTTCATTCTGAGTTTCTGTTTTCGGATGAGATTAGTCTGACTGGGTTTCTCCAATATCTGTGCTGAAATTCATAAGGATAGCCATACAGAGATTGATTTAATTTAATTTAATTTAATTTACAGATCTATATCACAAAAGATTCATCAGGTGTCGCAGTGACGGTCTTTGGACCAGATCTTCCGCCCTATTTTAATTTTCCAAAAGTAATGGAAATTGTCCCCCTGCCATCAAAATTGAATCTTATAAAGCATGTGGTTGTAGCATTTCAAAAATGGCGGTTACGCGACCAGAAAAAGGTTTTGACGTTATAACGGAAGAATGGTATAGTATTGAACCCGACTTATAAAAAAACTGCTTGAAAGTATGGAACGGCGTCTTCAAGTTGTGATATCAAGCCATGGGATAATCAACCAAGTATTAAAAATGTATTCAACAATAAATACAAATATGAAAATTGTAGTGTCCCATTTTAAGTGTGAGCTTCGCTTTAAACAGCTGATATATGAAACGCATACTTTTATATTGTTTTTATTGAATCGATTGGTTACTCTTTTTTGATTTGACTTTATATTTCTTTAATAAAATAAAAAATATCAAATAAAAGTTTCCAAATTTAATCAAGTCCTTTATTTTGGGTTCCAAGCACAGCAACATCAGAAATTTCTTTGTGTCTCACTTTAATTGTGAGTATCTTTATTTATTTTTTGTTAGTTTTCCCAAGATGTAAAGTAATCAGACTACATAAATTGTTAATATTCACCATTAAAGACAATTGACCAGATTAAATACTTCTCACTAGCAGAAGGAAAACACTGACACGCACAACTAACTGGAAAGGAAATCTTTTTTGCCATGAAAAAAATTAAAATAAAACCATAAAACGGGGTTGGGAAGGATGGTGTTAAATAAATTAGATTAAACTGGAAAAGATAAATTTTCTTAATTCAAAATAATGACAATTTTATGATAAAATGTAATAGTGTATGCTGGATTTCCATTTATATAAAGGGTTGGTGGCTTTTTTCTTAGCACTAAATTCGACATAATAAAACCAAGTTTTTATGTTACAGACACTTAAACTTTCTATTTAAAGAAATTTCCTCAATAATTATATTTAGTTGATGCCCAAAATTTGCCGTGCAGTAGTTTTATATGAGAGGATTGTTATGATTAAAAATTTTTGGGAGTAAAAATACTGTAATAAATTTATTGTTTAATGGTTAAGAAACTATTAAGGGATACAAGTAAACTTTAACTAAGAAAGTCAAGTGTGTTTGTTTCACTTAATGCCAGAAAAAAAACTTCTTTAAAAGTCATTATCCTTATTTTACATCTCCATAAACTTTTTCTACTCCTTGACAGAAACTATTAATTGATACAAGCAGCCCAATTGTCAAAGCTCTTTATACTTCTCCAATTCTTAAAGATTGTTCTACTTATTATAATTTTGAGCTGCTTTTCAATGCAATTTCTTCTATAACAAACAAACATTTACAAAAATAACAACAAAAATCGGAAAACTACAGGAAAATTAAAAAAAATTTCTTATTGAGTAGGAAGAAATGACATTTAAGAAATCATTTCACAAAAAAAAACTAGCATGTCCATTCAAAATAATGTCAATTGCTTTTTTAGTGCGAACAGACCAAGTTCTTTGCCTGAAGGGCAGGCAACCAGGACAAGCATCTTATAAACTATTAAATCATTGTACAATACGATTTAGTTTGAAGTTTAATGTTGAACTAAAAAAAAAATAAATTAAAATTAACAAAGTGCAGGTTTTTAAATATCCCTTTTTAAGTTGCTACTGCAAATCATAAACATTTTATATGATGAATTTTTAATTCATGTTTTTTTGAAAAATTTTCTTTACTTTCTCATTCATAAAAAAACATATTATATAAAAAAACATATATATATATATAAAAGTGCCAAAAAAAATGTCAAAAACAAATTTGAAAAACACAAATCGAGACTTTCTTTCTACCTTGTTTACCGACAAACTAAAAACTCGCAACATATCAAAATCTCAACGTCTTAATGCCATCTAAATGCCGTCTAAAATATAAATAAATACTAGAACCTGAAAACAATTAAGAAACTATTGAAACACAATGTTGCACAAATCTTTAGTCTGCTATAAAATTATTTCATGGCAAAATAGTTCAAATAAGCTTTGAAATTTTTTTTAAGTAAAATTATGCATAAGAATTTGCTTTATCCTGACACATAATTTGCCTCTGAAACATTTTCTATAGTATATATAGCATCACTTTCTAGCATGCTACAGAATTTTGTTATAGATAATTTGATATGATAGTTGATATTTTTTAAAGAAAAATTGGTTAAATTTTCATACATTCTCTTTTGTAAACGTTCTTATAATAGTGTTCTTTAGAAGTATCTCATAAAAAAATTACCATGTTCCAAAAATATAATAAAAATACATTTCTTATAGCATGCTATCGAAATTTCTTAATTAAAAAAAATTCTATAGCAAGATACAGAATTCCCTTATCGAAAACAAGCAGCAGCATGATGTATAATTTTCTTATGAAAATTTTTATACCAACAAATTGCAGTAGAATAGAAACAAAGTATATTTGCAATAAAAAAGAGTAGAAAGAAATAACATTCCAGAAATCGTTTTAAAAAAATGTTGCATATCCGTTAAAATAATAAAAAATATACTAAAAAATAACGATTATTATCGTATACAAAAACAAATATAAATTAATATTTAGCAAAGAAACAATCGCTAGAGCCTGACACAGAAATTTAAAAAAATATATAGAAACACAGAGCAGTACAAAATCTATATCGTGAAAATTGAAACGTAAAATATCATCTATGAAAAGGAGCATTTATGCTACAGTACTTTTAGAGTAAATATTCCAAAATTTTTAGCATGTTATAATTTTTTTGGAGAAAATTAAATAAAGCATGCTTGAAGCATATATATTTTGCTTGCTATAGAATTTTCTCCTAGAACATTTTTGCTAGTTTTCCAAAAACTTTTAATAAAAAATATATAGGCTCCAATCGTCATGGCGAAATATTCCCGCCATTCAATAACTAATACCAAGAAATTTTTATTCCAAATCCCAGGCCTTCAAGGTAGGTTGGGCTGCGGGTCAATATCCCTCTCCCGAAAAAAAACAATTATTACAGAAAAGTCTAAAGGATAATAGCTGTAACATTTTCTTCTAATATGTTTTCTATAGCATGCTACAACATTTTCTTACTGAAAACTTTACAAAGCATGCTTAAGAATTTTATTATGGCCATTGAATTTCTTATACCATTTCTATAGTATTTTGATTGGGAAATTTTTCAACAGCTAGCTAAAGAATTTTTTTAACGAAAATTTGCTTTGGAAAATAATTTACTGACAGTTTTTAGAAAATGAAAACAAAATTGTGAGCGAAAATTTATATTGAAAGTAACAACCAATTTCCATATTTTGTTTTTGTTTTCAATATTAATTCTCACTCACAATATTCACCCTTATTCCAGTTGGCGACATCGATGTCACATCCACACAATACCAAAAAATTAAGATTGTCTACTCGCTCTAGAGAACAATTTTGCGCTAATGAAAGCGTACTTCTTTCTGTTCTATAAGGTCTAGAAAATAACATGAGCCTATCAATAGTATTCAGTTGTATTCGGCAACGGTTAGACAATCCCCAGTTTTTCGGTATTATGTTCACGTGACGTCGATGACAACAACTGGAATAAGGGTGATTTTAAATTTGAATCAGAAAATACTTGGGTGTTTTTTACCCAAAAAAAATATTCTTATAGCAATTATTTTCTAATAAACTTTTTTATAACATGCTACATTATTATTTTATATATTGAAACGATTAATTTTGGCTCAAGTTCAAACCCGAATTTACCCATTTATTTATTCTAATTTTTTTATTTTTTATTTAGAAAATTTTTTGGATAAATTCATTATATTAACAACATGATTAAGTACCGCTTATTTCTCAGCAGCCAATGGCGCTGAATAAGCAAGAGAGACTGAAATATATAGAGTAGTTATTCATCATAGATGGGATTTCGTACTAACCGAAATTGATTTGACATGTGAAAATGAATAAGTTTGTACTTTTCGTATCCTAATTTGTTAAATAATACGGTTAAATAGTTGATATTCCTGATCACTAGTATCCACCGTCAAAAGTGGTAAAATTGAACAAAGAACGCTGATGAGATGGTGTAGCGACCTCGAAATCAGTACTGATCCGTTCTGCTAATATGATGAATAATAAAAATTGTTCTATATATAGTACTCTCTTAATAAAATAAAAAAAATATAATGAATTTATCCAAAAAATTTTCTAAATAAAAAATAAAAAAATTAGAATAAATAAATGGGTAAATTCGGGTTTGAACTTGAGCCAAAATTAATCGTTTCAATATATAAAATATTAATAAAAAAGTTCGACTAATTACTTATAAACATTAATGCTACATTATTTTCAAAGAATATTTGTTTAACTATGCTTTAGTGCTTCTGATAGCAAAATGGCTAAATATTGCGAAACCATTTTCTTTCTTGTTTATAGCGTGCTATTGCGGGCAATGTACGAGTAGCAAGTTTTTTTCACATCTATTAAACGCATATTGTGTCAACTTAAAAGTAAAAATCATGTTTTACTATGATAAACCGTGGTAATAAAATTCTCTGTACATATTTAAACAAGCATAAACTGAAAGTTTAGTTTTCAGTTTTGGAAATTCCATGAAATGTCTGCCAACAAAAAATGTGTCATGTGACAACAGTACAAGAGGTCATAAAATAAAAGCAAGAACAGAAAATCAATATTAAACGGAAATTCCTCTTAAACATTGGGGGAAACCCTTTCATATTTAACATGCAATTCAACAAATACTTTTATTTTTTTTAATAAATACATAAATAATTTTAAATTGAAAATTTCATTAAAAATAAAACGAAGCTTTAGATTGTTGTTAATAATTCAGTATTTATTATATCTAAAGGCGAAGGGGGAAAAACTATGTGAAACTGATAGGCAAGGATTTTTTATTTGTTTTTTTTCTTTTTGCACAGAATACAAAAAAAATAATTCAAATTCTTTTGTAATAAAAAAGTTTTTAACTGTTACAAACACACACACACACATACACAACTTAAACACAAAAAGCAAATTTCCATTTTACATGTCAAAATATAAATTTGATATTAACATTTTTTTCCTTTTTACTTAAATTGTTCAATATGATGTTTGATTTCATGTTAAATACTTTATTATGCCACCACAATTGCCCTCCTTCCTGCTGCTCGCATGACTGTGGAAGGCAGCAAACAAACAGAACTTTTAGATTACAATTCTTCTAGAGAAAATTTTAAATTTTTTTGTTACTTTAAGTTTTATACTCATTCAACGACTTTTAAAAGTATTTTTCTCTTAATTTGTTTCATTGAGTGCGTGTTTATGTGCTACAAGTTGATATTTAATTTTATTTCTTTTTTTTCATAAAACTTTCTTGAAGTTGAGTACGAAGGATAAAAAAAATATACAAAATTAAAAAGTAACAAACTATTATAAAATAAAGGACTTATTAAAAGCCAGCATATAGCTAAATAATCTTTTGAATAATTTTAAGACACTCAGAAGTTTTGCTATCCAAATAGATTTTATTTAAGATCAGCTATGGCAAGTTATACAATTATTTTTTATGCAATATTTTTAAGTAAAAAATGCAAAAATTTTGTTATAGCAGGATATAATTTTTTTTTAATTTGGTGTTAATAATTTATTCAAATGAATGAGTTTCTTTTTTGTGGGCTCGAGCTCGAATATCATCGAATCCCATCGGAGAATGAAGATTTTTTATTGGCAGTTTTTTTTATACTTTTAAGAATATAGAAGACAGGAAAACAGAAATAGACTGGATGGGATAATCAGCTATTATTATTTATTATTTATTTATTAATAGATATATAGTTTTTTGTATTTATATCTATATTTGGCATAACATGTGTATTGTTGTGAGCCAGATTGTCAGATTGCTAGTATTTTTTATACAATTCATTTAGCTAATTTTTATATATTATACTCGTATGTACAAGTTTATGTGATTATAATTGAAAAAAATAAGATTACAAATTAAATTCATTTCTAATTAATCAGGGTTGTCACAGAAACCAATTTAGTCGGAATTGGATTTGAAAAGACGACAAAAATTACTTTTCTATGATGAATTTTAATATTATTGGTTTTATGTTCCATCTAAAATTACAATCTGTTTTAAACATAAAACCGATAACATTCAAATTGTCACGAGCTGAACGGCTTTGGTTTTCTTTCCTCATTTTTTTATTCGTAATTACAAGGATATTTATAGTAATTGCTGACCTCGCTTTAAATCGACATATCAGAAATTTCTCAAAAACTAACTTCTTTTTGAAAAGCAGTAATTTTGCATTTTCCGATATCCCAAATTGAAGAAGGCATGGCATTTTGAAAATATGACTGATTTGTGATAAGCAAAAACATTTTGCACCCACCTTATATTATTTTATTTGTTATAAGGACTTATAAAACGCAAATTATTCGAATATTTTTCTTTGATGTTCGTTTCTATTAATTTTGAATTCTTTTTAAGATGACATTACAGAAGTTTTTTTCTGAATTTAAAAAAATCTCAAAAAACGTCGTGTGGCACGCAGTGAATATCGAGTTTTTCAAGCTAGTATTTTCTAATTCATGAGAAAAAGATTCAATATAAAGATTGTCAAATTATCGAGAATAGACTGTAATAGAATTTAAAATGTTCGTCATTGGTTGAACTTTAATAACAAAAATAATTGAATAAGTATTTATCTTAATTGAAATCAGTTCTCAGATATTTTTAATAGCAAAATCGAATATCTTAATATTGATTCATTTCTTTTAATTGAGCATATGGTAGCAACATTTCATCGTAATTGCATGATTCTTTTTTTTGCAGCTTTTTGCTATCACTGCTTTGCTTTATACTCATTAACGTTTTGCCACAAAGTACTTAAGTTTATACTTTAAATGCTAAATAAACCATTAAACTTGAATTACCAAGTGCCAAATAACAGACATTTTAACCAACAGCCAAATAATGGAAAATTTCAAAAGGTAAAACAAGCCACAGATATGGGGACGATAGAGACCAAGAGTGAAATAGAGATATCGCTCACTGCATTATAAACAGTCACAACTCAATTTTTGATAATCGGTTTTACTACACAAATCAATTTACAGAACAAATCTTTAACGACCACCAAAATTTCGTTTGCATCACTCACTGTCTCCTTTAACTGGAAAAATACTGAAGTCTGTTTTCATGTTACTTGTTTCGCTCGTACATCATCAAATGTGCACTTTTTTTAGATGTGACAGCCAGCGCGCTGATAAGTAATTGAGTATTTTTTTCGAGTTGTGACGTTATTAATGAAAAAAGTGTTAAATTTGATTATACATCATTTAGAGTTGTGCCTAGATAATTGCAAAAAGTGCGAGTATTATTTGATATAATACACACTACTCAATTTAAAAATGAGTCACAAAAAAAAAAAAATAAGTAAACTTTCTGCAAAGACGGTTGGTTGTCTTTACTGTGGGACTCAGTTTTATTATAAAATGCAAGTTTTCAAAAATAGATTTTTTGAACATTTTGAGCTGTGACTGTTTATGATTTAGTGAGCGATATGAAGAAATCGTCCTTTAAAAAACAGCAACATAAGAATGCAAACAAAAAATAAATGACAGAATATTGAATTTCAATTAGAATATTTCTAACAAAAGATACAAAATATGTTCGACTACATGGATGTGTGTGAGAAGAACAGAAAAATGAGAAAATCTTTTATACATCATCAGCCGTGGCAAAAAAAAAGAATCATTAGCAACCCAAATATTTCGTGTTTCGTCAAGATAACACCAGCAAATGTTCACTCACACCTTCCTTTCTTTAAATTGTCTGTGGAAAAAAAGCAAACACAAAATTCTATAAAAGAAAATGTTAACAATTTTCCAATTTTCCACAAATAGCTACAAAAGCAGACAAATGAAAATTGTTTGCCAGCAAATAATTGGTCTATATATCAGTGGGAAAAAGATCAAATTTAAACTGATGCACAATTTAATAGGTTTTTGAATACAAAACGCAGCTTAAAATAATAAGGTTATTTGATTTCAGTTCTATTTAAAAAAATTTTAAATGTTTAAGAATTCAATTCTAGATCTGAGTTTGAAGGGAAAATTGATTTTGATATTAATTAAATCAACATGTATGTGATATTAATAACTTCTTTAAAGGCGAATGCATTCCATTGTGTGTAGAGTATAAAATCGACTAAATATTCGTTGGGTAAAATAGGATCAACGGCCCCGATTATATTGATTTTAGAGTGCTACAGTCAACTGTTTCTTATTGAAATAGACCAGTGGCTTTCTTATGATAACACCACAACTCAAGATTTTGGTGTCCAATTCAAGTCACCTCGGCAAGATATATTGTCCATTGTGGCGTTCCAAGTGTACTAAGCCGCTCCGGCTTGCGAAACACGTTGGTCCTCGTCCATATCGTTGAAATCGGCACAAAAATAATTAACTTTAAGTCCACTTTATTTTATATTGCAATCTATCGTATGGGGTTATATTTTCCTAAAACGGGGTTGGTTTATAAAGGAACAATGGATCAGGCAATGTATGAACAAAGCAAATCGGAATATATCCCAAAAGTTATTCTACAAAGGCGATATCGACCCAACGCAATCGAGCAAACCGAAAGAGGTATGGCTCATAATCAGGGTATAATAAGGACATGCCGTGGGCTTCTCAGTTACCTGACCAAGCAGTGTTTCAGACAAAAAAACATCGGATGAAACCGAGCTATGGAATGTACTGCGAAATGCGTCACGAAGAATTCCGCCACAGCGGGGTCGTGATCTCAGTGACTTCTTTCCTCAGAGAAGTGCTGAAGTCATCAAACATAAAATATGTTACGTCAAATTTTGATTCTATATCGAAGATTTTGAAGAATAAAAATAAATTTGTCTACCATTTCTATTTTAAATATTGACAATTACAAAATAGTTTTACTATTTTGAACAGCCAACTTAAAAATGAGTTTGTTTTAAGTTTGTTTTAGAATTTAAAGAATTAATTATATATCAATGTAACAACAAAAAAAATAACAGAAAAATAATTGCGTTTTTTGGTAAACAATTTCAGTTTTCCTTTTTAAGCAAGCTCAATCCTATTTTTATGAACACAACTGTAAAAAAATTAACAAAAAAAAAATAAATTGTTTGTGGAAGCCGAATTAATTATTTTTCTTTGAGAATTGTCATCCTGGAAAATGCAGTAAACATTTTTTTTACGTCTACTGTAAATGCTTAAAATGATCACAAGTCAGCAAACTTGAAAGATTTAATAAAACAACTGAAGACCAACCCAAATAAAGCTCGTTAGTTGTGCGCTTTTGGTGTAAGCAAACCAATCACGGAAGAAGTTTAATAGCGAAATGAAAAAGCTGCGAAACGCGGACGAGCACACTTCCACACACACACACACACACACACACACACACACACACACACACGCGCGTACACACACATGATTCAAGCAGATAAAATGTTTTGTGCATTTCCCTCATAATAAAAAATAACAGTAGTTCCACTGCACTTATCATCTTTGAAAATAAAGTGGTCTTTTAATTTTCACAGACACTTCATTTTATTTTTTCTTTCATCTTATCAATTTTGCTTCTTTACAATTTTTTTTATGGTTGCTGATCTATCAAAATAATAGTTTCGATAAATTTGTTTGGCAACTTGCAACATAGCAAAACATGAATTTTTTTTCCTGTTGTGTTGCAAGTAGAAAACGCACCTGAAATTCCATCCATACACATGCATACTCGATTCATCAAAATCAAATTTAATATGTACTTGTAAAAATCAATTTATTCAACTCTTTAAATTTGTAATGCGGTTATATGCTGGTCTTATATATTTTTTAAAAAAGCAATTTCCTTTTGAAATACAAAAACACATGTATCTGCCGCCTTACATCACTTCATAAAGACAAAACGATGAGCAGTCACTTGCTGCAAAACGAACGGTGTCAGGAAAAAATATATTTTAATTTATTTTCAGTGTAGCAGCACTTTTCAATTTATTTAAAAAAAAAATTAAACAAAAATAAATGTTCAGACAATATATTTTGTTTGTTGTTTAATTTAATCTCAAAAGAGATCTAAATTAAATACAATTACTCTACACGCAGCAACGTATGAGTGTTTTTTTCTTTCTTATTTATGAGAATTTGAAATGAAAATACTCATACGCTGTGCGGTACTTTGCGAGCATTAAAAAAATCCTTCACAATTGTATTATGGAGTGCGCATTGTTTTTTTTTGTTGAGTTGTTCTTTTCATATTAATATATTTTTTATTGTTTTAATATTCCGTAAAAACCTTAAATAAACTGAGAAGAAAAATAATAAATTGCAAATTGAAATTTATATTTTCATGGCAACATAAACTTTATTAAACAAATTTATTGTTAGCAATTTTATTGCTATTAAATAATTTATTACAGGAAATCAAACAGCTTGATTTTAGTAGGCACATTATGAGCATATAATTATAATGAAAATCGATATAAATATGTACGTAAATGCATATAAAATACACGGAATTAAAACGCTTCCGCAGAGCTAGTCGGATTTTTATTAAACTATTGAGAAAGAATTACAAGCAGGTACTTTAAATTAATTAATCGGATCGATCGCATAAACAAAAAATAAATAAAAATAGCAATAAACAGGGAAATTGCAAATATGAAATTGCATGTTTCTTCTAGTGCAATCTATGAAGATGGAAATAAACTATTGATTCGTTTGAGAAATTTTCATGAATTTGGACAACGATTTGCTGGTGTATATTTTTGCATATTTTGCGCTTAAAAACATTATCAGCATATTTCAGTCTCAAGAGCATATTGGCAGCGTTTTTTCGCATTTGGAAAGCATATTTGTAGAGCGTATTTTAAAACTTTATTAATATTTTGTTACAAAACCTGTTCAAAATTCTTCAAAATTCTGATCAACAGTTGGATTTTCCATTTTGTAGATCAATCAGTTGAAACATGTTCCGACATTTTGGCCAAACACATCTCAGTTCAAGTCCAAATTTGTTTGAGCCAAAGCGTTTTTTAATACAGGGTGTCCGCCGGAAAGGTATGCTACTTTGTTTATAATTTTTGATTAAATGAAAGAGAATGGATCTTGTATTGATAAATGCTTTATTTAATGTCGGCAATTATGTATGGAATACAATATCAGATACATGTCCGCCTCTGTTAGCCTCGCAAATGCGAGCCCTTTTGAGCACATTTTTCATTACATTCTCACACATTTCACGCGGTGTTTCATTAATTTCATCATGAATATTTTGTTTCCGGTTTGTTTGCACAAACCTTGTTTTTCAGGTATCCCCACAAAAAGATTTTCGGAACCGCCAAATCAGGCGACCGTGGAGGCCAATCAACATCACCATTTCTTGAAATAACTTGTTGAGGAAGGAGGTCTCGCAGTAATTCCACTGTAATCCTGGCTGCATGCGATGTGGCACCGTCTTGCTGATACCACGTGTTAATCAAGCCCAAAGCATGCAGTTGTGGCGTTAAAAAGTTTTCAATCATATCACGATATCGGTCGCCATTCACATTTACCGTTACGCCGTTTTCATTTTCAAACAATTCCTCCTGAGCAAATTACACACCAGACTGGACGCAAAGGTGACTGAGGAATTTGATGGGTTTCCATTGCCCAGAACCGACTCTCCTGTTTATTCACAAATCCATTGAAATGCAAATGTGTCTCGTCACTCATTATGTTTTTTTCATGATAATCGGGGTTGTAATGGGCGAGCTGTAACATTCTATGTACGGCGGCGTAAATGGTCTTTGGAAGAAGCTCTTGTGTCAACTGAATCTTAAATGGAAACAAATGCAAATCTTTGTGCAAAATTGTGGCCAAAGTTGTTCTTTGAAGACCAAGCTCCTGAGCACGGCGTCGAATTGATGTTGTTGGATTGTTTGAAACATTTTCTTGAGCAGCAGTAATGTTTTCAGCCGATCTTGCAGTACGTTGTGCTCCATGCTTGGGCCTATTACCTACAGACCCTCTTTCTTCGAAATCATTCACTACACGATAAATAGTACGTTTTGTTGGCAAGTTGTTTCTCCCAAAAATTTCTCGTAACTTTTTCATCGTCACAGTAATCGATGATTGATTTTGATAAAATGTTTTAACGATTAAATAACGTTGGTTTATCGAATATTTTTCCATAATAAATTTGCCACGTGTCTACTTCACGACTGCCAAATATGAAGTGTCAAGACCGATGTGTACCAAAATAGCGGCAAAACTAAGTGGTATACCTTCCCGGCGGACACCATGTACAATGCTAATGAAGCGTTATCTTTTATGTATGTATGTTCCCCTATTATTCAATTTCAATGTATACAATTTTAAAGGGTCTTTCAATAGGAGATTTGTTTTTCACCAACAACATGAGAGTTTTGACATTTAATTTTTTGACGTGTTCGTAGTAGATGCATTGGCAATTGTTACAATGAATTCAATTTCGCTCGAAAATCGCATTAAAATAATTAAAATCCACTATGAAAATGGTGGTTCTCTTAAAGTTACATTTCGTAAAATTCGTGACATTTTCGGACAACATAATCGTCCTTCTGAGACCGCTATTAAGAATTTGGTCGTTAAATTTGAGTTGACAGCCTTGATACATAACACTATCGCGTGTTGGACCGAGTCGTTCAACTGAAAACATCGCATCCGTAAGCCACAGTGTTGAAGAAGATCCAAATTTATCAATTCCTCGACGTTCTCAACAATTGGGGTTATCCAAAACGAATTTTGCGTAAGGATTTGGGTTTGAAGCATTACAAGGTTCAACTGGTGCGGGAATTAAAGCCAACCGACCATTCACATCGCCGTAGATTCTCTCAACTCATTCAGGAACAACCCGCTGGTTTTTCTGAAAAAATCATTTTATCAGACGAAGCCCATTTTCACTTGTCAGGGTACGTCAGCAAGAAAAATTGCCGCATTTGGGCTTCTGAAAATCCTGGAGCGATTATTGAGAAGCTTTTGAATGCTCAAAGTGTTACTGTATGGTGCGTTATGTGGTCTAGCATCGTAATTGGGCCGATTTTTTTCAAATATGAGGCTGGATATGCGGTAACGGTCAATGGATCACGCTATCGCGAGATGTAGTGGCCAGCCAGATCGTGTGATTTAACACCACTGGACTGTTTTTTGTGGGGCTATGTTAGGTACAGAGTCTATACGAAGCCAATTGAATCGATTGCAGCCTTAAAACTCAAAATCCGTGATGTGATTAACGAAATAAAGCCGTCATTTTGCCAAAAAGTGATTAAAATCTTTGATGAAAGAATCGACATATTTCAGCGAGCTCTCGTGGTAGACATTTCCAAGATATCATTTATCATTCATAATTGCCGAACTTTTCTCTTCGTAATACAATAAAAATTTGAATATCATCTTCATCTAATTATTTTGTTTTAATAAACAAAGTTCTTGTTGAAAACCCCTGTACAATAAAATTGTGTTTTAATTCTCTCACGCCCTCTGAAAGTGAGAAATAACTAAAGTTAAGTTTTGTTAAGTACCTATTTAAGTTATTCACAGTTGGTTACTTTGAGCACAAAAAGTTTGCAATTGGTTATGGATGAAGCTGTTACTAAATTTCTATTGCGTCCAAAAAAAAATACACTACAGAAGTTTTTTTGGTCAACAAAAATCTATTGTATAACTTTACTTTTCCATATTTTAATTGATTTATATGCAAATTATGCACAAAAGATGAAAAAATCTAGCACAAACTACGAGTATATTAGAATAATAGAAGATTTCATATATTTAAATAAGACAAATAAAATATCAGGTAAACTATAAAAATCTTTTTAATGCAATCGTATCGCTATCACTAAAATCTACTTTAAGTGAAGTGGTGTTTTCAACGTCAAGTTTTATCAAAAAAAAAAAAAAAAACAAACAAAAAAACCTGTCAACAAGTACAATTTTTATTTAAACATAATTTTTGATCAAAGATTTAAAAAACTTTTGTTTGTTGAGGGTTTTTAGCTAGTCTATATACATGCATTTCATTGGTGCTGAAGCCAAATCATCAGTAGACCTTAAACCTAATTTTTAAATGTTTCAAACCTCTTTACTTATACAAAAACTTTAAAAACTCAATGAAATCAATCAAATCTTTGAAAAGAGATATCGAGGCAATCTCGATTAATATAAATTTAATAATTTTTGATATAATATTAATTTTTAAAAATTTTAGTACTTTATGTGTAGTACAAATAAATTGTTATTTTATTGTTTTTTTCTAACTACTTTTTTGTTTTATTAATTTATTTTTTTGTTTATTATTATAGTAAAAGAATCAAATCAAACATTTACGTATATTTCTTCCATTCGATACAATTATTTGATTTTTTTTTTAATTATATGAATTATTCGAGTTACTCGAATAATTTAAAGTCTTTAGTCGATTAATCGAGCAATTTTAAAATACCAAAATCGATTAATTACTTACTCGAACAAAACCAAAAGTCAAATAAATGGATACTGTAGTAAGTATCGTTCAAAATATTATCGACATTTTATTATCTCTCCATGCCAACAATATGCAGGGTTGCATTTCTTACATCAGCTAAAATCAGCTGCTGCATTAGTTATGGTTTATGAATAAGATCTTTAGCTATCTTATCTGCGAACTTTTTTTTTTAGTTTCTGTTTTATTAGTTTCGGTTTTGGTTATGATTTCTGAATTTGCGCCATTGAATTTAATGTATTTCATCAAATATTTATTTTATAATGGATAATATTAAAGTAAATTATTTATTTTATATATTTAAAAAAATCATTTTCTGAAAATCACTTTTACAGATTTTATCTCACAAATACGGTTGATACTCAAAAAGTTGAAAAAAAGGAAAATCGCATAAATTTAATAGATTACAAAAGTTTCTCAGAAAATGTTACGCTTTTCCAATCTAAAAAAAGTTTTTGTTTCTTTCGATACAACTAACATTAAATAAAAACGACTTTAAAACTTTAAATCGAATCAAATTAAAGCAAAATATTAAGTTTTTGATTTGATAACTTTTTTGCTGTTTGAAACGGCTTAATTTAGTTTTAGATTATTTACACTTTTAGTTTGCAGCACAGTACACAAGAGCATATGATATAATAGTCCTCTTTTATTTCATTTAACATTTGTGCTTGAATTTTATTACTCTGCAGTTGTTTTTTTATTTATCTATATGAAATTCTTTGACTGTTTTTATGTTACGAGTATTTTTGTTCTTTCTTCAAATAGTACGCAGGTGCTTATGTCACTTGTTTGAAAAGGCAAAAGAAAAATTGTAATGGCAGGAATATTTTAAAGGTTTTTATTAAACAATAAAAAATTAATGCACACTTACGAACATGACTGGATGCGAAAATATATAAGTGTGTATGTGTGTGTATTAAATGAGAGTGCGTTTACTCAAATGTGTTACAAATTCTAAACACGTGGATACAAATGATTGTAATAAACAAAACGGGAGCGATAAAGAAATATGTACATATTTGGAAGGTGCTCGCTGTTTGCTTAAATCATGAAAAATTTACCTTTTACCAAACTACATATTTGAATTTATTTGTTTACAGCAAATTTGATCATAGACAGATTTTTCTCAAACCTTGACAACGTATTCCGCAGTTTTCCCATAAATGTTTCTTGGCTGAATCTAACGAAGAAGTGTTTCCGAATTCGTATATACGAGTTGAAGTAGATAAAGTTAAAATTTGCAATTTGTATTAAGTTTAAAACTTTTTGCAGAATCTTTTCCACACACTGAAAATTTTATTTCATTATTAAATTTTATGTGCAATAAAATAAAAAGCTTGTGGAAATTTGTCTTACGCTTTTGAGTTTTGGAAAATCAGTTTGGCGGCAAATCAATTTTAGTAAATATGTTTGTTATATTTTGTGAAGAAATCAAAATAAGTCGGGCTGATTGTTTTACTGGCTGATAAATTAGCGATTTCGCTAGACAATTCACTATTTTCTGCCAATTTTGCATGTAGTAATTATTTCTTAAGCCTATTTATGATTCACAAATATGTCTTTATTTAAGAAAAAAAATTTTAAAAAGTGTTAAAAACTTAATTTTTTGTAAGATCAATATATTTTTTTAAAATCTGATATACATTAACATTCCTTACATTTTTAGGTCTTTTTAGAAAATTGTACGGCTTTGTTAAAACTTTGCAACTTTTTGCGGAATTTTGCGTTTTTTTTTACAATGACTTTTGCGTGACTTTTTCTTTTTATTTTTTCATCAACTTTTAAATGATATTAAACATTTCAATTTTCCAAATGATTGCATATCACTGCGAACTTATATAATTTATGCGAGTTTTTCACATTCCTTGCATTTGTAACTCATTTTAGAAGATTTTATGGCTTTTTCTAAGTTTTGCAAAATTTTGCGCATTACCGCGATTATCACGATATGATTGAATCAGTGACTTTTTTATTGCTTCATTGAATTTTTAAGATTTTATAAAAATGGCTTAAGTTGAAATCTGAGTTTAGCCATTTCTTCTTAATTTTTAGGAAATTGTTTTTGGATAAATTCATTATTTTATTAAGAGAGTACTTATTATTTTTGAATTGAAACAATTTATTCATCAGACTAGCAGAACGGATCATTGCTTAATCTCAGAGCCAATGATTCTGGAAAAAGCGGGAGAGTATGATAAATATGGAATAATTAATCATCAGAGATGGAATTTCGTACTGACCGAAATGGAATTAACTTGTAAGAAATTAATAAATTGCACTTTTCGTATTCTAATTTGTTAAATAACACGGTTAAATAGTTGATATTCCTAGTCACTAGTATCCAGCGTCAAAAGTGGCAAAATCGAACAAAGAACGCTGATGAGATGGTGTAGCGACCTCATAAACACAAATTTTAGTTTTCATAAAAATTGTACTTCTTGAAAATGTTTGGAAATTCGAATTTTATTTTACAAGAAGGGCACATAAAATTGTATCATTATTATTAAGGCCTCATTAGTTTTTACTTTTCGTTGCCGTTCTGTGCCTTTCTTTTCTGTTCTGTGTAGGAACTTTCGGACGTGGACGATGTAGTTACAGGAATGAATTTTGTAAATGTTTGCAAAATGTTTTTTATTTGACAAACAAATTTATAAATTTAAAAATTTTTTTTTTTCTGTGTTGGAACTTTCGGATGTGGACGATGTAATTACCGGAATGAATTTTGTAAATGTTTGCAAAATGTTTTTTATTTGACAAACAAATTTATAAATTAAAATTTTTTTTTTTTTAAATAAAATTTTCTAACTTTTAATACAAAATTTTTAAGGTTTCACACCAGAAAAAACTAATACATATAAACTCTTGGCTTTCACTTAACGTTGTATTCTATTCTCTACAGAATAGTCCGCAGCAGAACACACATACAGTTTTTCATTTGAACAGAAAAAACAGCTGAGCTGATCCGTAATAGAATAGAACGTAAAAACTAATTCTGCCTTTACGTTCCAAAAACAAGGTCTAATCAAAGTTTCAGAGTTTTTTTACATAAGAAAGTCTTTTGAAATTTAAAAAAAAAATCTTTAGTTTTTAGTTTCAACGATTTAGAGATTCTCATCCAAAACTGTTCGTAATATGGTTCTACTACAGCAAATGGTCACCACGCACATGATGAGTTTCTAGTGAGCAGCCAAAGGCCGCAACCAAAGTTCGTTCAAATTTACAAAAAATACACCTTGTCTGTTGCCGCCATCAACAATTTTAACGTATTTCATGTTTTTGAACTCAACCATTTCATACAAATAAATAACAGATTCATTAATAGCCACAACTATTGCTGAAGTTGCATTGAACTTTTTATCTGACTCTTAATTGTCACACTTTTCAATAGTTCGTTAAAAAAATCATTACGCTCATTTTTTTTTCAATTATTTATTAGGTCAAATGCAAATTAATTATTAACAATTTTAGCCTTGGAGAATAAATATTTGTCTTTCAACAAGCGAAAAATATTTTAACACTGGAGGCAAGAAAAACGAAATCTAATAAAAAAAAAATGTCTCATGATTTTTTTTGCGAACAAACTCGTTGTATTAAAAAATTCTTATAGAAAGATTTATTTTAGGAAAATCTTAGGCTTTTCAAAATTTAAAATTTATGTGATTGATGTTCAATTCCAAAAACTTTAGCACATACAATCACTACAACAGAATAAAATAAGATTCTAAATAGACAAAATTAATTTTTAGATTCAAATTTATTAACAACCATCATTTTCCCACTAGAGTTATGACCTAAATTTCAAAATCAAACTATAAATAAGACAAAAAAAAGAAATGCAACACAATAGAAAAGTATTGAATATGAAAAATATAAACGCATGTTTATTTCACATTTAATATAAATTTTATTTTTAGCAACCAACCATGATCATCAGCATGTAAATGCCAGCTACAGAAAAGTTTTTACTCAAATAGCTGATGAAGGAAAAAGAACAAAAAACAAATATTTTTTAATTGATTTGTAGAACCAATAAAAACAGACTGCCTCTGACTGACACGGCCAATTGTGCCGGCCATGGTCATTCATACATTCATTTAAAAACTCGACCATAGACGTAAAATAAGAAAAATCATGAATAAATTCATTCATTGAAAACAGCAAAAAATAAATAAATAGAAAATTCCAAATACACAACAATGAATTAATATTGAATACTTCACACATATTTATTGTTTTTTCTCGTTTTTTTTTCTTTATTTTTTATTTCTCTGACGAACATCACAAAGAAGAGACCGCTTCAATGCACTTTTTTCAATTTACAATAATGTATTTCATATTTTATGCACAAATTTGCACTCTAAATTTCAAGCTGCTGTCAAGGATGGTTGTGCTGCGTTTTTTGTTAACAAACGCAAAAATATTCTGGAAGTGCAAAAACCTTTTCTCTTTTCAATGTATACATGACCCTTGTTGCCCAATATTTCCTGTCTAATAAAGTTTACAATAAATTATTTCGAAGATTTTTTCAAAAGCTCTGATCAAGTTTTAAAATATAATTCTCAAAAAGTTGTTGTTTGTTGTGGGTAAGCAGGTCTATCTATATTCATTGATACTTATGCCATATCACCAGCACCAATGCAATGCAGGTATGCAGACTAGCTTACCCACAACAAACAAAAACTTCTTCAAAATCAATGGGTTTAATATCTGGAATATTTTAATACATTTTAATTGAAACTATATTTGCCTGAGCAATATTTTCTTTCTCGTCATTTGATATGAATCGAACAGTTTTGAAAAGTTTGCATTATTATACTTTTTCTTTTTTTTTTACTTTTGTTTTGTTTACTTTAAAATTCTCTAACCAGCCTCGTCTTTGTTTCTTCATTATTATCAATATTTGTTAATTAACGCCATGACATGGAATTTTTATTGCGAGAACATAAGAAATCATTAAGCAATAAATTGCTGAGAATATATTTCATTTATTTGTAAATGTCTTCCATTTGTTTTAAAAATTAATGCTTTAGATAAAAATAAAAAGAAACCGGCGCAAATGTACGCATTAAATCAATTTTTTATTGTTTTTTAATATATAGAAAAATAAAAAATGATTTATAATGATCATTTTTTTTAATTTTTGTTGATGCCACTCAATTAAAATCGCGATATTTTATGAAATGGCGCTAAAAATTAAAAAGAATAAAATGTGTTTTTTTTTTCAAAACAATTTAATTAGAATTATTCGTACTGGCAAATAAAATATGCGGAAATAAGTCTTTGAATTGAGTATGATTTTTCAAAGCAAATAATGTTCGTAATATATTAAAACTATTTTTTTCAGCGATTTTTCAATGGGCCTTCAAGAATATGATGTATTGCGTACGAGGGTTGTCTTTGGGAAGCCCCCGTAGGCTTATGGATAGTGTACTATGCTATTAGTCTGGGGGTTTTAGGTTCGATTCCTGCCTGTTTCTGCAGACAAACCAAGTTTGAATTTAAAAAAAAATAGTTATACGCATCACACAGAGGGGTATTTGTGCCAAAACGCTGGCCAAAAATGCAAAAATTACTTTAAAGAAATTTTAAAAACTAAGTACGCAGATCCATACACAACAAAATTTTAAGACTTTATTTGATTTGTAGCTGGGAGACACTGCTGCAAACAGGACAGTGAAGAAAATTACATGCTTTTTTAATGTTTTGTTTTTTCGGTTTCAAAATGTTTATATGATATTTTCTGTGGCTAAACGAATAAAGGTATTACATTGTTTTTTTTTTTCATTGAAAGATTTGTTTAAAAGCTATTTTTGATATTTAAAAAAGATATTACCGTGAATATTAATGTTGAAACAATTCCTTTAAAAATAAAAAAAATTAAATTTATATACTCTTTTTGCAAAAAAATAAAAAGGTTTTTTAAAAGTGAAATTAGCAAATGTATAAATTATGTTTTATACCACAATAAAATTAAGACCCAAAAATTACATAGACTTTTTTTGTTCACTGAATTATTTCTTTAAGCTATTTTTGATATTTCAAAAAAAATTATCTTGAATATTAATGTTGACACAATTCGTTTAAAAATTAAAAAAAAAATTAATTTATACACTTCTTTTGCAAAAAAAAGAGAACAGGGGTTTTAAAATGAAGGTAAAAAATTTATATAAATTACGTGTTATACCACAATAAAATTTAAAATCTCTAATTTTGCGCAAGTTTGCGACATTTTTTAACGATTTTTTTAAAATTCTCAAATTTATTTGTTCAATTGACAAGTTCAGTCGTATATGGGTTACATCGGCTTAAAAAAGACGATATTTGTTTATGTGCTTGTGAACAGGCAAATTTGTTGTATAGCCATTTTGTCGTATTTTAAATGTCAATTCAATGTGGTCAATTCATTGTGAGTAAATAATTTATGTCGAACAACAACTTTCTTTTTATCAAATAAAAAAAACATGAGAAGTGAAACTGAAAAAAATAAATAAATTAATGCCTTATGCAACCAATATAATTTCGATATGTTAATGACTGATTCAAGTAAGTGCATCTTTATTTATTTTTTTCCTGTTATAAGAATCATTTCTTTGACACGATGAAATTAAACCAGATATGGGAATTCTAATTTCATGCAAAATAGTTAATAATTTTTTCGCAACAAACAATTTTGATTAAAATGGTTTGCAAAATAAATTGAAATGAATCAAATATATATTTATCACTAAGAAGAATGTATTTTCTGGATTTACACATCACATATTTAAAAGATTTTTATAAATTAATCTAACAAAAAGAATTTTGCCATACCTGGCCTCAATACAACCATTTATAAAACATATAAAATTCAAACGTATAATTATAACACACTTTTGTATGAAAATTACAAACAACAACGATTACACAACACATACGACGTTAATATGAGATTGTGAATTGAACAATTATTTTTTTTTTTTTGCTCAGGCACTTCTTGAAATATTTTTTTGACATCATAACCTTTTGTGTCTGTTGAATTATTGATTTAACATCTTATTCACATCACTTTTAGCACTACACAGTGTGATTACCTTCCCATAAATATGAATTTGCAAAATACTTTCAGAACAATTATGAATACAAAATTCCCTGGGAGATTTCTTGTTTTTCCAAAAAAGGTCTGTTCACATATTAATTGTTCGCATATTATATGTAAACAGCCCCTTTTTGGGAAAAGGGAGAAATCTCCCCGGGAACTTTTTCATTCATAATTGGACTGTTTATTATCGGTAATATTTAAAAGTGCACGCCCCAAACCCCAATAAAACGGTTTGTTGTAAAAACATCAAAAAATCTGCCACTAGAATTTTTATATCAAATTACCCCTAAAACTGTCAAAAAACTCAATATTTCAATTCAAAAAAAAAACACATTTAATAATTTTGTCCTGCTTTTTGGCTCAAATACTCCTGTGTGCATCATAAGGATTGACCATTTTCAAATCTTAAAAAATAAGAACTTGCTACACTCACTCGGAAAACACGAATAAATTCCGCGAGAACAATATGATGATCATATGGGACCATATTTTGATTATGTTTAATGATCAGAGTAACTTTAAATTACAAAAAAAATCTTTTATGCAGAATGGCTTGAAAAAAGTGTGTGAAGATAAATGCATCATGATATATTTTTTATAAAATATCACATGCAACATTTTTTTCTCTAGACATATTGTAGGCATTTCTTTAAAATTTGAAACGTTTTCTACAAATATGGTCAAGTAATCAAATCCTTCCTCCTCAGCGAATCAAACTTAGTGGAAAATGAAGGCAATTAAGAGACTTTTGAAATAAACTGCGTTTACACTTTTTCTGAATTGTATTTGAGAATTTGTTCCCATTAAAAAGTTGAGCATACGATTTTGCTTTCATTTTTCACTTAATTTGATAGGCCTGTTAATTGTCTTCGTCTTTTAGTTTTATTCATTCAGGCAAAAGCAGTTGGTTACAGTGGTCAATCATCAGAGAACACATAATTGAAAATTTTAGACAAAATCACATTTTAAAAATTTTGTTCAAAATATTCACAAATACAAAGCAAAACAAAAACTGAAGACGCTGTTTAAACCATTTAAAGACGCACCTAAACCGCTGGATAAAAATCGAAGAAATTTTGCACAGATGATATAAATGAAAAAAATGTCTATATTTCATGTTTTTATTCACTTCCGGTTTGGGTGGGAGAGCTGGAAAATTTTTCGACCACTGACTGAATACGATATAATTTATACAATGTAATGTGTATGAAAAATGGATGCTGATGATGAAAAATAATACAGGGTGTCCGCCGGGATGGTATACTACTTTGTTTGTTTATAATTTTTGATTAAATAAAAGAGAATGGATCTTATATTGATAAATGTTTTATTTAATGTCGGCAATTATGTATGGAATACAATATCAGATAAATGTCCGCCTCTGTTAGCCTCACAAATGCGTGCCCTTTTGAGCACATTCTTCATTACATTCTCACACATTTCACGCGGTATTTCATTAATTTCCAATCAACATCACCATTTCCTGAAATAACTTGTTGTGGAAAGAGGTCTCGCAATAATTTCATTGTAATCCTGGCTGCGTGCGATGTGGCACCGTCTTGTTGATAGCACATGTTAATGAAGCCCAAAGCATGCAGTTATGGCGTTAAAAAGTTTTCAATCATATCACGATATCGCTCGCCATTTACAATTACCGTTACGCCGTTTTCATTTTCAAAGAAAGATCCAATGATTCCTCCTGACCAAATTGAACACCACGCTGTCACTTTTAATGGACGCAAAGGTGACTGATGAATAATTTGAATGTTCTCCATTGCCCAGAACCGACTTGTTCCTCGTCACTTATTATGATTTTTTCATGAGAATCGAGGTTGTCATGGGCGTGCTGTAACATTCTATGTACGGCGGCGTAAATAGTCTTGTGGAAGAAGATCTTGTGTCAACTGAAACTTAAATGGAAACAAATGTAAATCCTTGTGCAAAATTGTGGCCAAAGTTGTTATTTGAAGACCAAGCTCCTGAGCACGGCGTCGAATTGAGGTTGATGGATTGTTTTTAACACTTTCTTAAGCAGCAGTAATGTTTTCAGCCGATCTTACAGTACGTTGTGCTCCATGCTTAGGCCTATCAACTACAGACCCTCTTTTTTCGAAATCATTCACTACACGATAAATAGTGCGTTTTGTTGGCACGCTGTTTCTCCCAAAAATTTCACGTAACTTTCTCATCGTCACAGTAATCGATGATTGATTTTGACAAAATGTTTTAACAATTAAAACACGTTGGTTTATCAAATATTTTTCCATAATAAATTTGCCACGTGTCTACTTCACGACTGCCAAATATGAACTGTCAAAACTAATGTTTACCAAAATGGCGGCAAAACAAATTAGTATACCTTCCCGGCGGACACCCTGTATAAACACTTTGAAATAGTTTTATAATGTTAAAAAATATTATAATACAAGCTGCATTTTAGAAACATACGTTCATCACAATCCTTACAAATCTGATTTTTTTTTTAGTCAAATCCATTAACGAGACGTTGGAAAAATACGAGAAAACACATAAATTACTCGTAGATCACACCAAAATTAATTTAAGGTCTTAAGACCACAAAAATAATAATATAATCGAGTAACGGACCCATATTTATGTTTTGTAAATTTATAAAAATTGTTTAAGTCACTGGTAGAATTTAAAAAAAATGGATGAAGTCGTTTTTGATTACTGTGACCACATTTGTAGAAAAATTCTAAAATGTTAACGAAATATCTAACTTTCTAAGTTTTATTAAAATAGTGAGTTCGTATTAATTATCATAAATAAAAATAAAATAAATTTTCAACAGAATCTATAGTTTTTACTGCCCACTATTTAGTTTTTTTTTCTTTATTGTTCGCTAGGATCTCATTCTAAGGGAATTCTAAGCAGAATTTGTTGAGCAAATATCATATGACTTCTATGCACGTGACTGTTAACTAAAACTATTTTATAGCAAGTATATAAAGCTTCATTTTTTCTTTAAGTTGTATGACATACGCGGTTATTTGTGAAAACGACGAAAATAAAATATCTTTAAAACTCAAGCAACATTTTCTCTTGATACCATTTATGTAGCAAATTTTCAAGTTTTTTTGTTTTCATTCTACAAAATTTGTCTGTTTATCATGTTTATCATTTTGTATAAATATTACACTGAAAGAAAATTTTGATAGATAAAAAGAAATGTATACAAAAGAAAAATTTGAAATCAAAAAAGCTTTTTAATGCGATTTTTAATTCCAATACGATTTTTAACTAAAACTAATTGATTTCAGTTTAAGGTTCGTAACGTTTTTAGTCAGAAAGTATTTGAACATGAGACAATATTTCAAGGACGAAATAAAAATTCAACGTCAATTAATTCCAGTATAGACAGGCACAAGAGAACATTGTTTCCGTATAAGAACGCCACAGCTTCTATCACTAGTGCTCACGTCAGCTGGTACTGCTTGTAAGTAAATTCAAGTTTTTATTTTTACAAATCTTTTGAGAGGAAATAGAATACGAGAATTATGTTGATTCCAACGTATATAAGTGCAATCAAATTATTGAAAAGTTCAAATTTACCATCAATAACACTGTGCAACAATTTCAAACTTTTTGCAAAATTACGGGGTTCCGACGATTGATTGAGGAAACCAAAAAAAATATACATGTACATGTGTCGGCGTTTTTAAAGATCACATCAGAATTTTATTTTAGAGTCGGTTAAAGTTTGCCAGCTTTGGCCTGTTTTTGGAACATATCGGTATATAAAACTATGTTTTCTTTACATCTAAGGTGAAGGGTATGTTCAGCAACTTTGTAGAAAATATGATGGCAAATATTTTTGTAGAACAAATTAACCCTCTAACTCCCCCTCATAACGGCATTTGTTGAATTTATCTAACAAATCGTTAAAAACACCTCCAAAACGGGAAAGGGCGGGGAAGAAATGTTCTACAAAAATTTTGGCCATAAAATTGTACTAAGTCAGAACACAACAACAATCCAAAACTTAACACAAACACCAAAAAACAATCAAATTGGGTATTTGAGTGTCAAACCTACTCGTCAGAGACGGGATGATTATACTTTATTTCTTAATATTTCTAAAGTCCTTTTTTCTCTTAGTGTTAAATTGCCAGAGCTACTATTTGTTTTAAATCCAAGACAGACAGATATAACGAAAAAAAATTAGTAAAACATATTTACTAAAGCTGCACGCGACAACAGAGACAAATAAATCTATTTTTATGGCACTTTAAGTTACAACAACTGTCTGTAGCAATTGCCAAAAGGGCATATGACATATATGGACTTTGGCAGCAATAAAACAACAAAGTCACAACAAAAACAAACAACAACAATGTTAAAAAAAAACACAAAACTGAAAATTTTGAAAATGATATAATACTTGCAACTGCAACAGCAAACAAATTAAAAAACAAAAAAAAAAACAAGGAACAAAATATACACTTCAAGCCATTTACTCAAAAACACATAAAAACAACATAAATGCATATGCCAACTCACACATACATACGTACACATTCATATAAGTGTTGGAGTCTGTAGATTTCGGTACAACACACACTTGTGAATTAAATATTTTTGTGTTAAAGAATTGTACGAAAGCTTGCACAAGGAAAGCACAGAAACATGTTGTTTTAGAATAAATACGAGTATGTGTGAATGGATATAGATAACTGAAGATACACATGCACACATATGTATGTATGTATGTTCTCGTGTACAAAGTGAGAGTACTTCCAAACACTCTTTTTCCATGTACTCATAGAACAAGTGTACATGTTTGCATGACCTTAGGTTATGTTGCATACTTCAGTGAAACTAACAAAATATTTGAATTTTTTTCTTTTTTTTTTGTATTATTCATGTGTTGTGTTTCTTTATGGCTGAATAATAGTCATATTTATATTTGCATACATATTTTTATTATAGCATACATTAAGGGGAAGGAAGGCCCTGCCTTGTTTGCACATGAAGATCGGAGCTCACGATATCTACTTACTCACCCACACATTCTCAGTTGGCATTGGTCCAGGAAAGCGCATTACTGGTTGCCTTTAAAATAAACAGTGACAAAAAAAATGGGAATAAAAGCAAAAATTAGGAAAAATTTAACAGTTAGTGTTCAAGCGCTCGACGAAGTACACTTTCAAATAAAGAAATTAACCGATATGTCAGTCATCTCATTTTGCTGTTACTTTAAAATATTTCGTTCAATTGCGTTATAAAACGAAAGAAGCGAAAAAAGTTCTAATTTTTAAATAGAAGCGGCTTTAATTACAACATCCAGTAAAGCATTTTTTAATCGTTCTTATTATTTTAGTTTAGTTATTGAAATGTTTGACTTAAAGTTTTGTTATTAAAAATTGTGTAATTTAAATACAAATAGTTAACAATTTTATTTCACAGAAAACAGAAGTTTGTATGAAATAATAAAAATTGTATACAGTTTCACACGTAAAAAGTTAACGATTGAAGTCAACTAGTGTAACCAAATATCCCTTTAGTTCTGGCGGCAGTCCCTTACCAAATATGAGAATAGTTTATTTGATCAGCACTGGCTATAAAATGGCATCCAGCCACGAAATGTATAAAGAAAAAAATTCAATCGACTGAGTGACTATTTATTTATGAAGGGACTGTGAATTCTAAGTTGCCAAAATGACTAAGGAAATGAGTAGAGTGGGTCAAGTGCCGAAATTATTTCGTATCATTATGAACGCTTTCTAACACTCTGGCCACAGACACATGCTAAACTGTTAAGTCAAGCGATATTTTGGTAACACATGTGAATGACAAGCAACCATTTCTTATTCTTCCTTAATAACAGCAAATATTTTCCCTACATGAAGATTCTATCAAATGGTAGCCACTAACACTATCAGAACTACTTAATAACGACTACCTATACGCACTCACCTTCTGACAAGGAAAGGCATTCAAACAAGGTCTATGCAAGTGCAAATATAACAATTCATGGATGGCCTACAGTTATAACTGTGTTATTATTTTTATTTGTACTACAACTCAGCTCTATTATCTTGCTAATACATATTACGACAGCACAACAACTACATAAACGAATGATACTGAAACCAAAATGTGGCTATTAAACACTCACACACACACACACACACATACTCACACACTGTCACACGTGGCTTTTCGTACAACACAATAATTGTTACACAAAACTGACTTTAACAGTTACTGCTGGCATATGCACATATGCTCACACATACTTATATATTCTGTAAAGTTATAAAACAGTTACATAAATGAATAAATGAATGAGTTGTAAATGAATGCATATGTGTGTGTATTGTGTGCTGGAGCGGAAATATGAAACATTTTTTTTTTCTTTGCAAACATTTAAATGTTTAGCATTGAAAATCTATGCTTGTATTTACAAGAATGTATGAAAGTGGCCACCGGGGATATACACTCGTTTTGTTGTTACACTGTATGACATACACGAGTGTATTGAATTACATTTAATAACTTTTGGGAGCAAAGGCTTTATTAAAATTTGCAAAAGCTAGCAAATATTTAAACTCAAATACAGAATGTTCCAATAAGACGTTTAATTATTAATAGCCCGCTATTTGAACAGTTGTCATGACTCAGCCTGTAACTGCTTAAGCGATTTTAGATGCACATTTTTGTTAACAGTTCCTTCCACAAGATATTGGCCAACGTAAAATCATTTGCACAGATACAGAAAGCTTAACTCCTTCTCTACTGAAAACTTTTTGAAAATTTAAAATGGATTTTGTTAGAAATAATTTACATAAATTTTAAACATAATTTTTTCGATTATCTTCGATGGAAATGTATTTAAAATTAAAAAAAAATAAGAAATTATGTACTTATTTAAACGTCGTTTATTTTAATGTCATTTTTATTTCGAACTCTTTTTGGTTTTATAAACCCGAAATCAATTAAAATGTTTGATAGGAATTTTAGTATTATAATCATTGGATAAATAAACTTGAATTATAATTTAATCCATTGTTTTATTATTCAAAATCCAGTGGAAACTATTAGCGAGGCGTTTCATTGGTGGAAATGATATTGGGCAATGTGTGAAATTCCACAAATTCAAAATGTCTTTTACGACGAACACCCCCAATAAATTATACAAAAAATGCTGTCAAAGTATTACCAAACTGAAGGAGAGAACAAAGAAATTAACGAATGTACATTTGTTTGTAGTCTTTTGCAAAGAGGGTGGCGTGAGGGTGGCGTTGGCTCAGGTAGTAAGCACGTTGACTACAAACCGAAGGACCTGGGTTCAAACCCAGTGTCAGACAGAGTCATGAAATAAAAACACCACGCATTTCTCTGATGTGCATTGGTGTGCCTTTGTGTCAGTTGTTGGCGGAAGATTTCAGTGGCGAAGGCATGGTCACTGGTCACTGAAAAGTACCAACTTCAGCTGATACTAATCCCAATGTAACATCAGAGCGCCCTCCTTCGTTGGTACTGAGTAGCACAATCAACGGCGAAGTAAAATAAAATTAATAATAGGCTACTAAACTAAACACAGCTTCAAACCTCGTAATGTCCTCCTCGCCACCAGAGGCGCTGCAACACTGCTCTACGAATAACCGTGCAAAAAAAAAAAAAAAAAAACAAGCAGAGTTGTAAAGAACGAATGAAGCTTTCACCTCCTTTCATATCTATCACTATCCCTTTCCACTAGTTCCAGCACAATGCATTGCATGTGTAGGGGTCATCCCCTGAGTGCTGGTCCAAGATAAAAAAAAAAAAAAAAAAAAAAAAAAGAATTATGGTTGGCGACACTTGCGCTGTTGCAATCCACTTCTACAACAATTACGATGTTAGATCCTCATACTGGGTGCTCCAAGCACCTGGAACTACAACTGAGGATCCTCAAAGTTACACCGGCACAAACTATGTGGAAAGTAAGAGTTTGAACGAGATCTACCGCACTGAAAATGTTTATATGATCAACAAAACTTTGCTTCGGCATCATCACCAAAAAACCAGAATAATCATCACACACATTTGTTCAAAGATGATATTGGAAACTTTGTGAAAACTCTAGGTTTTAACATCGCGACTAAATAGATATTTCTGGTCTTCTTCTGTGTTAACGACTTCTTTAATACCCTGCAGTTAATATTGGACTACGTGGTCCAGTATTGCTGAAACGGTCCTGTGTAATGCAGTCATGGACAATGCCATGATCGTGCTTTCACATTCGTAGTCGTGGCGAACAAACTACTTGTGAGTAGTACATGTATTAATTAGGCTTGGGTCCAATTCGTTCAGTCGCTCGTTTTAGACAAGATCCTTAGAACAAAACCATTTAAATTACATGGGTTTGATCGAAGGTTTTATGTGGGTTATGTGGTCCAGCCGTAGGACATCGTAATTTTTTTTTATATGCATTTGCACTAATTTTGGACCACTCGCTGGTAATTTGCGGACTAGTCCAAACACGCGTCTACTAACTAGTGGGATTTTTTGTAGGGTTGCAACCAATAATTAATTCAATCTGACTAGTGATGAAATCATCATCAATATGGTGATCATTTTGTATACGAAAATTGCTGTCAAATTTTTATGTTTAATTAAGAACCTATTGTATGAGTTGAAAATTGTATGAGCTGCAAGTTGTAGAGTTGTATCTTATACATATGGGTTGTAAGTAATATTTATTTATTTTTTTAATTATCTCAATAGATTTTCACATCCTTACTGACTAAATAAAAATATATAAAAATAATTGTTCCAACAATTTAGATATAAAGTAAGATTTCTCTTCCGTACGTTATTACTCTCAGATGAGTCCATAACGAGTAGCGTTGACGTTAACAGATGCGCGACGAAAAGAATTATTATTGGCATATACTGAACGGTGGTATATTAATGCTAAGAGTTCAAAATTTCGGGTAGGTCTTACATGAACATTGAAGTTTAGTTGATTAAGTAGGAATTCTGAATCAACATCACAACGAATCAGACCCAGAACAAATAAAACACTCAGCACCAATTGTCGACTTTTTAGAGATGACAATTTTATCAAAGCAATTCTACTATGATACGGTGGCAAGACATACGAATTCCAACCAAGGCCACGGAGACAGAAAGTTAAAAATTGTTTCTGTACCGATTCAATACTATTTATATGAATAGAATAACAAGGATCCCAAGGATCAAGAATTTGTCGAACAAGAGAACTAAATAAAAGTTTTGTAATATAAGGATCTAGAATTTCCTTTGACCAGCGTTTCAGATTCTAAGTATCCCATAGTCTTTATTTATCATTATAGAGATGTGATCACGAAAGTTCAACGTATGATCCAACAGTATGCCTATGATCCAATATGGTTTGAACTTTGTTTAAAATAGCAGTATCAATATAATAAAAAGTCTGGAACGGATTGTGTCTGAAAAATTACGTGATTAGATCTGCACCAGTGATAAAAATTCCGAAAGTCGGAACTTCATAAAGTATGTCCATTAATATCGTTAAAAGAGTTAAAAATTTTAACACAATCGGCGTACATCAGTACTTTAGAACGCATTAAGTGAACAGAATTGGACCCAGGTGACTGTCTTGAGGGACACCAGAATGTACTTGAGTGATTTTCGATATAACATTCCCAAATTTGACATGTTGAGTTCTTTGTGATAGATAAGAGTTTAAACATTTTAAAGCAGAGTAACTAAAGCCCATAAGTGATAATTTGTGCAATAAAAGATTGTGACAAACTTTATCGAAGGCCTTACTACTAAAATCGGTGTATATCACATCAGTTTGCATTTTATTTGAAAACACTTAATTGACAATAGTGGTGAGTTCCAAAACATTAGTTGTAGTTGAGCGAGACTTACGAAAACCATGTTAACATGGTGATAGAAGGAAAGAAATTTGACGATATAGGTAATCAGTAAGAATATTTTCAAGGAGTTTTAGATTAATTAATTTTAGCGATACCTCTGTAATGAGATATGTATTTGGGTGGGTAAAATTGATTTTTTTTCTCGTATCGACTTCTAATAGCGTAAATATGTGTACTTTTGTCTGCATTAGATCCATGTAAAATATTATTAATTTATTTTTAGTATAAGAGCCCGTGCTTTGATCTTCAATTTTCTTAAATTTTGAAAATAACGACCATATCGCTTTTTTAATTAACAGAAAAGCATATTACTGTATCCTAACGACTGTTAATTTCTTCGGAAACAACCCATAGCCAAGCAACAACTACTCAAATTGAAGGCAAGCTTCCGGAAATACAAATTGAAGGCTTAAGAACAGACCTAAAATATATGTATGAAATAACTATATCTGTTATAAGTGGACACTGCCACGATGGCTTCGCTAACAGGTCTCCAGGAAAATTATCCCATGTTTGAAGGCTGAAAAAAGCAAATAGAATTTTACGACATATCAGATACAAGTATTAGCCGAGTATTGTGTAAAAGTTTATGCTCCAGTTGGTTTGAAATAAAAACAATTCCAACTTGCAAACATGGATCTAAAAATATTTGGAAATTGGTAACAAACTCACGATACTTTCGTAACGTAACTCCTATTTTGCTCACCCAGAAAACTTGCTTCTGTCGATGTTGTTGGATGAAAATAAAACAGTGAGAGAACCGGCAGTCAGACGAATTCAAGAAGCATGAAGCTCACCACATACAGGAAGGAAACCTCGCGTGTTTGAGGTCCCGACTATAAATTTTGACGCAAGTAGCTACTACTTTGAAGTTATAAATTGGAATCAAAAGTTTTTTGATCCACCACTTCTTCGGAAGATCACTACTGAGAAATAAATGCGGTAGTTGAGTATCAAGAAAGTGAAAATCTAATTTTCGCGGTGGAATGAAGTGTGAAAATAGTGTCAGAAGCATTAATGAGTCTATGCGATAAAAAATCAAGAGAAGGTTTAATACACACGAAAGATGAATCAGGACGAGACATGCCCTGAATTGACAGTAAACAAGATTTTGTGATCAAAAAATAATTAACATAATTTCCTGATTTTATTGTTTTATGTTATAAAAGAATCAATGTTTAATTTTTTTTTCAGTTTAATTAAAAATGCTTTTAGTGAATAATTAGTAATTATTGAGAGTAATTAAAATATTAAAACTTAAAATTTTTATTTTCTTTCAAAAATGCTTAATTCTTAGGCGCGGGTTCAGGATATGACTTTTTTAATATTTTTTATAGCAATTTTTGTTTTAATGTAAGACAAAAAGAAATATTGCTATTAGAATATGATTTGTGAACTTTTATTTTTTTCTCAATCATCAGTGACCCACCTTAATTTGTATATCAGTTTTACTGCCGTTTTGGAATAAAGGAATTATATACGATGATGGAAAATAACATGATTCAATAGATTTGTTATACAATGCATTAAGAGGCGTGGACAGTGATGCAGCACAGTTTCTAAGCGAGACATACGAAAACAATTTTGAGTAGTAAGTTGCATAAATCTTGTTGGTAATTTCCACCGAAACATGTTTTTAAGCAGGTGTTTATATAACAATTACCAACAACATTCATACAATCTACAATACATACAATAAATAGGTTGTGAATTGAACAATTATTTAGAAAATATTGCTTAACAATTAAAACGAACTGCCATTTTTGGATATCGCTCGACTGTTTACACACTCATCTGTCAGAAATTATTCGTTTGTGCACGTAGTTGTTTCAATACCCTTTCGCTACAGTGTTGTCGCTTTCCCTGTGTACACTGATAAGCTATAAAATAAAGACAATAAAGTTTTTGCTTCGTCTTTCTTAAAGCAAAAAAAAAAACATTTTGTGCATAAATTTTGTTCAGCAACTTTTGGGCCACCAGCATCAACATGAATGTAAATAGTTGTCAGTACTAGTGGATTTTTTTTTGCTTTTTTGCTTTTTTGCACTCTGATTTTTTACCACTACCATTATTATAAATTTTTATGAGAAAACATGCATATAAAATATCAACAATAACAACAACAACAACAAAACCAGCAAGTTAGTATATCAATAAAAAAACTATATAAACTGCAATAAAATGCATAAAATTTCAAGTATAAAAAAACAAACACAGCAAGGCTGTAACAGCAACGAATGAAAAAGAACCCCAAATTGAAATAAAAATAAACTGAAATAAGGTCAACAATCGTAAATGCTTTTTAACACATACAATAACAAGAGTAACAACGCAAGCACACACACAGACGCACACACACACACACTCCCTACAAAAAAGTCTAAGAGCCACACCAAAAAGGAAGGAAAACAAACCGGTAGCGAGGGGAACTGAAACACAAAAAAAGTTTTGCATAAAAGTTAATCTTAAGAATTTTAAACAACGAAAAACAAATGGAAACAAAAATGACAAGTTTTTAAGAAGGGGGAAAAAATGCAAGAATCAAAGAATATGCATGGCATACTTTAAGGCGAAGAAAATTTAAATAATCCATTGTATACTTTAAGAAGTTTAGTGCTTGTTATTGTGAAGTTTTAAGAGGGAGTAGCTGATTAAAAAAATAAACTTGCACTAAAACACTGGACAGTTGGAGAGCAAACTATTTTTAAAACGATTTCAACTGACACAACAACAGCTGCTGTATAAATGTCGTGAATGCGAAATAATCTATAGAATAGATATAATTAATGAGAATTACTGTTTTTAAGAAAATTCATTTCATATTTCACACTAACAATATTTCCAAGAAATAATCAATTAGTTTAATGTTGGAACATACCTTTAGGGCTACAACTAGAATTTTCAAAATGTTTACATACCTGAAATGAAACAGAAAATATTAAACTTTAGTAAAGTGATAAAAAAAATTATTTTACAAGCTTATATTATTTTATCAAAAATATGTTTTCCCCTTTTTTTAATATAATAAATCATTATCAAAGCATCATAAAAGCAAAATGTATCTAAATTAAAGTTTATATTAGGCTTAAGTTGGTAGGTTTATAAGAGGAAAAAAGCAAAACAACTTCTAAGTAAGACTATATTTGTACTATGGACTATTTTATTTATTTATTTATTATTCCACTTCCTATACAACAAGACATGGTCCAATATTTATAGTGTAGGAAACTATTGTGTTAAGCTAAGATCCAACTATCGGCGCAAACAGCACAATCTGCGGCAACTTCTATCTATACTATCGTTCTTTATTTGGGCAAATTAATTAGATGTTTTTGTTTATTTGCTTGTTGGCACACACAGTTTAATTTTCAGAATGGAATACTATGAAAAACAGAAATCTGCTTTGTTTTACCGCCATTTTGGTACACATCGGTCATGACAGTTCATATTTGGCGGTCGTGAAGTAGACACGTGGCAAATTTATTATGGAAAAATATTCGATAAACCAACGTGTTTTAATCGTGAAAACATTTTATGAACGATGAAAAAGTTTCGTGAAATTTTTGAGAGAAACAACGTGCCAACAAAACGCACTATTTATCGTGTAGTGAACGATTTCGAAGAAAGAGGGTCGGTAGGTGATAGGACCAAGCATGGAGCACAACGTACTGCAAGATCAGCTGAAAACATTACTGCTGCTCAAGAAAACGTTAAAAACAATCCATCAACCTCAATTCGACGCCGTTCTCAGGAGCTTGATCTTGAAAGAACAACTTTGGCCACAATTTTGCACAAAGATTTGCATTTGTTTCCATTTAAGATTCAGTTGACACAAGAGCTTCTTCCACAAGAGCATTTACGCCGCCGTACATAGAATGTTACAGCTCGCCCATTACAACTCCGATTATCATGAAAAAAACATAATGAGTGACGAGGCACATTTCCATTTCAATGGATATGTGAATAAACAGGAGAGTCGGTTCTGGGCAATGGAAACCCCTCAAATTGTTCATCAGTCACCTTTGCGTCCAGTCTGGTGTGCAATTTGGTCAGGAGGAATCATTGGACCTTTCTTCTTTGAAATTGAAAACGGCGTAACGGTAAATGTGAATGGCGAGCGATATCGTGATATGATTGAAAACTTTTTAACGCCACAACTGCATGCTTTGGGCTTGATTAACATGTGGTATCAACAAGACGGTGCCACATCGCATATAGCCAGGATTACCATGAAATTACTGCGAGACCTCTTTCCTCAAAAAGTTATTTCAAGAAATGGTTAAATGTTGTTTGGCCTCCACGGTCGCCTGATTTGACTGCTCCGGAAATATTTTTGTGGGGATATCTGAAAAGCAAGGTTTGCGCAAACAAACCAGAACCACTTGAGCAATTCAAACAAAATATTCGTGATGAAATTAGTGAAATACCGCGTCAAATGTGTGAGAATGTAATGAAGAATGTGCTCAAAAGGGCTCGCATTTGCGAGGCGAACAGAGGCGGACATGTATCTGATATTGTATTCCATACATAATTGCCGACATTAAATAATACATTTATCAATATAAGATCCATTCTTTTTCATTTAATAAAAAATTATAAACAAAAAAAGTAGTGTACCTTACCGGCGGACACCCTGTATATTGTGGGTTCAATGTTTAAAAAAAGGAATAAATAAAAAATAAAAGAACACTTAAGAAATGGAGCTAAGTAGACTTGAGTCCAACTCAAAGTTCACACCACGCGTTCTACGCGCTTGCGCTTCATGAGTTTTAAGCTTTTGACACTTCAAAAACTGCAAGTTACACACCACGCTTTATACACGTTTTTGCTTATTTAATTTCAAGAAAAGTTTGCAGACTTTTTGTTATCTTTTTTTAAGTTTTATGTTCTTTAAATTGTTTTAATTCGTTTTTCATCAACTGCTTACGAAAATAGCTTTTAAATAATTAAATGTTCAATCTCAAAAAAATTTTAGACTCGGAACTTGGCAGCACTGGCTGATTTGTTGTATATGACGCGTAAAAGTAGAATGTTGTTGAACTTTTTTCACGACACAAGCGTTGCAAACTTTTGTTTTGTAACTTGCTTTATGAAAATACTCTAATTCAACTTTTTTGAGAGACGCGCAGGAAGCATGACGCGTAGACTTTCAGCTGTTCAGTCGCTCGGTTTAGACAAAAACATTTGATCAAACCCATGTAATTTAAAGGTACTAAGTAAAAGACTAGTGCAGAGCTCATTCAATAGTTCCGTTTGGACACAGCTCTATGATCGAACCCATTTTGATTATGCGGAACTACTACGATCCATGTCTAGTGTCAAGAAGAATTGTGTCAAACACGATCTGTTGGACTAGGTTTGCTCTGTAAGCGGCATACCTTGCTTCAAGCTCATTTAATTTGCAGTCGAGGTTTTCGTTCAAAAGAACTCCCGGGCACAAGTTTTGTGTCAAAGCAGCTGCAAAATTATAATTTAGCAAATGGAAATCCGGAAAATGAAAAATCTATCAAAATTCCTGCTTGTAACTGCGTGTGAATGGTGAGAAAATTTCCAATTTGATTAATACACTTTGAAATCCGTGTTAATTTCTTAACAATTCAAAGTGTTTTAATCCCTTAAACATTCAAAGCACTTAAGTGGCAATTCTTTGATGTAATAATTTTCATTAAAACTCTGTTAAATAAAGAAGGCGCCTTAATCATATTCCCCTGACATTTGAATTGATGACAGATTTGTAGCAAAACGGCAAAAACTCAAAAGCCAGAACTATTGAAAATATGGTTTAACAAAAATATATGGTGATGGTGGAAGGACATCACCAGGGCAGGCCACATTGTCGGCCTAAATAGAAAAACATGCATCATAAGAAGGAAAAAGCAAATTCCTTAAGGGCAGTCAGTTGTTATTCAGTAACGACAATTAAACCGACCTCTTTTGTATTTATTTCTTAACAACAAAGAAGAAACTGGCTCTAGAACAGGTACAATAAGAGGAAAAAGTAATTTTCATCATCGTCAAAACTGGCTACAGAATGAATGACGGCGGTAGTGTGTGTGTGTGTGTTTGTGTGTGTGTTTGTGTGTCTTTGAATAAATGTGTGGTAAGCAAGTTCGTCAGAAAAAGTGTCATAATCCTTTATTTTAGAGCTCTTTGCCTCCTTATAAACTAAAACTCAGCAGACATGACATTGTCATTGAGTCATCTTCATTGTTCATGTTTATGACTTTTGATGATAATGCGTTTTTGTTTTTCTACTTTCCATGTTGCCTTCCTTGTTGCTACTTTGTTGCCTATGTTCCTCGACGTTTCATTTTGTTCATTTTATAATTTTCCTGTCACTTTCTACTTGGTACTCATCGAAAAAAAAAGAAAAGAAGTTGCTCTCAAGTGATGTAACATCTTATTATTATGGCTCATATTCTAAACTTTACCTTCCAAGTAAAACTATTATAAATAATTTTTATTTTTTCTCTTTGCAAGACACAATCATTAACAAGAAAATGCCATAAATACACAGACCTAAAGCAACCTCAATTGAAAACCAGGAAACATTGTAAGAAGCAGCCAGAGCAGCGTAAGAAATTTATATACACCGAAACAAAAAATATTTGTAAAAATGAATTGTATATTTTCAAGGAAAATTCTCTAATTAAATTACAAATCCGGTGTGTATTTCCAAAATTCTCGCAGGCTGGTGGCGAAGTCATGCTTAAAGCTGCTGTTCAGAAATTTGCTGAAAGTAAGGAGCTATCGGATGACATGCAGAACACTTTAGGCTAATGTCAGAGTGCGCGCTATAAGCGGAGCGTAGCTAGAAGCGATAAAAGTGTGCGCTATACCAATGCTACAATATTTCAGAATGAATGCTACGAGGGCGGACCAATAAGTCAGTGACTTTTCGAACTTCCCTCGTAATTTTATTAAATGCAACACTGTTCCCATCAAGTACCACCTGTTAATAGACTACTGTAAAATTTTGAGCGAATATCGTAATTTACTTTACGTTTAACAGCTTTTCAAAACATACAACTTCTTGTATTTCTCTAGAAATGGAAACAAGTGAATTTCGAGTGCTCATTAAACATTATTTTTTGCGAAAAAAAATACCGTCAATCAAACGAAGGAAAAGCTCGATAAATATTAAGGGGACTCTGCATCTCATCGATATCAATGGTAAAAAAGTGGTTTACTGACTTTCGTTGTGGTCACACAAGTACAAATAACGCTGAACGTTCTGGACGGCCAATTGACGAAAATGTCGAAAAAATCCAGGATATGATGTTGGCCGATCGAAGAGTAAAAGTGTGTGAGATTGTTAATGCCATAGGCATTTCATATGGCAGTGTGGTTTCGATTTTAAATGATCATATGGGTTTAAGAAAGTTGCCTGCAAGATGGGTGCCGCCTTTTCTCTCAATTAACCATAAATGTAAACGTGTGACAACTTCAAAGGATTGTTTGGAGTTGATTAACCGAAATCCGAATCGGTTCCTCAACCGGCATATTCTCCGGATTAAGCCCCTAGTGACTACTTAGTATTTCCAAACCTAAAGAAATGTCTCGGTGGAAAGAGATTTAGCTCCAACGATGAAATTATTGACCAAACAAATGCCTATTTTAAGGACCTCGAAAAATCCTACTTTAAGGAAGGGATACAAAAACTGGAGAAACGTTGGACTAAGTGTGTTGAGTTAAAAGGAGATTATGTTGAAAAATAACTTTTTGTTTTGCAAAAAAAAAAAAACTGTGTTTTACACAGTTTCACGTGGACTTATTGATCCGAAATCGTATATTGAGCAAAGCGAGTTCATTTATTTTATATTAATTTTTTAGTGTTTTATTATTGCTTTTGTATGAAAGATGGATATTCTGACGACGAGTTATTCATGTCAATGTATACTTTCAATAAATTTTTTTGTAAGAGAAGGAATACATGAAATAAATAGAAGTCGATCAGATCAGATAGTGGAGAATTCCACAAATTGTACAATATACTTTGAAAGTATCCCGAATAATTTTTGAACTATAAAATAATGTCAATAAACACTTTATTATATTTTAAAGAAAATCTAGGCTGTGAAAAAATTGGACAAATCGTATAAAAAAATTCCATAGAGCCGTGGGAGAATAAACTACAGCGTACTGGAAACCTGCTTTGTAGCACACACTCGCATCTAGCTCGCTCGTTTTTTTTTTTTTTTTTTTTTTTTAAAGAGAAGTAACACTCAGGCAATTAGTAAGCCTACCAACCCGTAGGTGTGTTACCTTCCTTGGGAAAGGGATAGTGAGAGAGGGCAGATGGTGAAAGAGAGAAAGCTTAACTTTTACAACTCTGATATTGCGCACTGTGTTAGTTTTTAGATCAGTGTTGCAGCGCCCCTGATGACAAGTAGGCGCATTGAATGTGTTTTAAGGTGTTTTAGCCATGTTCTATTAATTATTTTACTTCGCCGGCGATTTCGCTACAATACCGACGAAGGAGGGCGCTGTGATGTCTACTAGCATACACCAGTATCAATTGCTGACAGTACTGTTCATCACTTAAACATACTAATGCACATCTGAAAAATGCTGGAGGTTATGACTTGTCTGAAGCTGGGCTCGAACCCACGTTCTTAGACATTATTTGCTTTGTAGTCAACGCGATAACTACTTCAGCCAACAGCACCCTCAGCACGCTATGTATCGCCATCTTATACATATTATAGCTTCCTTTCGTCAGCCTTAAAGTCCAGATTTAGCGGTGAACGCAAAACATTGATTTGTAGCACGACAACTTCCAGTCGAGTAAGAAAAAAAGTTTCCAAAAGGTTTACAGAACAGCAAAGGTCTCGTACTTTATCCACACATATACACCCATAACTAGAAATACTTATGTAGCTAGACTTGTCTTCACAGCTCTTTTGAACTGAACTGAAGTGAGCTGTTCAACACAAAGCCAAGCAATAACATCAATATATGTTAATTAAATAGATATGATTCTAACAAATCGGAGTTGAACGACTTCGGCTCAAATCTAGATATAAATTAAATAGAGTTGGATCCGACTCGTTCAGTCGCTCGTTTAACACAAAAAACCTTTGATCAAATCCATTTAAATTATATGAGTTCGATGAAAGGTTTTTGTCTAAAACGAGCGACTCTACGAGTTGGATCAAGTCTAAGTTAGTTCGATTGAATTGTGTAAATTTATAACACATATATTTCAAGGCTGAAATCCGCAAGTAAAAATTACAAAACAATTAAATGTTTCACTCCACATTTGCTTAATTTTTTTTTACGGTGTACAGAGACCATAATGTTGTTAGTTATATTGCGGCAACCATTTATTCATTCGCAATCATTGACCATGAAAACTTAGACATTTGGTTTGTAAGTGCGATGAAAAACAATAAAAATATTAAATTGTAAAATTAAGCAACCGCAAGTAAAGTGAAACTAAAGGGAACGTTACCAAGGCAGTAAATGTAATCTAATACAATAAGTAGTTATTTATTATAATGAGCAAGAATTATATATTTTTTTTAAATGAAAGTGACTGAAAGTTGTTTTATCTTTTAATATGTTTCATATCTTTTTATCTAAACCTTGATACAATTCGAAAGAAGTTTGATCATACCTTGAAAAAAATTTTCCTTTTTTGAAAATAATTTTCAAAAGTTTATTCGGGATTGAAAAATATTTTATCAAACTTTAGACTAATCAGACTTAAGCAAAGTTTGTTAAAATTTTAAAAACTCTGATTAGACTTACAAAAAGTTGAAAAGATTTGTAACAGTTTGAAAGAAGCTTGAAACAACCTTGAATTTGAACACAACTTTAAAAAGCTGGGCTTAAATAAAATAGATTTCATTTAAAGAGTTTTATTAAAATTAAGGGGTTTCAAAAATGTAAAAGAATTAACACAAAACCTTAATTTACAACTCAACTCAACTGTCAATCAGCTGTTCTCTTAGTTCTATTCGTTAAGCTGTTACAAGTATTATGATTTCAAATGAAGATATCTAAAATTTGTTGTGAATCATTATACAACAAAATAGTTGAGTTGTGAATCATAATAGGGGCATATATTAGACTTGGGTCCAACTAGTTCAGTCGCTCGTTTTAGATGCAAAACCTTTTCTCATACCCATGTAATTTAAATAAGTTTGATCAAAGATTTCTGTCGGAAACGAGCAACTGAACGAGTTGGACCTAATTCTACCATAAATGGGTTTGTGCGACGGTTTTTGTTTAAAACAATGAGTTCAAACCAAGTCTACTTGAAATAACTATTTGGAAGCTTTTTACAATTTTGAAAATGTTAGATTCGTCTCGAAGCATGTTTGATGCAACTAAAAAGCAAGATCAAGGGGGAGAAAATTTGCATTCAACTTGAAAAATCTAAAAAAATTTTAAAAGTTTGACACAATTAGTAATAACATACTTTCGACTACGAAAATTTTGCTAGACGGCGAAATAGATAAAAAAAATATTATTTTTAAGAACAAAAAAATATTACACAACATAAAACTACAAGATAAAAACTGAAATTTACATTTTAAGGAAAACTCGCAGTCTTGTTTCCAACAGCCCTTTTGGACACAAAACCCCGAAATATAGCAACTATGTTTGATTCAAAGAGAGCGTAGCTAGTTTAATCAAGTCATAAATATGATAAAGAGCTAGAAAATGTTCTTTCTATCCAACTAAGAGTTCGCAAAAAAAACCTCAATACAAACTAAGGAAAGTCTGGTACAATTTATTTATAGAAACTATTTAATTCTAGTTAAACAAAGAGAAAGTCCTGGAAAATTTACAGAAGCTGACACTCATTTTTGAAACTAAAAGAAGAAACCCGTTATTACTATTTTGCAGTATAATTTTTAAAACAATATTTAAAAAAGAGCGAAATTCTAATCGACTTCTAAAAATATTTGAAAAAATTTCATACAACTAAAATGTATAAACCAATTTCAAAGTTGAATTGAAAATTTGTGATACAAATTGTGCCCAACAGATCTGATCGAACCCAAATAATTTAAATGGGTTTGATCAAAGGTTTTTGTCTAAAACGAGCGACTGAACGAGTTGACCAAAGTCTATAAATTATTATTCATTTAAGAAGTTTGAAATAACCTGTAAGAGATTTGACAAATATATTAAAGCGTTTGATTAGTTTTCTAAATATTTTATTTAAGTGATGGGATAGACGAAAATGATCTATTTCTAACATTGTCTCTGATGCAACTGTAAAAGTAAAACATTAAACTAATTGATTCAACATGAAAGATTTAATAATACAACAAAAAATAGTTTGACACAATTGACATACCAGTTGGACCAACATACCAGAGTTTTAATAGGTTTGATAAGATTAAGAATTTTATTTATATCTTTACTGATTTAAAAACCATTTAGCATAAGTTTTAAATTTTTTTTTAAATTTTTATCGTAATATGTTTTTAGTGTTATAATAATAATTCATCACAAGTGAAACAACATTAAAACTTGTTTTCATAAAAACATCTGGGAAATGATTTTTTACATTTGAGAATTTTTGATATTATAAACAATGTTTTCCTGCGTTTATCACTCCTCTTATGAAAAAGGAGCACAAAATCCAAGTTTTTTTATATAAATGTATAAACCAATAAAGATGACAAGCAAAAACGATTGCCCAGAACTCCACTCTCTTCCCACCATCCAACTACAAACACCTTTCCCAAGTGTACACTAATTTTCTGCTTTGGTGCTAAAGGAAATGAGAGTGAAAATTTTCACAAACAAGAAAACAAAAATTTAATTTCTTTTATTTTTTTTTTCTAACGTTTCATTCTTAACTTTCCGAAACACAATCACTGGTTGGTCTTTTAATTTTCTATGGCAAACATTTCTAAAACAAGAACAAAGCAAGAACATCAACAATAGCAACAAATTGTTAGCACAAAAACGAAACACAGAAGGGTTAATGAGTGGCAAATGAGTTTAACGCTAATGTACCTTAAATAATGATGTTTTTCCCCAAACACGTTAGTTACATTTTTCGTCGTCGTCTTCTTTTTATATTATTTTTTTAAGAAACCAAAAAAAAGGTTAAAACAATAAGAAAATCATGTTTTCGAAAATGCAATTTGCTTTTGGTTGGGACTGAGAAATAAAGCTGCTTATGTATGAGCAGACATTATTTAAATATTCAGCGACTTAATGTGAATAATTATGGTTGAGAATGAGTTGCACAAAGTAAAATATATTTTGTAAATATGAGTGTAAGTTATTTTACGATGTCTTAAATATTGTTGTTGTTGAATATTGTAATAAATTAATAATGGGAAGGCTGCACAAGGGCATAATGTCAATGCTAGATTAGAAGGGCCTTTCGAACTTAATAACACCTTAAGTGTCCTGAGAACCGTTCAGAAAGTCTAACAAGTTATTTAGCGATACAGTCTTCAGATACTACATGATGCAATTTCAATGGACCAGTTGAGCTCAAATACACAAACTGTAAATTCACGAGTTGAATGCACAATTCAGACATTTAATTTTGGTTGCGCTCTGTCGATATTAAGAATACAAAGGATCTTAAATAAAATACAAAAGTATGTCCAAGAGATTATTTTCAAATCTAAAGATTCTTTTTTAATTTTTCTTTTCTCTTGGCATAGTTTTCCACGATTCTACTCTTAATTAGAAATTGTGTCCAACTGCAATTTTTTTTAAACAAAATGAGCTGTTGGACACAAACCAAAGAACAGCTTCAATATAAACTATATGGTTTCGGAATAATGATTAAACTTGCACAGTCGCTCAGTTTTGATCAATCCCATTCAAATGTTCATGGTTTTGATAAAAAGTATGTTTCTTATCGACTTGCAGCGAGCTCGTTCAGTCGCTCGTTGTAGACAAAGATCAAAACCATTTAAGTTTTCTTGGGTTTGATCAACGTTTTGTATCTAAGACGAGTTACTTAACTATACGTCTCCATTAGCCATCAACTTGGTATGAACATCATGTCGAACATTGCATATTTCTAATGTAGGCTGCTCATGTCCATGTTTCATTCATGATCCGACATCCACGACAGAGGATATGGCTGAGCAACTATGTTCGACATCAAATGTAATTTTTAAAGGAGAGTAGAAGAGACAGCGCAAAAAGATAAATTTATCCTATTGGACAACCTGAAAATTGTACGAGAGGAACTATTTATATTTCGGGAACTGGCAACACTTATGTTAATAGCTAAAATCTGGCAACACCATAACAAAGTTTGAAATTTTTTGGCATAAACGTACTCACAACGTTTTGATCTACATGTGCTACATGTACTGGGAGTTCAGAAAATCAGTTTGACAAAAAAAATGGATATTTCAAGAGAAGGTTTTCGTTGGATTATTTTTCACAACTTTCGAAATGGATCATCATCTCAACAAGAATGTGTCGATGAACTCAGTTCTTTGTATGGCGATAAAGCACCAGCAAAAACCACAGCATATTGTTGGTATACTGAATTCAATCGTGGTCGTAGTTCTGTCGCCAACGAATTCCGTGAAGGTAGTCAAAAATCGGTTGTTGTGCCACAAAATTTCGATGTGGTGGGTGAACTGATAACGCAAGATCGTCATGTGACATATTGTGAGATAGAAGCATTCTTGCATATTAGTTCCACTTCAATACATTCGATTTTGCATGAAAATTTTTTCTCGTTGAATACCCCATAATTTATAAACCGCTCAAAAGAAGGCTCAAATTAAGTGGTATAAGGAAATGATTGAAAAGTTCAACCGTGGTGCTTCAAACGACGTGTATAAAATCGTGGCAGCGTGCAAATCATGGAATCATGTGGCGGAAACAAGACAGCAATCGACCGTGTGAGTATTCCAAGACGAGCTAAATCCAACAAAAGTTGTTCGTGGAAGAAGAAGAGCGAAACAAATGGTCGCCTCTTTCTTCAGCCGAAAGCGTCAGTGGCCACAGTTTCGCTTGAGCAACGTAGAACTCTCAATTCAGAGTGGTACACGACCATTTCTTTGCCGCAAGACTTCGGTGAAATTCGTAAAACTAATCCCCGAAGACGAATCATTCTTCATCATGACAAATCGAACTCGCACACATCTCGTCAAACAGGCGAATTTTTGAGCAGTCAAAACATCGAATTGCTGACTCATCCTCCGTACAGTCATAACTTGGTTTCCGAATATCAAAGGTAAACGATTTACGAGCGCCGAAGAAGCAGTTGAAGTGTTCAAAAACCATGTTTTGAAGGTGTCGCAAGAGGAATGGAAAAACTGCTATGACAAATGGTTTGAACGAATGCAAAAGTGTATTGATCTTGAAGGGGAATATTTCGAAAAATAATAAAGCCATTTTCATTTAAAAATGTTTGTTATTATTTTCTATTTTCGAAATATAACATCTACAGAACATGAACATATACACTCATTCTCCACATACAAAAACATGGACATATTAATACCCCTTCTCTCCTGTCGTTATGATCATGTCGATGGCTCGTGAAAACGTAGGGTAGCGAGTTCGACCAAAGTCTAGCGTCTGAAAGCGTATACTCAAACCCATTTAAATCACACGTGCTTGATGAAATAATTTTATCTAAGATTAGCTCGTGAACGACTTCGATCTAAGTCTACTTCAAACAGAGCTACAGTTGCATGTAACTCTACTTTTTAGACTTGTATGCAAAAGCTCTTTGAAACTAATATCAGCTTTTGCAGAGGTCTAAGCAAAAACGTCAATGTAAATTAATTTTATTCGAAACAAGAATATATTCGAAAGAGAGTTCCAATAGTTTAAATTAAACTTGGGCCGAATTTGTTCAGTAATTCGTACTGAACGAGTCCGAGCAAAGTCTAGTTTTGAATGGTAGATAGTAGACTTTTCATCGAACCTATATAATTTAAATGAGTTTGATCAATGGTTTTTGGCTAAAACGAGTGACGAGTTGGACTCAACTCTACAAGATGGTGTTGTGACAAACAGCTCGTTTCGAACTAAATGCATTCACAATCGAGGCCAACCTTGTTGCTTATACAGTTTTTAGTTTAATTTTAAGCAATCAAGGCGATCCAGAGACATAAAATGCAACGATGCTGTTGTTCGAAAGATCATAAACAAGTATTGAATTCCAGATTGAACATTTTGCCACTTTTCGGCGTAACCAAACGCATTTTGTGGAACTCTAAAAATGGCATCATCTTTTTGCGATTTTATTTTTCTGAAATGGTTGAGGTCAAACTAAATTTACTTTAGCTTTCATTTTTAAACAATATACACGATTTTATATATTTGCCAACTCTTGTTTTGTGGACTGTGCAAATAATTGTTTAAATTCCATTTGTTTAAGAAATATTTTTGCAAAATAAGTATTTAATCGCATACTCTTATTTACACAAAAATGTGTGATGCATGTGTATTTAGGTGAATGTACACTTGTATGTGTACGGAAGCGCGATTATAAACAAATATATTATTCAAAAGATATGGGTTGTTCCATATTAAGAAATATTAAAACAAATTCATTTAATATCATCAGTTGTTCTATTTTATTCGCATATAGAATATTAGGATTTTTTTAATTTTTAAAGAATGCAGGACGCGGCCAGCTTCCATGTTTTTTTTACAGATTTAGTTACAAATATTTTTTATTAAACCAAGCAATTGATACAAAAAGTGCATCAGAAGTAATTATTTTGTTCAGCTTATTTCTCGTCCTCGCTGATATATTTATTTGGAACTCTACTTAAACTAACTCTAGCCTTTTATAAAATATTTCCTCTACTTCCTTGTAGGCTAACAACCAGCAGTCCTTTTAAAAACGGCAATGCATTTAAGGTTGTAATAAAACTTTCAAAAACAACGAAAGAAAAACCTGAGCGCACTTTAGTATTCCATTGCAAGCACAGCAATCATAAAATTATTAAACAAATTGCAAGTTAAAGAAAAAAATGGTGCACACAAGGTATTAGCTGTGCTTGGCTAAACAAAAATCCAATGAATTTGGCTTGTTAAAATTAATATACATGCGAAACAACAGCTTGGGAAATAAAAGGGAAAAGAGGAAAACCTGCTGCATGAAAAAGCCACAATACAACTAACAAACGCGGCGTAAAAAAAAACACACACAGACGCATACTCTCAAACGAAGCAACGATCATGTAAAACCGAAATTATGGTTGAAATTTGGCAACAAAAAATGTACGCAAATACACATACGTAAAAGGATATAGAACACACACATACAGATTTATCAAACACATTCCCAATTGTTTGTTTGGGTTACTTAAGGTACGGTCACACTTGGAAAACATTTTCCCAAAAAAACGTAACCACTACTTTTGATTTAACTTGGTTTTTATATCACAAAATGAAGTCAATTAAGCAGCAAAATGCTATTTTTATATTATTTTTAGTAAATGCGAATGCTATTAAAGAAAATGCAAATTTAGCTTGTATGTTGGTCACGTTTTTTTGGCAAATATTTGGCAAGTGTGACCGTACCTTTACACGACGATTTAATTATTTGATATCAAATTTAATTTGAACATTTTTGTAATTTGTTTTGTAATTATAGAATGGAGTTTGAAACCTAAACTCACATTAATAGTATTTTAAAAAGGATATTTTCTCATTACGAGATTAAATGTTGGTAGCGAATCATTGTCAGAGTTAAAAATTATCCAAAATTGAGCAGAAATATAAATTACATTATCCGACGATTTTTATGTCAATATATTCTATATACTGAATGAAAACAAAGTTTAATACAGTCTAATCAAATGGCTTTTAAGGGTTCTGTACACAAAGTGTAAAAACGGACCCCTACACACAGAAAAAAACATCAATGTAAAACCAAAATTGAACAATGTTGATTTCATGTCATGTAATTTGTCGCAAAAATGTTGACTTTTTTGAAAGCTAACATATATTCATATTGTTTTAATGTTTAAAACTTTAAATTTGAACTAACAAATAACAGATTGAACATTTTTCGTAGTTAAAATAACATTGTGCAATGTTGAATTTACACAACTCAGCTTCGTAGTAAAATAAAAAAATTATTACGTTAAATTAAATTTGGATTTGATAAAATCAACATTGAGTAGTGTAAAGACAACATTTCTTTATTTTAATTGAATATTGCTAATAAGTATTCCATGAATTTCAAAAATTACAAGAGTATAAGAAATTCTCATTGGTTTTTTTAAAGTTTTCGCATAAGATAAGGTTTGAAACTTTTCAAAAATATGGTTTAAGGTCTTCTGATGATTTGGCGTTAGCACTAACTGTATGTAAATAAAATAAAAATTAAAAATGTAAATACATAATAGAAATCGCTTTTACTAAATATTTTTATGGGTTATTTAATTAAGGGCATCAGCATTTGGAACCAACAAACATTTAGTGTTATTTTAATATGAGTATCGGTTTAATTTTAAAAGAATTTCGTGTTAGCTCAATCATTGAATCGTATTAATTCAACATTATAATTACTTACAAATTAAATGAATTTCATGCTAAAAACATATTCATTCAATTTGTAATTTATGTCGTTTCAAACTGAAATAATTTTGATTCATCAAGATTCGTCATATTATTTTAATGTGGGTACATTTTCATTCAATAAGACTCACATGTTACATTGACATGTGCTGCAGTTGTTTGCAAATCATCGTAGAGACATGTTGATTTAACACGAAACGACTATAAAGCAAAATCATTAACGAAAACTGTAAAAACAACCTTGTTTTCGGTGGTTTTATATTGTGTATTTTTCTGTGTGTATTTTTTTCGCTTAGATGCCTGTCCGTTTGTCGCAGGCTTCTCTCTCATGTACTACAATAAGTACACACTTGATATTTTTACAATAGAAAAACGAAAAGTAAAGAATGTCCCGACGTGCAATATTATTATTGACATAAAGTGGGAATAAAATGTGAAAAAATGGCAAAAAATGGCAAAAATATAAAAAAATTAACAAAATGGAATACGCCGCAAAAGCGAAGAAAAATCGATCAAATTGAAAAAATCGCATACATGGAAAAAAATTCAAAAACTGAAAAAAAAATTTACAAACAGAAAAAATCGCTTAGACAACGAGAAATCGCTAAAACAAAAAAATTGCAAAATGGGAATAAGCCGTTATAAGAAAATATATATCAACAACAAAATAATATGTCAACGCGAAGAAAAAGCCCTAAAGCTGCAAAAATCGGTTTAAAAGTGCAAAATCATTAAAACGGCAAAGATGGGTTAGAAATCGCTTAAACGAAGAAAAACAGCTAAATTTGTAATGCCTTAGATCGGCCGGCGAATATAACAAAAAAAATAGGAAAATTCACTCCTATTGCAAATGTCAACGTCGACATCAACACAATACATTAGTTGCTGTCACATCGATATACCAACGCCGTCACGTCAACTCTATATCGGTATTCGATATCTTGTTATCAATAAAGTGAAAAACATAAAAAACTATACATTTTGACGTTTGCTTGATTTGTTTCTTTAGTTTATTTTAATAAATTTTATTGCAATTTAAAAGATATGTTTCAATTGTTGTTGATACCTGCTTGTTTCCTTTAAAACTGTCTTTATTTCTTCTAAAGTTTTCTTCTTTTATCATCACATATTTTTTTCTGATGCTGGCTTATTTCTTTTAAACCGTCTTTTACTTCGCAGATTGTTTTAGAAATTCCATTAAAAACCTCCTTTTTCATAGAATTGTGCTTTTTAAATAATTCCTTTCGTTGGTCATTTGATTTTCTTTTTCTTCAAGTAGGCTGTTCTTCTACAGGGTGGCCCAAAATTAACCAAGGGGTTTGAATTGCTTATAACTTTTTTATTATAATATTTTGTTTTCTTTTCAGTAATTTGTAAAGAAGATTTGGGAATTTAAAATGTAGCAGTACTCAATTGAACAACATGCCCAAATTGTTGAGCTTTATTTTTCAAATCAACGATCCATTGTTTTGACTCAGCGTGCATATCGTCGTTATTTTAATGTGGGTTCGTTAATAAGCAAAACTGCAGGATATGGGCTACGGAAAATCCGAAAGTAGTTCAACAGCGAGAATTACACCTAAGTGTATGGTTTGGTGCGGTGTTTCATCGGAAAGGAGATGGAGCCCCAGCGCACACTGCAAGGGACACAATGGCTCTTTTACGAGACATCTTTGGTGAACGAATTATTTCAAATGATTTTAATTGGCCTCCGCGTTTACCGGATTTAACCGCTCCAGACTGTTTTCTTTGGGGTTATTTGAAAGGAAAAGTCTACATTAATAAGCCCAGAACCATCCAGCAATTAAAAAGCAATATACGCGACGAAATAAACAACATAACACCTGAAGTTTTGCGAAAGGTGATGGAAAATGTGTTGGAAAGAGCACGAATATGCGAAGCACCAAATGGCCACATGCGAGATATTATTTTTCATAATTAAACTTAAAATATTCCCCATTTATATTCTGTATAAAAAAATGTTTATAATTATATCTTTATATCTTTATCTTATATAATTCAAATCCCTTCGTTCATTTTGGGCCACCTTGTATATCCATGGCATATGCAGAAGTTGATGGTACTTCCACAAAATTCTCGCAGATTCTTTGTTCTGTGTTAGGTATATTTTCATGTGAAGTTTCATCAGATGCTTTTCAAATTGAAGCAAGTTAGAAGCAGCTTCTTCCAAAGGTGACCGTGGTAATAATTTGCACAGGCCTCCTCCATCTGTTGCATTGAGCTCTGCCTTGTTGTTCGTTAACTTTTTTTTTTAATTTACGTTTAAAATCTCTCCAAACCTGAACATATGTATTTACGAGTAAATATAGACACATTTTAAAATTTATGCTTTGAAGAACTTTGTATCATTAACTTTTGCCAAACCATCGCTGTCTCTAATTGGTGGTCCAATAGAATTTAGCTTCGTCTTTATTTCTTCCCATTCTTCTTTGTTACCGCTCGGGCCCCTATGAAATCCTTTGGCTTTACTTTCAAGCTGTTGTATTAACAATTCAAATTGTTTATTGGTAGTAATTTTAATTTTTTTCTCCATTTCAAATATTTTTATTGAACACTTAACCGTGACAATTGAATATTTGCATTTAGTCGTTAAGAAAAATTTTGTCGACAAAACCGAAGCCAATCTAAGACAATATCGCCGTTTTGTTGCCTTTGATAATGCCAAAATATTTTTGGTTGTTATCGAAATTTGGCAATATTGTCAGCTAAATATTAAAGGGTGTCTAGAGGATAATGTGGAATTTTTGACACGGTATTATACAGTGGAAATTGTCCAAGCTTGTGTACGTATGTACTACTTCCGACTTAGCAAAAAATAGAGCGACTTTACGTTACATGTAACGCTACAAGAAATACTAAGAATTTAATTCAGTTAAAAATTAAAACAAGTGCGGTGCACTTAAGGCTCCCAACATTTTAGCGATCAAATTGCTTTAAAAAATGTATAGTACACTTCTAATTCAAACGCCGTCCTGTTCAGTCATATTATTGTCAGAATGTCTTAATATTTTACAATAATTTAAAAAATGTTTGTTTTGCTTCAAACAAAAAAGTCATAAAATAATAAGACTTTTTGAAGTATGTTTATTTTTTTGTCATATTCAAACACTAGAAATTTGAGAAGAGTGAGAGAAATTATATAGTAGCGGTATTCAGTGTTAGTGCGTTTTGCATTGCAACTCATTGAAAGTGCAACTAAATTGTCATGGATAGTGAGCGCCATTTTTAAACAACATTGCAAAGTTTACTTTAACAAAGCCTTTTCAATTATCTTTCAAACTTTGTTTCGCTTCTTCACACGCAAAGTTTACCGTGAAAAATTTTGTGTTCGTTTGTTGGATGAACAAGCAAACCAAACTCATATGCAACCAAATAAAACTCATCAACAAATAAAACTTTAAAAATTTCTTTAAAAAAAATTTAAAATTAAGATATTTCATTTGTGGAAATTTAAATATTTCAATAAAAAAAGCAATCTCTAATTTTAAAATTGCATAAAATTTTTCAATAAAATTTTGAGTTCTGTCATCGCGAAAATTCAGTTTTTGCGACAAGTCTGGTTTTCAATTAGTCGCCAAAATCGAGCTTGCAAACGACAAATGAAGAAGCAAGCAACTTTGCGAGTACAGCACAGTGAGTACTCACCCCCTTTCTTTTTCTCCTTATCGCAATCAAGACTTTGCAAAAGTACATTTTGACCGTGGAAAAGCAGTCATAGCTTCACAATTTTCGAACATTAAAAAACACAGCAGATCATGTTCACCATCAACAAATAAAACTTTAAAAATTTCTTCAAAAAAAATTTAAAATTAAGATATTTCATTTGTGGTCCACTTTTTATTCGGTTTTTCTCTTTTTGTCTGTTTTGTTGCATCAGTTGATTCCATTGCTTTTAATTTTTTTTTAGTAAATAAATTTTGTTCTTTACAAATGGCAGCTTTGAAAGTCAGTGATGACAACATAATGCACATAGCAAAAAAACTATACCATTTTCAGTGTTGCTAAATTGCAATAACGTGGCAAATGCAAATTAAAATGATTTTGGAATAAAATCCAAATAAAATCAAAATCGTAGAATCATAAGAAGGCCGAAGATAAAATTCAACATTTGCGCAAATTAAAATATTTTGTTGTTGGATTGCAAAGAGCTTGTTTTTCCTTGTCATATTTTTTCGAGTTATTATTTTAAAACATATGATTTTATGACTACCATTTGAATCCCCTAAGTATTTAATAAAAAGCTTTAAGCAAAGGAAATGTTTGTTTTATTTATTTTTGTTTTGCGCTTTTTGCTCTTTTAACAAAGTCTGATATGCTTTATTGCATAAAATTTTTAATGTACATCAAAAGCTCATTTTTTATTAAGTTTGTAATCGCTGTGTTTCAAATTCATATCTGAAAATATTCTTTCTGTGAACGCCAAAGTCGCAGAAAGAGAGTGTACGTATCAAATTATCTTAAATAAATTTGGTAAATTATTACTGGTATTTTTTAAAATATGCTGCCATTTTTGGTCAATTCGGCAAACTCACTACAATTTTGCAAAATTTTTCTTTATATGAAGAACTTCTTATATTGTCGCAAAATCATCAAATGAAATCTCGTATTTTAAATTAAATTTGTTAAGATATTTCAAACATTTATCAACGAATAGTATGATTTTTTTATTGCATCACCTTTTATGGAAGATTTGCCTTCAATATATTGCAAAATTTGTTGCCTTTCATAGTCAAAGAAAGTCTTTAAACTTAAATTTATTTGGTTTGAAATTCAGTTTGCAAAAAAACCCCGAAATAGTACTATTATTTTTCAACAGTTTGGTTGCATGAGGAAGAAGGGTTTAGCCACATCTCTCAAAGCATCCATATTACAGAATTTTTCCCAAAGTCACGGTTTCAAACATTTTCACAGATACAATTAATGTAAACTTTAAATAGCTTTCAATATACCTACCAATTGTATTTATTTTCCACTACCTTTGACTCGCTGATAGAAAAAAAAAAAACATTTGACATATTCGTCACAGAACTCATATCTGAGATTATTTCTTAAATTTAAAATAAATAGCAAATTCAATTCAGAATCTTTTATAGCCCTCTAGGCGCTATTCATTGCGTTCATGTTTCACTCGTTATGAAACGTAAAGAAGAAGGATTTGACCATAGTGGACATATCTCTCCCTCAGAGCATTCAAATTATAGATTTTAGTCCTACTTTCAAAACTTTTTAACACAAATTCAGAAAACTATTAACGCACCTTAACAGTCACATCACTTAGCATTTTCCACTAGGTTCAATTTGCAGAGGAAGAACGGTTCGGTTGCAGTGACTCTTTTAGTAGAAAAAGTCCGAAATTCAGTACGAAATGCTTACAATATGTATGTTGATAAAAGAAAACATATAGCATGCGATATTTAAAAAAAAATTATTCATTTATTTTTTTGTTTTTTTTTTTCTTTTAGCAATAAACACAATGATCATCATTTAAATTTTCATTTATTTTTAATTCAATATTTTTTCAATTATAATTTATAAAGATTCATACATTTTTTCCGCAATTAGGTTTGCTAAATGTTAGCATTTTACAATTATTAATTTTTTTTTTTTTTTTTGCTTAACTTCGTACTGAATTTTGTGGTTTTAAATCACATAAATTATTTAAATAGATTTTAATTTGTCAGAAAAAAAATATATTAAAAAATTCTAACTGCTCGATTGTATGAATGAGAATGTCTGTCCAGATTGTGGAATGCATATGACGCTTTAATTGTGATGACTTTTGTATTGAATTACAGCAACATAAAGAAATGACAATGAATTATATTACGAAAAACGATGAAGGTAAATGGAAATGCATAAATATTTAATAAATTTTATAAAACTTGAGGTCAAAAATATCGAAATTTATTGTACTCAATATTTCGGTAACCTTTGGGTAACTTCTTTAGGAGCATAAAAGTCGATAAACAATTTAAATAAAAAAATAACAAATTTCAAATCAACAATTTCTTTTTCAAAACTAATTTTTCAATTGACAACCAATTTTTAAACCACAACGAAAAGATATCATATACAATTCAGGTAAGCTGAACACGTAGTTTAGAAGAGCACTTTCCGTTGTCTTCTCTCTTTCACCAGAACCGGTGGTTAAGGCCTGCCAACCAGTAAGTGTGTTACGTTTTTAAGGAAAGGGATATTGAAAGAGGACAAATGTTGATAATCAGAAAGCTTCATTAACTTTTTTTAATAACTCTACTATTGTGCGTTTTGCTAATTTTTAGAACAGTGTTTCTTGTGTCAAGTAGGCGAATTAAATTTGTTTTTAAGCTGCGTAGCCATTTTATTAATTATTTTACTTCGCCGTGATGTATATTAGCATAATCTAGTATTAATTGGTGGCGGTACTTATTGTTCAGTGACCAATGATATGCCTTCGTCACATAATCAGTCGAAGAACAACTAACACAATAGTACACTAATGCACCTTAAAAAAATTTATGATGTTGAATGACTTGCTTGATTCTGGATCCGAACTCACACTTTCTCAGTTATCGGATGCTTTGAAATTAACGCGCTGACCACTTCTGCCAAAAGCATTGAAAAGGAAGCAACAACTGGTTACAGTGATCGTTTTTGAAGAAAAAGTCCGAAATACACTACACAATGCTTACAATATTTACAGAAAATAATATAGCATGCCATTGTTTTTTAAAACCTTACGGTCAGTAAAATAAAATTCATTAGAGAAGTGTTGGATCCAACTCGTTCAGCCGCTCGTTTTAGACAAAAACCTTTCATCGAACTCATATAATTTAAATGGGTTTGATCAAAGGTTTTTGTCTAAAACGAGCGACTGAACGAGTTGTGAATAGTATAGTTGAGTAGAGAATAGTTAAACTAAATTGAAAAATACAAATTATTTAAAGTTGTTCTTTCTTTTGCTTGGAACTTTTTTCGATCATCCAATTATTGTCTTAACTGTCAATTAAATGGCTCAACCAATACTTCGAACAGGTCTAGTGAAACGTTATTTTTTTTTAGTTATTTGCAAATGTGTTAATGCCGCTTTAACAACTGATTTATGTATGAATCAAACTGTTGCCTTGATATCGTCTGTTAGTAGTTTTCAAACAAAAATTCCATTGATGTGTTAACGAACTTTCCTAACACAATATTTTCACCTGGCAAATTGCTTTATACTGTCAACTTTATTGACAATTTTGTTGTCTTTCTATAGGAATTTCCGTCAGCCTTTTTAATTTTTTAGTTTCTCACATTTGTACGACCTCTATGTGTCTAAATTTTGCAAGAATGTGTCAGTAGTCAGAAAGAAAATCGTAAAAAACATGTAAAATCAATATGTAAATTTAGTTTGAATATTTTTTTTTTGGTTTTTATTCATTTCATTCAAAAAGAAAGGTAAAAAAAAACCCAAAGTAATGAAAATTTCTAGCATTCAAGTACCTCAACCACTCATTTTGTAGTTCTTGATGTTTTTTTTTCAAATATTATATTTCATTGGAAGTTCTACATTTATCAAAGGTTTTTATTTTGTTTTATAGTTGCAGCGATCGATAAAAGCAATTTGCGTGTCATTCTTCAGTTAACAGTAACAGCAAATTTGGCACAATAAATTATATATTTGATAGAAGTGAGTGAGCTATTTTTAAAATACAATACAATACAAGTCATTAAAAGAGTTGAAATCCAGTTCATTAAAGTTTAAACTGATTTTTTTTAGTTTTTATTACTAAAATTGATGGAAACTAAAATGTAAATATATATTTCTCTGTTAAAAAAATACTATACGAATAATAATAAAAAACCTGTGCTTCAACTAAGTTTAAACTCTACGAAACAAATGCAAAAGTTACCATGTAATTTCAATATCAAATAAAAGAAGATCCTGACTACAAGATAAAATTTACATTAACTAATAACACCGTGCTACAGAGTTTTTTTCTTTATACAAAATTCGAATTACCCATTTACTATACAAAAACTCCGTTCTTCATTTCGTCATCATTTTTATGCTTTTTATACGAGTACATAACAAAAGGAAGGTGATAAAATAGTCTAGAGCTTTATTATTTTAATTTTATTGATTTTATTTTATTTTTCTGTTTTAAAGAAGACTGGGGAAATTTGAAAATGGAGCTTGCTCAAGAACTAAAATCTATGGATTACCGGCAACGACTTAATTTTTCTCTTAAGGCAAATTGCCAAAGTAAATTTGATGATTTTAAACACGATCTGTAATAATTGACAAAGTCCATATTCAATTAAAATTCTTCGTCGATTTTTTCCTTTAGGATTATTTGAAAGAATATGAATAAGTCAAGGAACATACCCCAAACTAAAGATTCAAAGAAAAAATCTTGAAAAAATACAGTCGACTCTTAATAATTGGAAATTCATGAATTCAAATCTCGCGATAATTTGAACTGTTTTCCAGGTCCCTTGAAAAAACATTAAATAAACTGCAAAATGAAATCTCTATAAAATTTGGTGTCCTCGGTAATTTGCAATTCTTTGAATGGCATATTTGATCGCCGACGCGGTATAATTTGAATATTTTGTCTCTACGCTTTATAATTTTAATTATTTTAATGTGCTGCGTTTTATTCTAATTATAAAATAAATTAAAAAAAGTATTTATTTTAGTTTATGTGGGTTGCTCTATAGAAATGACATCTTGCCCGCCAACGTCCTATAATTTGATGTTTAGTTTTATAATTTGAAATCTTTGAATGAGGAAGATGAAACAGACAAAGATGAGCAACACCTTAAGTGAAGCAATGACAAGTCTCTCCACATTACACCTCTACGCTCTCAAAATGGATACAAGTGACGATTTCTTTTCAGCTCTAATCACAATTGAAATTTCATTGGACAAAGACAGACAAAGAAGTCGTTCACTCAAAAGAAAATCAAGGACCTTTTTCATTATAATTATGTATTCGTGTATGCAACAGCAAAAAAGTTCGCAATAAAAAAATCTGAAATTTTAATTAATTTGAATTTTTTCTATCTACTTCTTGATAATTTGAATTCTCGTCTGTGATAGTAAAATTTTAATATTGACCGTGGTGAAGTTGTGTTTGTTTTAAAAACAACGAATAATACCTTCCACAATACAAATAACTCTCTTATCCTTTTTCGATTTTGTATAAATACAAATTTGAAATCACATTTAACCGAGCCACCTAAACAGTGGCCGATACATGGAAACGCACATGAACAGTGATGATAGGAGTGTAGTAGCGGCTGCCGAAAAACAACGTTGTTTCTCTTCTGCTGTGTAAGTTGAAATTAATTAATGTTCCTTGTTCCTTTGCAATATTGTCTCATGTCCAATTCTTTATGACTAAAAATGTTACGAACTTTAGCCAAAAAAGTAAACACTTTGGATTAAAAACCACTAACAACCAATTTGCTCGAAAAAATAATCACATTAAATGAAATTTCCCTTGAATTTCGAATTATCGAGATTGGACTGTACATGGAAAACGTCTAAGAGTGCGACTATGCGAAGCTACGAATGGACGACGTTATTTTTCGCGTCTAAATTTAATTAATAAATTACGCATTAATAAAGTGTAATCAAAAAATTTCAATTGGCTTTGAAATAAATAAATTATGGACTGTTTGAACACCTTCCTTTCTTTTGGGCCGCCCTGCGGGGATGCAGAACATTTTTTTACTAATATACGAGGGCGTATTAGCTCAATACACTTAATAAGACGATATTCCAACTTTTTTATACCATCTGAATAATACGATTTTGGGAACCCCTCAAAATACGCGTTAGTTTCGGTAATCACTTCTTCGTTTGAGATTAATCTTTTTCCTGCGAGCCATTTTTTCAAGTTTGGAAACAGGAAAAAGTCACTAGGAGCTAAATCTGGACTATAAGGTGGATGATCAACCAATTCGAAGTGTATTTCACGTAATTTTAGCATCGTATCTAATGTTGTGTGAACCGGTGCGTTGTCTTAAAGGAGGAGCACTTTTTTCTTCTTTAAATGCGGTCATTTTTTCTTGATTGCATCAATCAATTGATCCAATAATGAACGATATTTTCCTGTGATTGTGGATCCTTTTTCAAGATAATCGATGAGCAATATTCCGTGTGCATCCCAAAATACAGTGGCCATAACCTTGCCAGCGATTTCACTGTCTTCGCCTTCTTCGGATCACTTCCACCAGCTTCCACCCATTGTTTCGATTGATTTTTGGTTTTAGGTGTGTAGTGGTGGACCCACGTTTCATCAGCAGTCATTAATCGATGCCAAAAATCAAGAGGACTACGCTTTATCATGTCCAAACACCGCTGTGAAGTGGTCTGTCGAACTCGTTTTTGTTCGACACTGAGCAAACGCGGCACCCATCTTGCCGATAGCTTTTTCATATGCAAATGTTCATGCAAAATGTTGAACAGACGTTCATATGATATGTTTATCATTTCAACAATCTCACGTAACTTGACTCGGCGATCATTCATAACGATATCGAGGATTTTCTTGATATTTTCTTCAGTAACCACCTCTTTTGGCCTTCCTGTTGATGGTATTGTTGCAGTGCTTGTTCGGCCGCGTTTAAATTCAGCAATCCAATATTTTACCATGTAATCTGACGGAGCAGAATCACCGTAATGTTTACCGAGCTTTTCTTTTGTGTCTTTCGCCGTTTTCCCTTTCAAATAATAGTGTTTAATCACTGCACGAAATTCACTTTTTTCAATTTTTCAAGAATCACAAAAGTTTCTTACTTCAAACGACAACAAATAAACTAATCGATGAATTTAGGTGAAATTTTAACAGCTGACGTTTGACAGATCGCAAGTTCTAAAACAAAAAAGTTTTTCTTTTTGTGCTGCCATCTAGCACTAGATACCTCCAATATCAATCCGCAATATTTGGTATCAAATTAAAGGCAAGGATCTCTGTGTAGAATGAAAAATAAAATCCACTGGTTCGCCTAAACAAAAAATAACAAAAACTTGCTTTGAAAAATATTTCCTTCCGTATGCTTCAAAACGTTCATCTAAAAAATTGATGTTGCAATCGTAAATGAACTCTACAATACTTGAAAATTTCATGATATGATTTTATGATTTTTTTATAAAATACTGCAGTTGCTGGCTATCCCTGAGTCTTGTTATGCATTGACGAGGAGTACTAATGTAGACTTGGAGAACGTGCAACGATGGTGACATAATAATTTTATCTCCCTGAATATTTCAAAATTTTAAGCCATTAGTTTTAGTTTTATGCGTGGAATTGATGCCAGTATTGTCGTAATATACGCATATGCATATTAATATAAAACAAATTTTAAATTGAGTATCCTTAATGAATGTAATGTCCTTTAAAAAGAATAAAAATTCAAGAAAATGCAAAAGTGTGTACGCAATTTTATTATATTTAGTTTGTAGATTAATGGGTGGCTGCAGCAAATTATTCATACCGAAAAGAAAAAGTTGTTGCAGTTTTTCTTCAGTTCTCTGTCCCTCAATTACAAATTCTTTTTAGTCAAGGAAGTTGTTAAACGATGTTATTTTATACTAACTGAAAAATTCATTTCATTCTGTCCAAGAATTCTGTAAAAGTTTCTTTTTGCATTTCATCAATTGGAAAATGATAAAAACGAAACAGTTTATTAGTCAATTCGCTCATTCACTCATTTTAATTAGACTTAATTTTTATAAGTCAAATTGTTTTTAATAGTTGGTACTGAGCGAGCGACCGAACATTCGGGTTCGGTATCGGAGACTTTTTGTTCATGTTTTTATATCATCGAAGACAAACAAAAATTTAGCTCAACTAAAAACTGTTTATAGTCAAAAAAAATAAATAGAAGTAAAAAATCGTTTTCAAGATCAGAAGGGTTACTTTCTATTGCGATGCGAAATAGAACTATTGTTACACTGAAATTGCATTCGCATCGCAATAGAGAGTAACCCTCCAGGTATATATATGGCTACAACTCCTATAAATATGGTCCGATTTTTATGCGATTCGGCAGGATTTTTTATTGGCAGGATTATTATGTTTGCAAGCAATTTTATTTATTTTCATATTTATTTCATTTTTAATTTCTACATCATTTATTTCTTAGCAGTTTATATATACAGGTTTGTGAAAAATAATAGTAGCACTGCTATATGGACTCGATGTTTTTTTTTATTGCGTAGAATGTACACTGAACACTGAATGCAAAAATGTCTGCCTACAAGGCATCGCTAAAAATGTATTCTATGTATGACGAAATATATTTATCAATTTGAATGCATTTTTGGAAGTTACAGTTATTTCATTACATCCTCGTCCTTTTTGGTTTGTGTACAATAATAGTAGTCGTCCATATAAAACCGAAAAACAATAAATATCTTATATTAGTTTGGTGTTATATATTTTTCTTGTTAAAGTACAAATTCGTGCATTTAATTTTTAGTGGAATTTTTTTATTTTAAATATTTAAAATGGTTCGGGATAAACTCTGTAGCCCAAGTAACAGAAATTTAGTTAAGTGTTGTGTTTAGTTAATAAACTTCTATCGGAATGTAAATCATACAGATTTATTTAAAATGTAGTGGAATGTTCTCCAATAGTTATTGCGAATTGTAAAAAATGGAAACCGAAGCAAGAAACACGTGGGCGCAAGCCAAAAATTCTTCAAAGTGGCTCTACGCGTATTAAACGCATGGTGAATTCAAACCCTTTTGTGACATCTAAAGCAGGAGTTAGAGCTTGAAGTTCACACGTCAACTATTCGTCGACATCTGATTAAACAAAAAATATTTGGTAGAATTGCAAGAAAAGTTCCATTGCTGAATTCAAGACAGGTGCACAAGGTTTATCATAAAAAGAAACATTTACTGTCAGTCCCAGGATGTCACACGTATTCTTTCTTTCGTATAATTACATTTAAAACAAAAACAAAATTTTTGAATTCGTTTTTGTTTTAATGTAGTTGTACGAAAGAACGAATACTTGTGACATCGTGGGACTGACAGTTAACATTGTACGACGACTTTTGAAAGTTGGTAGATTTATTAATGCTAATCTGCTAGTATATTGAGGGAAATTTGTTGAGGAACTCTATCCAAGGACGCGTAAAAAGAATAACAAGAATTGTTTTTGCACAGATTCAATACGAATATTATGAATGTTTTAGTATGGATCCCATATGAGAGATCCGTATTCTAAAAGAGGTCTAACTAGAGACACGTACAGGTGCTCCGTAATGTAAGAATGCGCGAAAACTCTTTAGCCCAACGCTTTATAAAGGCAAGAACACTTCTTACTTTATTTACAGTCAAAGTAATATGAGAAACAAAACTTAACTTAGGATCCAGTAAAATTCCAAGATCAAGAAATGAATCAACCACACCCAACTGACGACCTTCCAAGGAGTAGTTAACAGCAATACAATTACATTTTAAATTCAGCTCCATTATGTTGTGTTTGCATCATACAAAAAAGCTGTTAAAATCACTCTCAAGATAGACGTGATCAATAAAATGATTAAACGAATGAAAAATTCTAACTTCGTCAGCGTACATCAGGATATTGGCGAAGTTGATAACGTTAGGAAGACCGTTTATAAACAGGGAAAACAGAATCAGTTCAAGAACACCAGATAAGACATATATGTACTTAGAAGAACTGTTGTTAAATCGAATGGTTTGTTTTCTGCTCGTTAAATATGATCTTAATCAGCTTAAACTGCTACGAGTAACATCTAATATATCCAATTTAGTAAGAAGAAGTTGATGGTTATATAATGTGGCAAGTAAATGCTTTCAATAGTTTAAATTGTCTAAACAGGACACGGTTTTTAAAAAAGCTTAATAATTAAAAAAATATTTGCGCCCTAAGAAATGAGTTTGAAGAATTTTTGAGAAGCTTACATGAGAATTGCGAAATACATTTCTTCTTTACATTTTCTTTTATTAATTACTAGAGAAAGAGCTCATGGGTGTTTCCAAAGTAAAGTTCGTTACCGATTTTCGGAAATTTTTAAAGAAAATTTTAACCTAAGCAAATATGGCACGAGGATTGCTTAATTTTGGACCTACGAAAGTTCAAGCATCGGTAGCAACCGAAAGAATTCATGAAAATGCAATTTCAATACTTTTTTTCTACCATTAAAAAGCAACGATCGTTACTTTATAAATGTGCTGTTTTCAAATTTGGGAAGCAAACATCATGTATTGTTAAATTTTTCACAGGATGTGTCAAATAAAAAATCTGATTAAATTCGTTGAAATGTTTTGTTTATAGAATGGGTTTATTTTCAAACAAGAGAAAATTAATTAATTTAAACATTTTTTGTGTTTGAATTTATTTTTTATGAGTAACAAAAAGTAGCATACTGTTGTTAGTATAAAGAAAATTAAATTAAAGAAAATTAAGTTAAAGTTGGCAGATATGTATGTACATTTATTTTGTGTAAAGTTAGCGGAAAAATAAATTTAAAATAATAAATTTATTTTTGAGCAGTAAGGGGTCATTTCTGTGGAAACACCCTCATATTACTTAAAGGTTTAAGAACAACTGAGATATCAAATTGAAAAACCATAATTTGTCGAAAAGAATTCTCAAATATGCTTGAATTAAAATTTAATCTTCGTAATTTTGCAAAAAGGTTTGAGTATTAAGTTTTAAATCAATTGATAATATTGATATTTCGAACGTTAAGCTTTGGGTTTACTGGAAATACGCACACGCACAAATACGCACACACACACAACAAAACACACAAAACCCCATCCGATAGCAAAAAGGACTTTAACATAATCCTCTTAGTTTTCTTCCTGGTCCGCATTTAACGCCACACAAACATTTATATGTGTATTGGTTTTCTTCTTCTTCGTCTTACCATTCATTAGTATTTCGAATACATAAACCATGCATGTGCATTTACAAAGAGTTTAAATTGTGTAACATATTTTTGGGGATTACATTTAGTTGCTAATTCAGCTTAAATGAACTAAAACAGTGCGACCAAAAAACAAGCAAATTATTCCAAATAATTTTGTATACAAGAAGTGTAGATAGAATGAGGAAGCCTGATTCAGCCAAATCGAGTGGAAAAAAACAGAAAAGACAGGGTTTATTACGAAACAACAACAACAAAGACAAAAGGACATTCATTCATTTATTAATACCTTAAAATATGTTAAACATACATAATGAAATCGTATAAAGGACAGACGTTTTATTTATGTTTAAGACAATCTTTTTTTTAAGTAAATAATTATTCAAAAGAAATTCTGTAAAGTAAACGAGAAGATTTAAATTAAAACTTGACTTTGAGGTTAAATGACTTGAAAGTGTTTGAAAATGAATCACTAGGATATTATAATAAATTCAAAATTCATTACAATAATTGCAGTTTGTTTCTAAATATATATTAATAAATTAAATAAGTTAAATTTGGTTTAACTCTTTTTGGTGAGAGAGACAGAGACAGAGCGAGAGGGAGAGCGAGAGCTGAATTATGCTTTAAGCACACAGAAGGCTGCGACTGCACAGCTACAAAACTACAAGCGCCGTTGTTTGTATTCGTCGCCGTGTAGTCAGCAACTTTATCATTTTGGAAGCGATAGATAGCAAAGGCTGTTTGATCTAGTAATACACATTTCAGTGGTGTCCATTTCAAATATTTCACTTATCTAAAAATAAAACTATTCATTAAAAATATACATTTGCAGACAGTGATGCCAGCCGTGGCTAGACATACCATAGACAGGCCGTTCCTCTGGAAACAGACGCCTTTTGTAGCCGCTCAATACGAGTACAGACGCTAGGTTTGCATATTTTCTACGTCTATCCGGCATATTTAATTTTTGCGGTCGAACGTTCCCCTATCCAGCACACGGGAAGGTGCCCTATGGAAGATAAATAACTTCAAAAAGAGCCGATGAAATTGTATTGGTCATTCCTTGCGGAAAAGATTAACAAAAACATAGCAACAAGCTCAAGAATGGAACCTGCAAGGTAGCAGAAAACGACGAAAGCGAAAGCATACATGGAGACGAACTATCGAAAATGATATGAAACTAGATACAATGGTCGCGTTTATAAGACGTAGCTGTTGAGCTCAACTGTTGAAAAACTGTTGTAAAACTGTTGAGCCCAACAGTTACGTCTTAGAAACGGCCTGACGAATAATTGAATAATGAACAGCTGATTAATGTAAACAATTGAAAAGAAATAAAACTGCTGCAAAAGAAATAATTTAAATTTGCTAAACTAATTGGTTTGGCTTAAACTAAAGAGTATGGACAATACAGAATTTGCAATGGAGTTTTTCTTGGCAAGAATTTTCCATTTTTATTTTAAAATCTGCACCACAAATTTAATATTCACAACATAAAAATGCACAGCAAAACACTCAAAAAAAATTATAAACCTGCGCCGATAGTATTTATATTTCAACGCTAAGCCGCCGCCACTGTGTTCAAAAAATCTTTAAATCTTATACATACTGAACAAATTATGTAATTAATATAAATAGACATCATAATAAACCGACGTATATTTAATGAAATTATTATTTTAATTTCATTTCTTTATTTTCGTTACTTTATCACATTTGTACCGCAGAATTTAACAAATTAATTTGTAGTCGCCACCTAACAAAACGGCGTTGCGTTAGAATATAAAATCGCATAACTCTCTTGATCAGCTGTGGCGCTAAACACAACATATTGATTAAATGTGGCGTAAAAAATGTATGATGGAAAAAATGGCAGCAAATACTCAACTGTTGTGTGGAGCGGAACTACTCAACTCTGCGTTTCTAAGACAAATACTCAACGGTTGCGCAACTGTTACGTCTTATGAACGCAACCAATTTCAACAGGGAAAAGATCACCGCTCGAGGTCGAGTAAAGTGGCGAAGTTACGTTAAGGTCCTATGCTCCACTAGGAGTTAAAAGAAATTAAGAAGAAGATTAAAAATATACAGGGTGCTGCAAAATTATTCATACTTCATTCACAATATCCATTGTGACTCCTTCTTCTCCTTGCAGCAGTAAGAAGTCGTTTAGCATGGCCCTGCAGCCTTCGCCAGTAACAGTAACCGTATTGCCGATGGCATCAAAAAAAATACGGCTCAATTATACCTCCCGAGTGCACGCAGCGCCACAAAGTAACTTTGAGTTGATGTAACGGCTTTTCACGCACAACTCGAGGATTTTCAGTACACCAGAAATGAATATTTTATTTACTGACGTAACCGCTTAAATGAAAATGCACCTCGTCGCTATGATGATGTTCGACTCATTGATATTGAGGACGGCTCTTCGGTAATTTACACGCGACTGACAGTCAGCAGGCATAACTGTTGAACTTTGTTCGGGAACATGCGTAAGTCATTCACTAAAATTCGCTGTAGTCCGTTTGCTGGTGCCGAATTACGTGGCACGTCGTTTGGTTGATGTTTCTTCGTTCACAGCAACATCGACAGCCACAAGCCGCGATATTCTCGACAGAACTACCAACCAGGTGGCCACGCTCTGCAAGATATTTTGTGCTTTCAGTATGTTCGGGTCGCGCAGCTAAGCGACGAAATGTTTGCGCAACAATCAAACCAATTATTCCGCGCTCTTTTTGCGGAGTATAACGCTCCACTGCTTGTCCGTTTGTGTACCGCAGCTGTCTAGTTCACAAATGTCAAATAGGATTGACGTGCGACGATATATGCAAAAAAAAGTATAACATCTTCCGAAAGGGTGATTAATTTTGCTTCACCCTCCGCTTATGTCACGTAAAAATGTTAATATAAATCAATTTATTTGCTTGAAACCTGTTAATTGTCAATGCATTTATTTTCATTTTGTGACGTTCTTTTCTATTAAATAAAATATTTTTCAGCTCTCATTTATTTCACTTATCTGATTGTATTGACAGCACTAGATCTGCTCATTGTCGCCTACGAAAATATAAATTAGCCAAGTTGGCAACAGAGACAACTGTGACCATGACTGCAAAAATAATCGTCCTTCCATAAATGTGTTTAAAAGATAACGCATAATGTCTTCCTTTGTGATCTTTGGAACAACCTACAAATATCCAATTAAATGTTTGTATGTATTTGTGTTGTCTTCTAATGAAAAATTACTCACAACACTTCACTCTTTATTGATAAATAATTTAAAAACGAAATTCGTAATTAATTATCACTTTCCTACATTGTTTTTACTTTCTCATATATTTTTTTTTACAAAAAGTATTATCCCTTTTAAAGGAACAAAAAAATCAATTCATATCCTTAAAACAATAAAATAGATTCTCGGAAAATACCATCATTTGTCAAATGCCAACCCAAGGACAGTAATAGACTAATTTGTTATTTTAATATGTTTCCTCTGACAGAAAAGAGACAAAGATACTCGTAAATATGGATGTACGAGTATGTATGCATGTATATGAAAAAGGACCAAATTAAAAAATCAATAAATAACCCTTAAACAACAAACAAAGAATCTACACAAAACAAAAAGTAACACTTTAAAAATATTGCTTTAAATTTTGGTGACACAATTAAATGCTCTTGCACCCATCATGTACTCGTACATCTTCTATGAACACATCCATCCATTTTGGAGGACGAATCCTAACAATGTTGCAATTTGATGGTGTCATGTTTTGAGCTTTAATTTCTTTTTGTTCATACACTGAGCTGCACACATGAATCCTTTTGTAAGCACACAATCAAACTCGGAGGTTGCATAAAACTTCCTACTAAACAATATTTTTCTGATATGTCTGATGTCAGAAAAAAATCTGAAACTTAGCACACAATCACACAAACTATATAAAATGTCCTTAAGACATTTAGCAGAATAGTCAGCAATTATCTTGTACATCGTTTCCACATATTCTTTAAAATATTATATAATTAATATCGGTCTAGATTGCAAATTGTCGAAAGGATTTTTAATATCTTTTAGATATTAATCACGAAAATTTCACCGTTTTCTAAACTATTCCTTCAGACGTTTCTTCTTGGTTTTCTTAAAAAACATTCGACATTTCTGCTGCTTGTCTAAATATCATTTTAAAGAATTCTTCAGACATTTAACAGAATATTCTCCACATTTTATAAACTAGTCTAAGATTATTTTGCGACTTTTATCTATCTGCATATTGCTTACTTTCAGTTGTCGTAATAATTCTCAATTATTTCTTGCGAGTTCATGCATAAAATTTCCAGGTTTGAAACTTTTATCAACTTTTCCTTGAAATTAATACGTAATCGTGATAGTAAAAATTTTCAAAAATAAAGTCGGAACATTTTTTAATTTTTTGTCAGGCATTTAAACGACCTGTCGACCTGTCGACCTGTTCGGACACAAAATAAAAGTTTTTGAAATTTCCTCAGCTTTCTTGTCAACCATTCATACAATTTTTGGTTTATTTCCTGACCGAATTCGGGTACGAATTCGACAAAAATTGTTCAGTGGGTTGATGCAACACAACTGCATACACCAACTTTAACAAATGTATTCGCACACAAAATTATAGTTTAGAAATAATGGGTTCGATATTGTTTTTCTGTCTTTTTTTCTTTTTGTGCTATTGCACTGTTTGGCATTAGAGGGTTGGGGAAATAATTTTTTCTGCTGGTAAAACCCTTCACAAGATTGACACACAGTTAAAGTAAGAAATTAAGACTCATTTAAATATTTGCTACAGTTTGTAATATTTCAAGTTAAATAATATATGTTGCATGCGATAAATTTATTTATACACGTGAGTATTTCAGACATTTCCAAAAATACATCGCTGTAACTAAAACCTTCTTCCTTGGCGAGCAAAACCTAGTTAAAGCTATTAAATTAAACTAGTATTTCCTATGGTCGACGCAATCGATCATATTCCAGCTATAATTAATTTAATATTAAACATAAACAAATTTCTTCACGAATAAAAACAAAAGTGTAAATAACATGAACACCCACATTTAATTATCATCTACAGTGTACTATCTCTTAAGCGGACACCTAAGGGAGTGGCAAATTTGTCCACTTATGAGAGAAGTATAAAAACAGTAAATAACAATTTGTAATACATTCATACATACACATTTGTCTTTAAGCACTTTTATTTCAAAACAAGAACATATAAATATTTCACAAGCAAATTCGAATTTCGACAGATTGCAGTCGGTAGCCTGCAGTCGTCTATGTGTTTAAAGCATAATGAAAGATAGTAGCAAGCAGGCAGAAGAGCTTTGGGGCGTAGTCTCTGGGTCTTTAGCAGAGTAGATAAATAAACAAAACGAAACGTTTGCTTTCGTTTTGTTTTGTTCTTTCCAATGAGTAAAACAAAAACAATTTGTCCCATTTAGTTTTGTACTGTTTTGGTTTGTGAGCACTAAATGTACATTAATTTAAACGTACGCAGCTAGAAAAGAAAACAATGGGAGCAAAATTAAAAAGTCTTAAGAAGAAATGTTTGCAAACGTTTGCTGATTGATTCGCTCATTGTACAATGACGAAGGAAATGAAACACTAAAAAAATACGTTTGAGCAATTGTTTTGTTCTCAATTGTACGATTGTAACGGGATGTTAAAGCAAGCAGTTTTGTTTGCGCTCTTTGTCATTTAAAAAGTATTTGTTTTGGTTTTGCTCATGTACAAAACGACTGAAAAAATTTTTAAAGTTTGTGATTTCATAGGAAACGTTTGCGAAAAGTTTTGCTTCTTTTCCCACTCTGGTCTTTAGTAATATGTAATTTATATAGCACTAGAGTATTTAAGTTTCTTGAAGATACTCACAATGGACTGTGTTACTACTAGCACCATTCTTTTGAAACCGAAACTAAATTTTTATGCAGCTTACGCAAAAACCAAGAACTCTTTCTCTCATCCAATAACATTAAATAAAGAGATGGTGAACAATGTGTTGTTATCTTGTCACTTGATTCATTCATTCTTTCTTTCTTTCATGCTCTTTTAGAATGTGTCAAATCATGTATTGTTTTATGTCTGCATGTGTTTACTGTTAATTTGAGTGTGTGTTTGGAAATTGTATGTCCTTGGCGTTTGTATCAACGTAGTCGTATAAATAACTAAACAATGACCACTGACCATATATAACAAGTTGGAAAGAAGTGTACAGATATGCATATTCAGGGTATGTATTGCTTTTTGCATTTAACCAAAAATACTTTGACACACACACACGCCGACCAGGGCAGCCACCACATTCTAGTTTTTTGTACCTCCTTTTGCTGGGCTTTTATGTTCTACACTCTAATGAGTTTATAGTATTTTAAGTCTCATTTTAAAAATATTGTCATGTCTCACAATTTATACATTTAACCTTAACTTAATTTCATCCATCCTTTTGTTGCAGTTTTTAGTCTGCCAGCCTGGCCTGCCTGCCTGCCTGCGTTGCAGCTTGATTCATGTTTATTCTATCGTTGCTATTTTTGGTTTTGGTCGTAGTCGTCGTATCAGTCATTTGTCATTGGCTTGTTTTGGCTGGTGGTGGTGCTGGTGGTGGTGGCTGTTTGTTTCTTTTCCTATACATACATATATCGTGTGACTACTTGTCTGTTTTACTTTTTGTTTTTCTTTTAACTTGTCGTAGCTGATGTTGCTCTTCTTGTTGATGTTGCTGTTCATGTTGCAGCTCCTCCACTGCTGTTATTGTTGGTGATTTAATGCACATTTAAGTAGCGCGACAGCATACAACAACGTTGAACATTAATGAAGAAAAGGAGAGACAATTTATAATTACTAAAAAAAAGTTAAAATGATAAACAACAAGGACAAAAAAATGGCCTAAAGGAGGCTGAAACATAGCAGGTAGATTGGAAGATGTCAAAGAAAATTACAAGAAAAAATTAATTTAAATTTAAGCTTATTTAACTACAGGAAAATATAAAGTATATTATATAAATATAATGACCGATATTATTAACTACGTTTTGTTACCCACTGTCAAAGTAAATGATGAAGCAGAACAAAGTCTACAAATTCAAGAACAATCGGTGATGGCCAATAATAAAATCGACGGCAGTAACCTGAAATATTCTCTCATTTTTGTTTGATTTTCTTTTGTGTGCATTTTTCGTATGAAAAAATGAAAAATGTATGAGATTTCATCAAAACGATACACTTTGTTGAGAGAATGAATGTCTAAAATAGAGAGCATAAGAAAAAAACGCTGTAGAAATAAAATAGATTATATTGCACGGCCCCATTCGCTGGCAAAATTTTATGTCAAACTGTATGAAAAACATCGATCAGCCCCAGTTCTGTTTCATCGGTAAAAGAGGAAGAGTTTCCGGACTGAGATCGAGACTGTGTCTGTAGCTTCGTTTTTAGTTTACATACATTTCGCTCAAAGAATGTAAACTTGAAAAAATGCTAATAGTTAACAGAGTTGATATTCCATAACATTTTAAAATATAGGCATTTTCGGAAGGAAAAAATCGGCCAATAACCAAAATGTTAAGGATAAAATAGATAACAAGGTGGGAGCACAAGGCATCACAAGACTCACAACTGAAGAGAGTTTATTCAGAATCATTAAAGCTTTTGAGAAATTCGGTGTGAAAAATGGTGAAATGTATGTGAATGATTTTTTTGGGTTGCAGTTTTCAACGCTTCGTTAATAGTAGATCACTACTATTCTTTTATGATCACATATTGCCCAGAGTATGTTTGGAAACATTTAGAATTTTTGCAGACTGATAGCAGCAGCTCACAGCTTTCATTCCCTGTTAGAAATCGTGTTAAATATGACAGATCATTTCACGTTCTTTAAGAGTATTTAACTTTAATCGTAATTCAATCAAGATCAAGCTTGTTGAATATTTTCTCTTGCAGTTGAACTGATCTAATGCAAGATCAAACAGGGCTCGAATCGTCACATCCGTGAACGATAAAAATACACATTTCAGATTATCACATATTTCTCACATGTATTGTATTTTATGAAAATCGAGATTACAACATCCGTGATCAAATGACGATCGTAAGAGTTTTGCGAACTGTAATTCCATTAGCTAAAACGAGTTCGCGTGAAAATAAAAGCTTTTTAAATTTTATACAAATTGTAAATTGACTAAAAATGCTGCGAATAAATGAAATTTTCTTAACATTTTTATGAACTAATTATAACCAATTTAATACAAATCAAAACTGTAATATGTATATTCAAGTCTGTCTTAAAACAAACAAAAAATTAAAAATATATAATTAATATATTATATACTTTTATGTGCATTTATTATTTATGCAATTTCAAACAGGCATCATAATTTTCTCATCGGAACTATCAGTTGCATAAATATTACGAAAGTCTAATAATTTTATTAAATTGCCGGAAATTAGGAAACCATGGCAACATTTCTACAACCTTTTTAAAGATTATTGAATGTATAATAAAGCATTTTAATTCTATACGATTTCATTCTATAGTTTTGATTATTTCCATGACACTAAAAAGTTTTCCAGCCTCAGCGTTACTGGGATGTAATAGTACGGGATGGTCCAATAAGATGTTTCATTTTCAATAGACCGCCATTTTAAAAGTTATCATAACTCAACCTGTAACTACATGGAAATGATTAAAATTCACAAAAATATGGCGAAAATTTCGCGGTCACAGTTCGCAAAACTAAAGCGTTTTTGCGTCACCGTGATGCAATTGTGAAACTGATAAAAAAATTTAGCTGTTGGGACAAGTCAGTAATGTGAAAATTTAAACTCGCGTACTTCGATTAACTGAGAATAATGCTGCTGTAGCCGATAGTATTGGGAAATCCCAAGTTTGTCCATTTCTCGTCGATTTTTGGGATTGGTCATTCCACAAACGACATGGAAAAGTTTCTTGACCGTGTGAGTTTTTGAAAAGGCTATCACGATTCTTCACCGATATATTGTGATTTCAACCTTTAGACATTTTTTATTTGGGGCTACTTGATATATATAGTCTGCGTCTATGGCTACAATCGATTCAAGCCTTCAAAAATGGCTTCGTAAAGTTATCGAGGACATTCAGCAGCAAATGTGAAAATTGATTATGAAAAATTTAATGTACAGAATATGGTCCTGCAAGCTGATATTGTTTTTAAATTATGAATGGTATACCATCCTCTTTAAAATTAAATAAACATCACATGATTTCGCTCAAAAATACTCTTTTTTCATATCAAAATGAAACTTCTTATTGGAAGACCACATGGATAGCGAAATACTAGATTAAACGAAGCAAGAAATAAATTTCCTTAATTTGTCACCTCCACCTAGAAATCAGCTGTTGACTCAACATTTGTTCATTTCTAACTTTAAAAACTTTCGCCATTGGATTTCAATCCATGTAATTGTGCTTTCAGTGTCCTTTCGTTTGTACATTAGATGATTTTTTTTTTTGGTTTCCAGATGATTTTAGTAGAAACTCAGTAGAAAATCAAAATTTATCCTTTTTGAAGCTAAATTTAATATTAAAAAAACGGCTAAATGTAGCTTCGAAAATGCTAAACTAACATCACTGGACAGGATAAACTACTGTGAAGCCAGCTGCGGCAGTAACATGAATAAAATCGCGTTCCATAAATATTGGGAATGAATATTTGCTATTTCCAATAAAGCCATAATATACCGAAAAGAAATTAAGTTGAATTCAGTTCAGTTCATTTTATTTAATTTTTAAAGATACTTATATTTGAAATTTCACTCACATATTTTCCAATAGTTTTTACTAGTTACCAAATCAATTCCCAAATAAAAACTGCTAGAGACACCGTGAGTCAGTAGTGAGAACTGATAACTATTTTTGTCGATTATCGGATTATGCTGAGTGTGAATGCGTAAAATAAACTGAACTAACCCTGACATTTCGCCTGCAGTTTTTATTTTGTAACGTAACTTTCATGCTTAAAACACTCCCGCAAATCTCATTGAGGACATTTTTTTTTATTACGAAAAAAAAACAAACAAAGAATCCATTTAAAACTCACAAAACAAACATATTAACGTAGACGAAGACAAATTAAACAAAAAATTTAAAAATGAAATTATAATACAAGCAAAGCAAACTTATGGTCGAACTCAGCCAGTCAGTTTCATATAACAAAATAACGTACGATTGATTTTTATTGCATTATTTTATCCTTGAGCTATAAATATAAAAATTGCAATTGTAGTAGTTAAATAAACTCACAGTCATGGACACACACACACACATATTAATAAATATTTATGCATACACACCCAAATGCACAGATGTACACACACATATGTATATAGATGTTTGTTTATTGTCAGTTATGATAAATTATCCAATTTAAACAAAATTACATCAATAAAATATTAATTGATTTTAATTTCTATTTTTATTTTTCGTGTTATTTTTTTTTTTTTCTTCATAAGTGTATTATTTTATTTTCATGTTTTAGTTTATTTCAAAAGTCAACAATTAAATTTTTATTTTTACAAGATTATTTGATTTAGTGCCGAGCATATTGAATATTAAAATATCTACGTGTTCAAAAATACATAATTGCACAATTTGAATTTAATGCAAATTTATTTGTACAATGGAAAAAGGATAATAGAGATTTAGTTTTTTTTTATTTTCTGGAATCACAGAATATATAATACGGCTCCTCGTGAACACACATACTTACGTACTCTTGTGCAAGTACGATGTGAGTATCCGAAAAAACAATTTTCTTTTTAAGAAAACGATTTTGTATTTATTATAAAAAATTTACAGGCGTATTTTTTATGCAATCATCTACTAAAAAATGTATTAAAACATTTTAAAAAAGTTTCGTCATTTCATAGTGCATGTTGCGAATTTGAATTCCTTCAATTTTGTTTAGATTTTTCATGAAATTAAGCACATATTTTAAAAAACCAAAGTGAAGCTCGTTAATGTCATTTAATTTTATAAATATTTCTTTAGCAGTATCAACATCATCGATATTGGCCGCAAAAGGAAAATATATTTTTAGACCTTGACATTTTGCCATAAGTAGTTGTGTTCAGCAAAAATTAGTGAAGTCAAATAATCTTCAATGTATAAGGGATACTTAACAAAAATCCTCAATCGTCATTTTGTGAAATTCGCTATAAAAACTCGTCAAAATTACGTTAAATCGTCACGTTTGCCACCCCTGCATTCAACCTAAAATTCTTGTGATCCATGAGGATGTTAATAAGTTTACAGAGTTTTATGTTACAGTAAATGATTTAACTTACAAAGTAAAGACACTTCTTCGAGCTGTGGATTTAGTAATTAGTAATAGTTTTCCTAAACACTTGCTTTGTAAATTAATAAGACAATATATAGATATATAAAAAGAAGTTCAGATGTTTCTTCTGAACCAAACATTTATAAATCTTTGACATATGTACCTGAAATATCGGAAAGATTAGAAAAATCTAATATAAAATTGCACATAGGATGCATCAGACAATTAGCAAATTATTCAGTAAGACAAAAGATAAAATAGAGACATTAGAGAAGTCTAATTTAGTTTACCAGATACCATGTGGAAAATTGTGGTAAAGTATATGTAGGTACAGCTAAACATAAATTAAAAACTAGATTAACTGGTCATAGATCAGATTAAAAATACAAAAATAACATTTCTTCGCAAAAGACAGCATTCTTATCACATTGTGTTAATTTTAATCGAAATCCTGATTTTAGTAATGTAGCAGTTTTAAATACGGAAAATAACTACAAACGAAGGTATATGTTAGAGATGCTACAAATTAATAATGTTCGAATGGAAAATAGAATTTATTTTAAAGCAGATACAGCTAGTGTTGCTCATGCATATAGATATTTATTATAAAGGGTCCGCCAGATAACTTTTTTTTTGAAAATGCTATAAAAAAAACTACTGAATATTTTCTCAAATTTCTTTTTTTATTTCAAAGTACAATCCTTCCGCTTAATAATGAAAAATAATTTCATTCAAATGGCTGCCTCGGCTGGCCATGCAGTAGCCTACACGATCGGTCCAATTTTTAAGCACATTATCGATTGTGTGCAGCTGTATTTCACCAATGGCTTCACGAATATTGTCCTTTAAAGCGTCAATTGTCTCTGGCTTGTCGGCGTAAAACACTTATCTTTGACAGCACCCCGCAAATAATAGTCCAACGGTGTCAAATCGCAGCTCCGAGGTGGCCAAACGACATCAGCTCTGCGGCTGATAATGCGATCTTCAAAAACAGGGCGCAAAACATCGAGTGTAGCTTCGGCTGTGTGGCACGTAGCGCCGTCCTGTTGAAACCACATGTTGCCAATATTCTCCTCTTCAATTTTTGCGAACAAAAATTCGTTCAACGTGGCCGGATAACGATCCCCATTGACTGTAACGGCCACTCCTTGCTCATTTTCGAAGAAAAATGGCCCAATTATGCCTCTGGACCAAAATCCGCACCCAACAATGACTCGTTTTGGATGCGTCGGCTTTTCAATGCATGCGTGCGGGTTTTCTGTGCCCCAAATGCGACAATTTTGCTTGTTTACATACCCGCCAAGATCAAAATGAGCTTCATCTGAAAAGATGATTTTTTTTTGGCAAAATCGGCATCTTCTTTAAGTCGATCGCAGGCCCACTTAGCGCAGCGAAAACGCATTGGATGGTCAGTTGGCTTCAACTCCTGAACCAATTGGACTTTGTATGGCGTCATACCAAGGTCTTTATGCAAAATTCGTCTCAATGATGTCTCCGAAATGTTCAATTGTTGAGAACGACGGTGAATTGATGTTGATGGCGCTTCACGCACACTTTCTGCCACAGCAGCAATATTATCGTAGGTACGCACTGTTTTTGGCTTTTCACGCTTTGGTTTATCGATGAGGATGCCAGTTTCTTTCACTTTTTTCACGAGATAACGAACATACGGAGCTGATGGTACTTCTCTTCTTCCAAAATCCGTACGCAATTTTCGCACACATTCTGCAACATTACCATGAGTTTCAAAGTAATGTAGCAATATTTCCCAGCGTTGTTCAAGCGTATACACAACCATATTCGTTCAGCGGAAGGATAAAACTAATTATCTATCAAATCAGACATGAGCTAAGTGTTACCGTTCACGAAATAAGCACTAGTTGAAAAAAAAACGTTAGATGGCGGACCCTTTATAAGAACGAATACGGAAATTGAACATTTGGTTATTATAATATTCTATTTTTGTGTACATATGAAATTTATTAAGTTGTTCATTTTTTGATATTTTAATTTTGACAATTTTTGTGTATTTTTTGTTTTTTGATTATTGTAAAAAAATTTTTTATTTAAACAATTTTTATATATCCCTGAAGAAGCCACACAAGGATGTGGCGAAATATCGGTTAACTAATAAAATTTTCTAAACGTTTTTTATAAAAAATTGACCTATAGCTCGAGATAAATTAAGATTCATTTAAAAAAAGGTCGAAAAAATAAATAAGAGTAATTAAAATGTGTTTTACTTTCAATTTGAAGTATTTGGCTAAAAGTATCAATATCAACTGCTATTGGGAACGATCCGAATGCAAATTCTATTTGTGTTAAGCTTAAAATTACTTGCCATTACTACTTTTTTTGCAGTATACATATTGCTTGAATAACGTCAGAACTGAAAAAAACACATGATTTTTCAGTTAAGAATGCAGACTTCGTATTGTTATTTATATTGTGTAGAACTTCCATTCAAATATCTTGAAAGGTGAAAATATTTTTGTCTTTTCATTGAGGTAAGTGTAATTGAAAAACTTTCCGTTAACGGGAGTTGGAAAATGCTTCAAATCATCGACAGATTCAAATTAACTAGATTAATTTTCTTTAATAATATATTTCAACAATTAAATAAAATCATTAAACATTTTTCGCAATCTTAAGCGAAGTTTAACCATAAAAGACCAAAAAAGGAGTACGAATTATCATAAAAATCATCTATTTATTCCACATAATTTTCTGCAATTCTTTTAATACCTTGCAGTTCAAAAACAACATCCTTTTGTTCTTGATAGATTTTGTGAAAAAAACAGGCCAACCCGGCTGCTTTCTAATTTGAAAAATAAATCATTTCCTTAGTTTTTAGTCTTTCAATAAAAAAAAATAAATAAAACAAATTCCCTTTTGTTTTACATCATCATCTAGTACAAGTATTTCAATTTATTTTGTATTGTTTTAAATGGAGATTTTTATGTTCAACTTTTATATTTTGTATCATTTATTTGGAACAGAAATATACATATATATATATATATATTACGAATAAATGAAATGAATTTATAGTTCTTATTGTAGAGAATGGCAATAAAAAAATAAAAACAAAGTATTTTGCCATATTATGTTGTCACTGTAACCCATTTTTCTTACTTGTTCTTTTTATATAATTTATTTTTACTTTTTTGCTACACGAGCTTCTGCTGGTTTCAACAGTTGCAACATGTTAACAATGAACGTACTTATTTTGTAGGTTTGAACAGTGGGCCCAAAACAATGATCTTAAGCTTAAGTTTTATTTGAAAATATCGGGAAGCATTTTTTATAATTCACATGGGAAGTGATATAAAGTAGGCTTTAATCCTCCTTTTATTCACAATTAAGTGAAGGTATCTCATTTTGACAAGAATATTGATTTCATGTTTCAATGAATTTGGATAATATTTATTATATATTATTTATTACAATTATTAACAGGTAAAATTAAAAATTATTACAGGTAATTATTAGGTTATTACATAGATACATAGGTTATAAAAATCGATGTTATGACCATTTTCTAGTTTGTTACCGCTACCATAAAAAAATAACCTTTTGTTTATTACTTTTTTTTAATTCTGACAATCATAAAAAAAAGTCCTAAATTTTTTTTCCAAGGAATTTTGAGCATATCTCGAGCAAATTTTTGAAATTCATACCTTTACTTAATTGTGAATAAAAGCCAAACGCGTTCATCGATTTTCATGATTTATGTCTCATTTTGTTCATAGGTTATGTAAATACGTGAAAGTAATAGGTCTAGACACTTTTTTTACCGTTTCGGATTTCTTATGAGTTAAAAATAAAAAAATTGAATTTTTTAGGCAAAAAATACTTTTTTTCTTCATACATTTATTTATAACTCCGAAACTGTTGCTTATGTAGCGAAACGTTGTATGAACAGATTAAAGGAATTGTAATTCCCATTTTTTTTTAATTTGTTTCAGCAAAATCGGGCTAGTGGTTCTCGAGTTATGTCAAAAAAAAAAAGACCACGAAAGGTGACAATTTCCCCTATATGATAGTTACTAACTTCAAATCGATATATCTCGATTCCTAGACGTGACGCAGCAAAACGCCGGGACACGTATAACTTCTTTTTTACCGGTATAACATTTCCCGTTGGTTTCATCCCATCCCGATTTTGACTGTCGCACAGTGTAATAAAACTATCTGAAGAAAAATGCAATTGGATTTCTTGTTTATTTAAATATGTATTTGATAGTTCAAACCCATTCTATGATCGATCCTTATTTGACCCATCTAATATTAATAAAATGTCTGCTACTAAAGACTAATTGCATCCAGATACATCTTAATGCCCTCCGAATCACCATAGTAATTGGACCCATCCTACCTTCGCTTACAATGTCGGTAGTGTTGGATCTATCTGACATCCTAGGCCAACGCTGTGTAAATGTAAGTAGGAATTAGATACAGACTTTGGATGGGTCGCACTTACATTGCCATTGGTCTCAGAGCGAAGATGTATATGATAGAAATTCCACTGAGTAGCTACTTTTAAATACTCTCATTGCTTTATTTGTCTTTTTACTTAAACCAATCCTTACATAAGTGAATGTACGTGTGTAGTTGTATTATTTACAGTGGTGTCTAATTTAGAAGCGTTTTACTCCTTTAACACTGAACCGATTTGAATAATATATTGTCGGCTCACTAAAGCTCAACAATGTCTACCATTTAGTAAAAGAATGAAGAAAATCGAATCGGAAATGGCGAACAAAGGAGAAAAAGGGATCCAAAATTTATCTTTGCTATTTATATAATAGAGGTCCTATGCTCCTTATAGGAACGACGGGATTATATATATTTATATAATGGATAGATTTAATTTAATAGCGAGTAATAATGCAACTTAAATAGGAAACAATATTATCAGCTTAAATAAGGGACAGATTCACATTATCAGCTGTTTGTTAAACGTGTTGCTTTTTCTGAGCAAAATATCTGTTTCATTAAAATCTATGGGGTGTCTTGGGAGTTATGAATATCCGTTTAAAAGGAACATCATATAGCCAGCAAAACATGTAGGCAATGGAAATTCTTGCAGCCGCTTTAATAGCACATATTTAATATATAATTCGGTATAATTCGGAAAAGGGTGAGCCTACCCAAGCAAGTCCAGAGCTCTACGCTCGCGTCGCGGACTCGCGTTTAGCTGATCTTTTTTAATTTTATTTTTAAACTGCTAAAAATTTTAAATTTCAAAGGTAACCAAAATGATTTAAACAGCTTTAAGATCAATTGTAACTGTAATTTGGACAAATAAAAATAACGTAAAAATTATCAAATAAAACAAAATATTTTTTTACATTTTTCTTTTGTATTTTCATTGAAACTTGTCAGTCATTCTCTGACTGAATAGAAAACGATCGATAAAAAAATCAATATCAGAAATTTTATGTTTTCAACAGCATGTATGATCAGAGAAGCTGTCCAACGTGAAGGCCTCACAACCTCTTTAGACTTGTGACCAGTGTTCGAAAAAAACTTTACTAATAGAATACTTTCAACTTTCTTTTAAAATAGTGTACGCAAAAAAGTTCACTAAAACCAAATTTTCTCGGTATGTACTGATCGGTTTAGCGTACTTTCTACACAAACACTAAAAAATAGTGTTTGTGAAATTTGTTCAGTACATTTTGAATGTGTTTATGTGCCTGTTCATAAACATTAAAAGAGAAACGAAGAGTTTTTTTCTTGTTGTAGTGAATGTGTTCATTACACATGAAAAATAGAACAGAATATAAACGTTGCGTACTTTAGTTTTTTCGAACACTACTTCTGACCAACAGCTCTTTTCGAAATAGTTGCGCTCACGTTCGAATCAAATCCTTCTTTCTAACCCATTTATTTCACACAGACGTTTTTGGTTTGACCTGTGTCCAACAAACAGCTCGATTTGGTCACTCATTTTGATCCCAAAAAAGCTACAGCTTTAATTTTATCTAAAACTGAGATTTAAAAATATTTTAAAAGGATACGAAAGAATTTAACCGTTAAAAGAAAATGTTTAAACTTTTCAAAATCATCTGTAATTTTTTTCTTAATTTAAAAACCATGTGCTGAAAAATCCCCCTGTATTTGTTGTTATTTATTTTCTTCATTTACAACAATCGCTTTAGAATTAAATATTTGTTTTTTTTTATATTTCTTATTCAAACAAAAACTACTACAGTACAATGACTTGTTTTTCATATTCTACACACATGTCTATCCTTCTCTTTCTATGCTTTCTCGCTAACAATGTTCTAATTCCGTTTTTGTAAAATAAGTTTTCATTTGTAGTGGTTTTATTTTCAAAAATTTTTGCATGTGTATTAAAATATCAGATTGTAAATGAAAGAAAGGCCAGGGTGGTGGGTTGTAATTGCCTTGGCATGTACAGAGTGTGAATGTGTGTGAGTGTGAATGTGTGCTGCTGTTTTTATTTTTCCAATGTCTAAGCTTTGTTTTGTTGTTATTGCGTTGGTATTTATGTATGCCTTAACAATGAGAGTATGTTTGAATGTAGTTGTTTATTGGGTTTTCAAAATTATAATAGGCTGTATATTCACAAACACACACATATACACGCAAGTCCTTGTAATGTATAAAATTGGTAACAATAAACGATCACAACAAATGAACAATAACAGCACAGTGGTGATCTAAACACAAATACTCTGCTGCGCCTAAAAGTATGTTAGATTGCTTTTTCTATTGTTATTAAATCAATGATAATAGTTTAGAATATAATTTATAAACGCAAATGACTGTGCATGTTAAAAGGTATTAAAGAGTTCAATTTCGTTATATTCCAAATAATAGGAACAGTATGTGCTGTATGGTATTGGTATTCCGGAAAACGCATCAACAAAATGATAGTTTACAGATTTGTAAACAAATTCTTTAAAAATCAGAGTTCAGATTGCCAAAAGTTACAAAACTCGTAACGCTTTTTACACCTACGTTATTTAATTTTTAGCCCACTGTAGCGCCGTCTGTGCTACTTAGCCGGCACATTTTCGAAAACAAAATTGTAAGAATATAAGCTCATCTATTGATGTATCAAATCTACTAGTTTTGTATTATTATCTATCATTTATGTTGTGATCAGCCGCTCCACATTGTAGTGGAATTGTTTTGCATGTATCAACTAGACTGCTGCGTGAATAAAAGAAAAGAGCATGTTTGAGTATGATCGGCTTGTTTTTTGTATCATACTCGACTCTGTTCGTTGTATTGAAGCAACGATATACATATATGAATTATAAACACCATCGAGCAACTATCGCCATGATCATGAACACTTTTGAACACAATCATAATAACTATGAGCAAATACAAACACAATGATATGTTCAAAGAATCAAATAAAAATACGAGAAAATATGTTTTTTTTTATTAACAAAACGAAAACGTTCTCTTCACTTTTTTAATACAAAAAACAAACCAAAAGAAGAATTCTTGAAACAACAACTTTTAAACATATACTCGTATAGGTTTATGCATATGGTTCCTCATATACAAAAACACATTCAGCTAATAACAAACAGAGTTCATGGTATGAACAAGCTTTTGCTTACCAACGTCACAGTTAAATAAAACATGTGATCAGAAACCTTCATTATGTTCGAACATACACATTTTATAGTAGACTTGGGTCCAAATCGTTCAGTCACTCGTTTCAGACAAAAATCGTTGATCAAACACATTTAAATTATATGGGTACGATGAAAGGTTTTTGTCCAAAACGAGCGACTGGACGAGTTGGACCCAAGTCTATTTTATAGTGAACACATGAGCACGCTCTTGTACCTACTCATGCAGCCCTCTAGTACCAACCACATAATATTAAAATTTTCTTATAAATATTTTAACTTTTCTAATTCTTAATCGATTTTTATAAACATGTCTTTGTTGTTATTGCTATAAAATACGCCTTTGAAATATATTAAAAACGCAATAGGAATTTCAAAGAAAGAGTTGAAAAAAAATTTCAACAGAGGGGGAAAAAAGAAATAGGCGTAGAGTCCCCATTTGCCACTCACTTGCTTCTTTAGTGTTTCGCATATAATTGATAAATAAATAAAGACTTAAATGTGCTCAAAACGAAATTCACATGAACACTCATAATGGAGATTGTGGTGTCCTCCGAAAACAACATTTCTCAGTCTGTGTAGGTTGGAATTTATGGACTTTATTTGATCTCTATGCCATGAAATATTCACCCTGATTTCGCATGTCGAAGTCCAATTTGCGAATGTGACAATTTGTCCCAGATTAAAGAAAACGTGCACACAATTTCTTTAATATAGTACAAATAATCGCTGTCGAAAATTCGACTTCGTCATTCATAATCAGGGTGATTGGCTCATGTTCAATTCCTTCTGACTAAAAACGTTACGAGCCCTAGCCTAATATCAATTACTTTGCATTCAAATAGATTAGTGATTAACATTTTTCGACTCCAAATGCCGCTTCTGATGTATTATCGAACACAACTTGTGGCAGTATCAGAATGTCACGTTTTGACCTTTTCGTAAACGTTTGCTTGACTAGGTTCTTTTAATGTGTCATAAATAAAATTTAAAACACAAACAGTTTTAGGTTTATGTGCTCAATACCGTTTATTCACCTTATAACAGTTAAGAATAAATACACGAAGAAATTTGTCTTAGCTTATAGACATTCACAATAATGTGGCTTTTTCGCCACTAACCCCTTGCAGCATTAGCTTATATAGTATAATACAAACTTTTTCTAGACGGTTCGAGGATGAACTAGATATCTTGTTCGTCATCTTCTATATTATTAATAGGCAGACACGTTTTTTGAGATCCTTTTTACAGCCGTAATACTGAACCGATTTCGGAAAGATTTATATGTTTTAAAGGGGATTTTAGATAGATGTGCACAATCTTAATTCTATTTAATTGGGTTTAGTATTTTGGGAGCTATAGGCGTTTGAAGTTGCTAACAATACATGCATACTTATTACACATACAAAGTGTGTATGTGTGTTTGTCCAATTTGTTTTGTGTGGAAATGAGACAGCGTTTTTTTATATGTATTTTGTAAAAAGAGAGAGATGAGTAAGAGAATTTTAAGTTGTTTATTTAGGAAGTTTTGTTTTGTACTTTACCGTATATATTTATGTAAATGGTTAATATTTAATTAATAGAATGCGGGCGATTGGCCGTCGTCCGCTGGATATTACTCGTATATTTTAATTAGCGTTGTCAGTTAGCATGTCTAGCATTGGCTTGTCAATGTAGAAAATGAATAAATTAAAACAGCTTGCTATAGTTTTCACTTACATTAATCGATGGTGCTGAAGCTTACAGTTGCTATCAATATTTGTCATACAGATTTCTCGAACAATTTTGCAAGTTCTCGTTGCTGTTTATAAAACTTTCGTGAATGTTCTATTTCCGTTATTATGAATTTTAAGTTGTTGCATAATTTAGTGCTGCCAATCTTGCATACACGGTTGATTAAACTGTACTTAACCTTCGCTGTATTTTCATGTTCGTTAAATTTGAATCTACATATGAATTTTGTAACAATATGAACATTTGACTTTTGGTTTGACTCATGTTTTTACTACAGAAAAGTTTGATCTCCTAAAGAGAAGACTTATTTGAAGTTTACTAATTCGAGTGGTTCGCATGCTCAATCATGCAATTCAAAACCGTTGAATAATTAAAAATCTGTGCTGGAATAACTCAACCTTATTTTTTTTTAAAGTGAAATCCCAACAATCGCTTTTCCCCTCCAACCCTTTGAAGGTTGTGTATTTAAATGTCTAAAAATTACAAAATGCTCCACTCAATCAGTCCTACCACCAAGGCTTAGACATTTAGAAAATATGTTTTCACTATCAGACAGTGTAGTCGTTTATGAATACGTTTATGTTTCTTGAATGAGTTTTATAGGCTTTTCAGCGATTGGACAGTCACTGTTCTGCGTTAAACTGACTCTCGTTTCTTCTACTGTATTCCGATTGTTTTAACTTTAATTGCAAATAAACAATTCTCAAGGGATTGCTGTTATTAGCACAGTTTCAATCCTACCTAATCGATTTCAGAGTTATACATATACTTTTAATTAATTTACCTGACCATAAATAATTTTTGAGAGTGTAAAATAGAATAGCACATACCTGTAAAGAAAGAGAATTTTTTTATAATTAATTTATATTTTCAATATTATACAAAATTATTTTTATAAAACATTAAAGATCAGGGACTTTGTATCACCATAAAATGCCTTAAATTATAGTGATTTTCTTAAAAAAAATATAATATATATATATATATATATATATATATCTGGTCATCAGAGCTAATATCTTATATCTCAATTTGGAACCAACCATACACACTCACTAAATTTCATTGAAAACGTTTGCATGGTTTTGCAGATTAGTTAGCGTACGCGAACAAAAACACACGAGACTTTATTATACATGTGAATGACCCGTTTACGCAAACAGCTCCATAACTCAAAGAACTTGTTCTTCAGAAAACCAAGGTATAGTTTTTACTTTACGAACATCTCAATAGAAAAATTAAAAAAAATTTCTCTCAAGAAATGAGTAAGCAGGATACTTGTATGAATTTTGTATACAAGTTGAAGAAAGATAAAAAGTGTTAGATATTGGTATACATACGAGTACTTCTGGATCGTGAATTGAATTTTAATTCTCATCTTGATTATATAATACCTAAAGTTTATTCTGCATTCGCTTTTATAAAAAGAGACTGTAAGGAAGTTGTACATCCTATAACTTTGAAAATACTGTATACTGCTCTAAATTGGAATACTTTTCTTTTGTTTGGAACCCCTTTTATGTCGTACATTCGAATCGAATTGAAAAAATACAGACGAAATTGGTTAAATTTGCTTTTCGTGACAATTTTATTTAATTAATGGTTTTTTACTGATTTTAAATATTAACTTAATTTTTATCAGACAGAATATCTTTTAGATCTTTAAGATCCAATAATTTATTTCATGTGTACTACACATGGAACAAATTATGCTATACATGAAACAATGTTACGAGCTTTAATCACTTTACCCTGCGTCTTCCCCACCCATGGACTTGAACATGACATGGTCATGACGCCGGCAGAGCAACGGTGTTAATATTTACATTTTTTTATATGTAGCGAACACGTGTAGATGTTCTTTTACTTTCCTTTAAAAATTACATTTAATGTCGAACATACTTGTAGTTGCTCAGCCACATCATCATGCGTGGATGACGGAGCATGTATGAAATATGAACATTTACTTACATATACGGGTTTGATCAAAGGGTTTTTGTCTAAAACGAGCGACTAAATGTGTTGGACCCAACTCTAATGAACGGTATACATTAGCCATATGCGATGTTCGACATGATGTTCATACCTAGTTGATGGCTAATGGAGACGTATAGATAAATAGTATTGTTAAACTAGATTTTTCGTTATCACAGGATAATTTCAAATTGTGTTTAGAAAATAAGGGCATATTAAAAGTCCCTACGCTGTAAGGATATTGTTATCCATAGGCGGAATGAATTAAATAAATTAATAAAAGATTCCTTATGTATTCTTAATTAAAAATGTCACGTTTCTTGCAGTATGACGTTGTTTGAGCCTTTGTATGAGAGCCCTCTAAAATTACATGAGTGCTACAAAAATTTTTATATTTAAAACCTCATGGACCAAATGAAAGAAAACTCCAATAAGCAATCGTTGCTTGACAATCGTGCAGACTCGGTTAACGCAACCAATAAAAATTCTGCGCTGTAGCGAAAACTGAGTTTGTTGCGAAAACGGACTAAAAAATTTCTATGTATATTTTCCACTAAAAAGCTTATTTTAAACCAAATAAGAGGGTTTATTAAAGAAACAAAGATTAATTTTCAAAATAAATGCAATAATTTAATTGAAATAAAGAATAAAAATAAATATATATTTAAAATAAATAAATGTAAATTTGTACGGATGGTTGTTATCAAGTTGAAGATTCATGTTTTTAAAGGAAAAAGTGTGAAACTTTCGGCTGTTATCTTACTAGAACAAGCAGTCGCAAACAAAGAATTTTTCGAACTACGTTGGTTTCAAAAACAGAAGCACCACAAAAGCAAAAATTCTTAGTCATTCCTAGAACAGCGATAAATCAAAATCATAAGATTTATAGTTTTGAATTTATTAATAAAAAACTAATGTAAAAAACTAAACGAAATAGAGAATCTTAATTTTGTTTACAAAGTTGCGTTAATTGAGGTCATTTATTTTTTAAGTTGCGTTAACAGAGTCACCAAATTTGGGCGAATATCGAGGTGTTGCGTTTATCGAGGTTTACGTTAACCGAGTCTGCACTGTATATTCTTTTTGTTTAGTTTTTGGCTATAAAAAAGTTTAATAATTCGTCACTTTCGTTATTAACTGCATGGATATTTTTTTAATTTTATTTTTGCTTATTTAATTGTTGCTTTTCGGTGTTTCTTTTTTTCTCTTCTTTTTCTAACACCTTTAATTTAACAAGAAAAATAAACGTATTGCAATAATTTTTTAGTGCTCGCGTTAATAAAATATATTAAATATACAAAAAAACAAACAAAAAATGTCAAAAGAAAGCTGACAAGCACAACAGAAACTAAATTTAAATAATAAAAATGATACGAGGGTTGACTTTTAGATTGTGCGATATGGCAACACAACACACAACACAACATTTTATTGTGTCCAATCTGTCAACGAAAAAATTAATTTTTTACTGTCAGTTCGCCGATATCGAAAGAAAATTTTCTTCCATATAAAACCAAAATTTTAAAAGTTCTTTTTGTTTCAAATGTAATAATACGAAAGAAATATTTCTTTCGATATCGACGAACAGGCAGTAAGTTCTTATATTCCCTGAAAGTTGTTTGATACGGGTTCTTATTATAATTCCTAAGTAATTTTAAAAATTATTTGAATTAAACTGTTAAAATGATCACGAATTGCTGTTCTGTGACTTTGAAGTGGAAGTTAAATGGAACCCGGAATCAAAAGCCCTTGAAACTTTTTTTGTCATACAATTTCTTTGAACTTTCACGATGAACTCTTTTCGGTATTTTGAATTTTAGAGTCTCTGTTTAATAGTTTTAATGCTGGCAATACTGTGTGCAGTGTTGATTTTACTATACATAACCATGACGGTATTTTCTCTTGTTCTTTTAGTTTGAATCTGCATTTGAATTTCGTAACAATATTTTATTTTTACTGGCTGTCGGTTAGCGATCTCTACAAGACTGGAAGTTGATACAAAGACGCGGAAGTTATAAATATTTTTCGTGAGGAAAAATCAATAAATTGTTTTTAATAATAGAGGCTGGGGCAAAAGCCCAGCTACCATTTTGATTGCCTATAAACAACTTAGTTCAAAGAAAAGATAAGTAAATTTGATTTTCATAAAAAGTTTATTTGTTCTGTACATTTTTTTTCGTTAAGCTTTTTGAAAATTATATCGGCTAAATGGTGCCCGCGATTTGCTATGCAACTTTTGATTCTTTTTAAGGCATTTTTCATGACATCCTGCAACATCTCAGGGTGAATTTTTTCAATTTCGTGACGAATATTGTCTTTACAATGTTGAATCTTTTATGGCTTATTCACATAACCTGTTTGTTTTGGAAAACCCCATAAGAAAAATTCTGATGCTGTTAAATCCGGAGATCTGGCTGGCCATGACGCAATTTCCGCTGAGTAGCAATAATGTAACGATTATTTTCAATAAATATTTTATATTTATCCGTAATAAAATTTGGACGTCTATATAAAACAATGGTGAAAGCTAAACTGAGCTAAACGTCACATAACCAAGATGACGCGCAATCAAAATGGTAGCGGGACTTTTGGCCCACCCGTTACCTTTTATGTTTAATCCCACATGCTTATTAATATAAAGTGAATCGTAGTTATAGTGTAAGGTTTTCTGTTATTCTTTTATTAATACACCTAGTCCTTTTTACCCGTTGGTTGCCGGCGCTGATGAACGACACTGGCTTAAAATATTTATTTGGCAGATAATATGCTTAAGTAGATTAAAAGCAGTTGGTTTTGCATTTTAAACTTTTTATTTTTTTAGAGCAGTCAAATGCTCAAGGATTAAAAGTTAAACAAAGCCAATTAAAGGCTAAAACTAGATTGATTTCTTATTTAAAAAATTTGCTCCTTAAATCTAGCTTATTCTAAATTGTTTTCATAACATTGTTTAGAGTATACGGATTTCCAATACATTTCCAACAGAAAAATAAATAATTGTAAACTCATTTATAAATATTACAAATTTCAATAAAAAGATAAATTGATGTTATAAACACAATTTCCAATTTTAAGTAATAATAAGAAAATAACAAAAATTATAAAATTATGTGCGTTCGAGTACCCAAAATTTTTTACAAATTTTTATTGAACTTTACTGCATTTTACTAAATTGCGTTCGTTTATTCAAGTTACATTAAATGAGAACACAAATTAAGAGCGTAAAGTGACAGTTCAAAGCTGAGTATTTGCAAATTTTTACTGCAAAATTTAATTGTAGTAAAATCAAAAAACCAAAAAATATATGATTCAAAAGGTAAGAAAACAAAAAGTATACAATTTGTGAAAAAACTATTTACAAAAAGAAAGACTGAAATTATAAAAAATTAAGAGAATAATTATTTTTAACTATTCGTTCGTTAAACATGTATATAAGAAAATAAATGTTGTAGAAACCATTTACAGTAATTTTTCTTGTTATTTCTTTGGAGTTGTGAAAGTGATAAGTATATGGTTACTTAGTACTGCATTCGCTTTTAAGGTAGTCAATAGCAAAAAAAAAATAATCACATACTTTAGAATAAATTTTATCCAGGTACAAATTAGGAAAATCAAATAAATTAAAAATAAAAATATGGAAAAGATTACAGAAAATAAGTTGTTTATATTTTCTTGTAATATTCGAGCTATAATAAATATTGCATCGAGCACCAACAAGAGTGAGTAGTCAAAAGTGTAAATATATTTCAACACTACATTTATTTGCAATCAGCTGTTTTCTTAAACTTACTAATTTTTACAATTTTCCGTTCGCGTACTTTTTTGTGCAGCAGCTTTTTTTAAGTAAATTTTTCAGTTTACTCAGAAATTACTCATTTAACATTTACTGCATTTTACTGCAAAAGTATTCGAACGCACCTATTATGTGTGATAATAATGATAAGAAAAAAATAACTGCCAATAATACTAATTAATTAATTTGAGTGATTAAAAAGAACATCCAAAAATGTAAATTGTTATGTTATAATCAGGGCAAATGCCATTTTCCATGTTAAAATGCAATTCTGTTCTATGAAGCTATTTTCGATCACAAATACTTTAAAGTAAATTCAAGTAAATTCGCAGGCATATCATAAATACATATAAAATTTTGCTAACCAAAAATTACAAACTTGTAGTTTTTTGAAAAGAGCAGATTCGTAGGAGAAACATAAAGTTTCGGCGTTTTGATAGATCACGTCGGAATTTTATTTTAGAAACCGTTCAAGTTTCCCAGCTTTGGCCTGTTCTTGCAACATATTGCTATATAAAATTATGTTTTCTTTACATCTGAGGTGTAGGGTATGTTCATCAACTTTGTAGAAAATGTTATGGCAAATATTTTCGTAGAATATATTAACCCTCTAACTCCCCCTCATAACGGCATTTTTTGGCTTTATTCTAAGAAATCGTAAAAAACAACTCGAAACAGGAGAAGGGCGGGCGTGAAATGCTCTACAGAAATGTTGGCCAAACAATGTACATACAGAACACAAACACCAAAAACTTATTAAATTGAAAATTGCCCGTTAAGAATTAATTTAGCTATTATTCACATAAGTAGGTGATCCCATCTCTGATGAGAGGGTTTGATACCCAAATACCGAATGGGAAATCTTAAATTTTATTGGTTTTTAGTGTTTGTCTTAAGTTTCAATGTTAATAGTCTTTAGAGAAAATCTCTTAACAATTAACTACAATTAACAATTCAAGTTGCTCTTTCGCTAGCTTAATCATACTTTAAAAAGAAAAGAACGAAAAATAGGCGGCTGGATGATTTTCATAAGAGTCGGTGAAGATATTCCACAAATGTTATAAACAATTTAAAAATCAATATTGTGTATATACATATTTAAGCTGATGTGTATGACATAAATTGATTTAAAAAAAAAACTCTTTAAAAATATTCTTATTTTTTAAGTGAAACTCTAAACAAGACATAAATTGAGTATGAGAAGTGCAAAAAACTAAATGATGATGATGGTGATGAACTCAAGCTGATAAAATTTTTATTATAAATGAATGTTACATTTTGCTTTCGGCACTTGAAAGACAGTTCTGCTCATTTTTATATGAACATAAAAGGGAGAAAATTTAAAGAATGTTTCCCAAAATAAATAGAAAAAAAAATTCATGAAAAATTATTAAGAAAAATTGCAAACAATTAATAATGAAAATGAACATTTCGAAACTTTATGGTTTCTATTAATGAAATTTAATATACTCGTAGCAAGCAGGGAAATTAAACAGAAAAAAATGTATTTTATTTTTTTATTTTTCATTTAATCGTAAATGTAATAATTTATAAAAAAAATATTAAATACTTAGTGAAAAGTGTAAAAACAAAATATTTATTGCAATAAAAATAATTGATAAGTTATTCTTATATATTTTTTCGACCCTTTTTTTAAATGAATCTAATTTATCTCGAGCTATAGGTCAATTTTTTATAAAAAACGTTAACAAAATTTTATTAGTTAACTGATATTTCGCCACATCCTTGTGTGGCTTCTTCAGGGAAATATAAATATTTTTTAAAATAAAAATTTTTTTTTAAAAAATTAAAAAAAAACAAATACAAAAAATTGTCAAAATTAAAATATCAAAAATAGAATATTATAATAACCAAATATTCAATTTCCGCTTTCGTTCTTATATAATAAATATCTATATGCATGAGCACCACTAGCTGTATCTGCTTTAAAATTAATTCTATTTTCCATTCGAACATTAATAATTTGTAGCATCTCTAACATATATCGGCGTTTGTAGTTATTTTCCGTATTTAAAACTGCTACATTACTAAAATCAGGATTGTGATTAAAATTAACACAATGTGATACCTTCCAATGCTGTCTTTTGTTAAGAAATGTTATTTTTGTATTTTTATTACGAATGTTTGAAACAACTTGAAGAGGAGTTACTTTGGATTAAACATTTTTTAAGAAGTTTTTTTTTTTAATTATGAGGAAATGAACAACTTTTTAGAATAATTGATAAGCTGAAAACATTTTAGTTTTTAAAATGTACTTCAATGAACATTGACTTGTATCGTGAAGAAAAACTCTGAAAAACTGAAATGTGTTTCTTTTCCCTGAAATCACAATTGCCCAATTTTGTATGGTTGTTAAGCTCGATTTTTTACCACTTTTTTAATATACGCATAATAGTACACGTGGAAAAAGTGTTCGCCTATTATTCACGATAATTGGAATATCGCACATTCAGGTAAAGATTTTCTATGGCTACACTCGGTTTTATTATGCTAAATATTAAGCCACTAAACAAAAACTACAATAAACACAACAACAACAACAACTACCTTTTTTGAAGAGAACAAAGAAAGTTCACAATAAAAATGCCTACATGTCTCTAAAAAATTCCCTCTTTTTCCTACAAAAAAACATACATTTTCCCCTAGTCAAAAAATTCATTGGCACATATTCATAGTCGCTTTTAGTTCCAACTTAAGCATAATCTATTTATAGTTGCTACTAAAGTTATTCATAGTCATTTTAGATTCGACATAACTGCTTACCTAACATTTACACATGAAAGTCGCAATACAATCACATCCTTCTTCACTAACACACTTATATTTTTTTAATTTCCACTAAGATTTCAAAGATATTTTCAAGAAAGTAATTTTTAGACATTTGCAAGAAAGTAAATTGACAAAAAGGGTAACAACATCGTTGAACACTTAAGAGATTTAGGCATATTTACAGGATTGTGGTAAAATAATAAGTGTAAATTTAACTTATTTGTATATAAATGAAAAGGACTATAATATTTTTTTTTTACAAATACACATACATAGTACATAAAGAAGACAATTCTTCTTCTTAAATCCTTTAACTCGTAGTGGAGCATACCTGGTGAAATTCTATTCCATTACTTTCGATAGTTCGTCCCCATGTATACTTTGGCTTTCCTCTTTTTCTGCAACCTTACAGCTTCTATTCCAGAGCTTGTCCGCATATTTCTGTTTATGGTTTCCGCAAGAAATAACCAATTCAATTCCATCGTCTCTTTTTTTGTTTTCTCGAGCAGTAACTTGTTGGATATTGGATTTGGAGCTTCTTTTCAAGTGCTTTCGTCATTTACCAAGTCTCACATTTAAGATTCATAGTTTGGTGCGGGTGTAGATTGATGGTGACCTCCAGATTTTCCCAAGGCTGTAAGAAAGCACATTCCGCTTTAGATATTCTACTAAGGATATCGCTTGATGCTGCGCCTTCTGATTAAATAACGCTCCTGAGTTAGGTGAAAGAGTTCACGGTTTCGATGGTACTCTCAACAGCCTTAAAATTATGGGTTAGAGTTGGTTGCATTTATCTTCAGCGCTTTGGTCTTTACGGAGTTAATCTTTAAGCGAACACTGTTGAATTCGGTGATAATGTCGTCGATTTTATCTTAAATATCGACATGTGCCAAATCATCCAATTGGCTTTGTAGGTTTATAGCCCGAATTAAAACATCGTTTAGTACAATCCTGCCTAACGCCGGACTTGATGTTGAACTCTGCTGATAATCAACCATTGTATAGAACTATTCACTTGAAGCCATCGTTTTGTGTCGTATTAGTCTTATTAGCTTTGATGATATGCCCCTCTGTATTAAAGTATTCCGGATACAGTTTCTGCTTATGCTGTCGAATGTTGTTCTGTTATCAATGAATAAAAGTTGAAGAGCGGTTCTGAACTCCACAGATTGTTCTATTGTTATCCTTAATGCATTTATGTGGTGTCAATACACGAGCGATTTGAACGGACAATTGATGTCTTTTTATAACAAGAATAGCATTAAAAAATTAACAATAACCATTTAATATCCAAATATTGTCCTATAAAACTGTATATGTGATATTCTTAGGGCCATTAACACAAAGTTCAGTTATGTTTATTTAATTTTAAAGTTTACTAACCTTATATTTTAATTGGAAATTAAAAATTTTCATTAACAATAAAAAAAATTTAGTTAATTTACAGTTCGCAACTATTGTGGATCACACCAGGAATTTATTTCTGGGAAATGCAAAAAAAAAAAAATAACAGCATCATCCAAGGACAGACATCTGAGCATGATTTCTTCACAAAGATGTGTATTTTTCAGATGGTAAAGCTTAAATCACAATTTTTTTTAGAATTTATGAAAAATATTTTTAAAATAAACAAAAAATAATTAATTTTTAAATGTCATATTTTTTTCAAGTTAAAAATTTAAACTCAGAAAGTATTTCAGTTAATTTTATTTAAAAGTTAAATCTTAACAGAGTTTCGTGTTAATGAATTTTCATTAACCAAATTTAAAGGTTTGAGTTTAGTGTTAACTTCCAATTAACTTTTTTATTGTTAACGGGTCTTAGTAACTCTAATTCGGTATTAAACAAAACAATCAAAATGGAGGCAAACCTAACTGATTGAAAGAGAAGCGTAACAATTTTTGTAACTCTTCGCTTCGGCGATTCTTCTTTTAAATGAACTTTCACTTTCCTTTCTAAGCAAACAGGAAAATTTCAAAACAGTTCTCTATTTCATTGAAATTTTTATTTATTTGTGTGATGAATTTCAATGTTATCGGTTTCATGTTCAATCTAGAATTGAAATTCGTCGTCTTGTCAAATCCAATTCCGACAACATTAGAGTCTGTGACAACCCTGAATAAATAAAAAAAAATATGAAGATAATATTGAAGTATTAAAAAGGTCTTAGATTTATAAGTGCAAAATTACACATTTAAAATGGTTGCCGATACGGATTTGAAAAGTATATAGAAAAATTCTTTATTGACACAATTTTATACTTTTTCAAATAAACAAAAAAAACTAGAGATGTGATATTTTACAACACAATATTGATGAGCACTTTAAATGCTTCAGAATATATTGAAAAACAAAATAAGAACACAAATCTCTTTTGTTTTATACATTTAACATACCAAAAAGATTTTAACTGAAAATTAAATTTTATTTTATTTTAGAAAATTTTAGAATTGAAAATATGTGTTTTAAGGACATTTTCGAGTAGACTGTGTCCCTGCTGCAACTTCAACAAACTTTAGTTAAAACACCAAAGATATTACATTCAATTCGTGTACGATATTTCATTTTTTTTATTAGATTTATCATGGCATTTAAGGATATATAGGAAGGACATGAACTTCTGCGAGGATATTTACCAAATTTTAACTCTTTCCTGGGTCAACTTTAGCTAGCGTAACACTTTGGCTATTATTATTAATATTGTGTGAGAAATTTCTCTAATTTCTTTAGTTCTAATGTCTTTTTTTTAAATAAAGGATACATGGTGAAGCAGACGAGTCCTTGTGAAAATATCAACCAAATTTAAAATTTTCATACATCTGGCCAAGGCATATCTTTTTACTCTGCGGCAACTTTTACTATTTCTTGTCGTCAAATTGGGAGTCCTCGTAGACTAGTGGATACCGTACTAAACTATTAGTCTGCGGGTCGCAGGTTCGATTCCTGCAGACAAGCCAAATTGGCTTCGCGGTTTGTGTTTGTTAAAAAAAAACATTTATTAAGCCATACCACTGTTCGGCGCTGCAATGATACAAATCTAAGCACTTAATGTGCAAAAAAAAACTTTTATCAATTTCATAATTGTTTGCTGGGACATGTAGTCATCTGTATGCTGCAGTCTTGCAAATTACCTATTAAATTTTATTTAATAAAATAATAATTTAATTTAAATTCTATTCTATTCTATTATTTCTTTTATTTGCAGCAACAGCAGAAACAGCAGCAGCGGCAGATTTACAAATAATTTGCATAAATTTCATTAAAAAAAAATAATAGCAAATAGAATAGTTAAATAATTTTAAAATGAATGAGTTGTTCTTATTGTCATGCATATTAAATATTTTTTTAGATTTACGAATGTATTTGTTGAATTTCTGTTGTCTCTTTGGTTGTTATTTGTTGTAACAAATTACTAAATGACTGACTAAATGGATGAATGAATATTGAATAACAAAAAAAAAAAAACAACTAAACTGTTTAAGTATTTGAAAGAGTAAATAAAAGAGTAAAAATTTGCAAACAAAAATGTTGTTAAAAATAAAAATTAAATATAGTAAATTAATGAATGATGGCCATTGTGTATGCGGCTCAGCGCTGCAATGAGATTTATCTATTTGATAAGGGTAAGAAATTTGATTTAAAAAAATGTTGAACAAATATGTAAGTTTATTATCTTTTTATAAACACACATGCATAGATTAATAGAGGGTGTACCAAAATTAGCACAAGATTTAAAAAAGCGAATTTATTTGTGCGCAAAACTGTTGAAAACGAAAACAAAACATAAATATAAAAGCATTTTTCGAATTATTCAAGAGATAGTTTTTTATTAAATCTCAATTTCGAATACGGTTTGAGTAAAAAAAACCCCAGCGAAAGCTTGGTAATGAATCCCATTAAGGACGACAGACATTTCAACACAAACTACATATCGCACACTAAACCATAAAGAGTCACAACTAAAAATTCACAAATGTTCAGGAGAAGCTTAAAACTGTTTTCAAAATTGTGATTTTAATTTTATAATCAAATTGAGTTTCACAGTATATAAAAACCGTCTTAAAAGAAAGTTTACCTAATTTTTATATTATTTTATGCTTTAATTTTGGAAATAAGAGACGCAAAATTTTGAGTTGTGACTTGTCACTTGTCAAAATAATACAATTTAATAGGCACAACTCTAATAAAAACTTAAAAACTTTTTTCATTAATAGTGTCACAACTAAAAATAATACTATTTAAATAAAAGATAATAAATTAATTAGTCACAACCTGTAAAACCTTTCTCGGTTGTCTGCAGAAACACCCAGTGTCTAGGCAGGAATCGAACCTGCATCCCCGAAACTAACAGTCTAGTACACTTTCCACTAGACTACGGGGATCCCCAATGATGATGATGATGACGTACAAGCGACACAAGTAATATAAAAACACACATAAGGGTATTTTTTTCCAGTTAAAGCAGACCGTGATGCAAACGAAATTTCCGTGGTCGCTAGAGATTTAATTTGTGATCTGGTTTATGAAAAACAAAACGATTTGAATAAATTTTGAGTTGCAGCCGTTTATGATTTAGTGTGCGATATGTACAGTCTGCAGTATTTTACAGTAGTTATTCAATTACTCACTATTAAATACAGATATAATTTATTCACTGAGTGATGCAGAAGTCGACCTAGAGCTTCTCATACATTAGATTAACGGCTCAATACCTCGCAAAGCATAGTGAATTTCTATTTAATTGAGGTCATGTTCGTAAAAACAAGTTCTTAGGGCGTAATAAAATAGTTGTGCCAGTGAGTGAGTAAAACACTTGACGTTCTGTTGTCTGAAGTAGTTAGCGCGTTGACTAAAAAGAAAATAATTTCTAAGAACGTGGGTTCGAGCCCAGCTTCAGACAAGTCATAAACTCTAGCATTTTTCAGATGTGCATTAGTATGCCATTGTATTTGTTGTTGTTGGACTGTTTAAGTGACAAAGGCATAGCACTGGTCACTCAAGAGTACCGCCGGGCATCACAGCGCCCTCCTTCGTCGGTATTGTAGCAAAATCGCCGGCGAAGTAAAATAATTAATAGAACATGGCCGCACACCTTAAAACACATTCAGTGCGCCTACTTGACATCAGAGGCGCTGCAAAACTGATCTAAAAACTAACACAACGCGCAATATCAGAGTTGTAAAAATTAAGCTTTCTCACTTTCACCATCTGTCCTCTCTCAGTATCCCTTTCCCAAAAGAAGGTAACACACTGGTTGGTAGGCATACTAATTGCCTGAGTGTTACTTCTCTTAAAAAAATTTAAAAAATAAAAACGAAATGTTAAGCCTCGAAGCAGACATTTAATTTTTATTGTGTTTTATGTGTTTAATGTGTTTAATAACTTCAAAATATTGACATCGTTATTTGGCAGCTAAAGTGGCCAATACGAGTACTTGCCTTCACTGGGAAATCCTTGTTCAAATCATGAGTTAAAATACCAAAGTACTTCTACTTTAAAATTATGTACTTCATATGTTTATCTACATTTTAATTTATTACTTTGCCATCAAAGTTTTTGCTGGGTACATGCAATACGTATTTATTTGTTAAAGAATATATTTTGTGGTGGCCTTGAGGTTCAAAGACAACTAAATTTCTTCAGAGAATGAAAATGATTATTTGATAATTAGAAAAGACAGGAAATCCAAATTTTGAGTACTTTTTGTGAGAACATGTGCCCATTTTCGGTGCCCATTTTGGTGCCGCAACACAGCCCAGCAACACTCGAGCCCACTTGGGCAATTTTTATGCAATCACCTTTAATATTTAAACTATTGTTCAATGAAGAGGGAATACGCAACTTACAAAGACCACATACAAAACTATTTCTTAGACGATTCTTAGTTACGAGAACGGATCAATAAGTCCGTGACTTTTTGAATGAAACACATTTTTTTTTGCAAAAAAAAATTATTCTTCAACATAATCTCCTTTTAACTCAATACACTTAGTCCAACGTTTCTCCAGTTTTTGTATCCCTTCCTTAAAGTAGGATTTTTCGAGGTCCTTAAAATAGGCATTTGTTTGGTCAATAATTTCATCGTTGGAGCTAAATATCTTTCCACTGAGCCATTTCTTTAGGTTTGGAAATAGGAAGTAGTCACTAGGGGCTTAATCCGGAGAATATGCCAGATGAGGCACCAATTCGTAGCCCAATTCATAGAGCTTTGCCATTGAGACTGCACGTGTGCACCCGTGCATTATCTTGATGAAAAATAACTTCTTCCTTGGCCATATGGTGTCGTTTTCTTTTTAAATCCTCATTAAATCGGTCTAATAAGTTGGCATAATATTCGCCGTTTGTTTTTTTTTTTTTTTTTTTTTGAAGGTAATCGATGTGGATTATCCAGCGTGCCTCCCAAAAAACTGTTGCCATCATCACCTTATTGGCCGACAAACTTACCTTGGCCTTCTTTGGAGCAGCTTCACCCGGAGAAACCCATTGTTTAGGCTGCTTCTTGGTCTCCCGAGTGCAGTAATGGATCCATGTTTCATCCACAGTTCAAATCGCCGCAAAAACTCATTCGGATTGCGGTTAAACAACTCCAAACAATTCTTTGAAGTTGTCACACGTTTACGTTTATGGTCAATAGAGAGCAAACGCGGCGCCGCACCCATCTTGCAGACAACTTTCTTAAACCCTGCTGATCACTTACAATCGAAACCACACTGCCATATGAAATGCCTATGGCATCAACAATCTCACGCACTTTTGCTCTTCGATCGGCCAACACCATATCGTGGAACGAAGCTCTTTCTCTACTTCTCATCCGTTTTATTATATTAACACATTAAATCGTTTGAGGTACCGGGATAAAAATTGTTCAGCTAGAGAAACTATTTTTCATTATAAAAAACTTGAAGATTATTTTCGCTGAAGATTTATTTAAAAATATAAATTATTCGAAAGTGATAAGCCGGTTACGGTTTACACTTTATTCATGGCTTAAAAAGTATTTGAAAACAAAATTTTAATTTTTCATTAGTTTTTTTTTTTAATTAATTAGAATTCTCAGAACTTCTAGTTCTTTAGGGGTTTTTTAAGGGATTCTATTGCATGAAGGTTGAAAATTTTGGGAAAAGGATTTTTAGGGAATTTCTCTGTTTAATTATTTGCACAATATCCAAGTGTTACCATATTTTTCAAATGCTCAGTGTGTAAATAACAGCCCCGTTCGAGTATCATAGTTTTTTCTATTTTTGAGGGATTTTATTGTTAATTTTTTACACAAAATCCCACTATTTTTTTTTGTAACAAAAATGTACCCTACAGCAGTGTTGCACATATTGCAAGTTTTTAGCTCACCCTGTGAAAATGAGACTTTTTATTTAACAAAAATAGAAAACAATTCATGAACAAAGTTCGCAATGTTTGAACAGCTGACGTAATTTATCTCGCGACAGCCTTTTCTGTTGCTATTCTACGATTCTTAAGAAAATATGCGCACACATTGAGTTGACTATAAATACGTCAACATGATAATTTAAACTCGGCAACGAGGGTCGTATTTTAAGTAATTTTCTCATAAACAATTCACATTCTGCAGGAGCTTTTTTACAAATCTTATTGCTATGAATCTTTTTATTGACTCAGAACATGGAATAGACCAGTACTCGGGGGATATGACCGCTACATATTCAACGCATTGTTCTGGAAGTAGGTAAATAGGTTAAGGAAAGGGCGATAGAGGGAGTAGTGTTTGTGAACATTCGATTTGAATCTTCCTCTGCTGAAAGTGACGGGAAAAACCCCTGCGGGAAGAAGTTTAATCCACATACGAACTGTGCGACTGAAAAAGGAATTCTCTCTGTAATACATGGTACGATTTACTGGCCAATCGACCACAAATGGATGGGCTCATAGTGAAAAACGTGAGGTGCGCAAAAAAGTTCGGGTATCGGGAACAAGCTCCCTGATTTCAGTAGAGCACATTCCATTGCAGTAACGATAAAACAACGACACACACCCCACGTTGCGACAATGTTCCAGTGAGTCAATAGAGTTGGCTACCATACTCTTATTACCGATGAGCTTCTTTGCCCTCTCCTGCACGCGGTCGAGAAACTTCAAAATAGACTTTAAAGCACCGGCCCATACATGAGAGTTGTATTCCATTTTCGGTCGGATATAGGTGCTATAGATAATAAGGAGATCAGATGGTGTGAAGTAACTCTTACACCGTCTTAAAAAACCGAGGCACGTGAATGCTTCTCTTGAGACCTGAAAGATGTGATCTGTCTATCGAACATCACACTGGATCTTCATGCCAATAACATCAAGAGCATCTGATGCCTTAATATTCATACCATCCATGATTACAGATGATGATTATCCATGATTATGTTCGGTCATATGTCTATGCGTAAGCGTACAACACTGGGTCTTACAAGCGTTAAAATCGACACCATTCGCATGACCCCATTCGGAGATTGTTACAAGATCGCGATAGAGTGTATCGTTCATGTTCTTTTCTCCAATTTCGAAGAGGCTAGGCCTGTGGCCGAATGAATATGAATGGCAAATGCTGCCATCATCTGCAAAATATATAGGATTTGAAGTTTAACATCGAAGGTAATTTAGAAATATAAGGAATAGGGTAGGAGAAAGGACGGAGCCTTGCGGTAAGCCTGAATTAATCTTGAACTCGTTTGATGAAATCCCATCTATAAAGACTCGTATAGTGCGATCTTAAGTCGACTTAGGCGGTTATCCATTATGACGACACATATGCATATAAATAAAAAAGCAATAAACATATTCTATTTCTTTTTTTAAAAGCAAATTTGATAAATGACAGAGTTATACACAACACTTTTACTTTCTCAAACACAAACGCATATAATTGCATACAACAAAACATAATTTAGCATTTTTAAAAACATGTTTCTTTAGCAATTCTTTTATTTTCCAAGTCTTTGCAATGACACGTATACTTATCAAATCTCCTTTTTCAAAGAGTAAAAAATGAAATTGAAAATAGAAATAATATTTTTATGACAAAGGTTGACAAACATAAAAGAGAAATGTCATAAAACGTACTTGCGAGATGAGATGTATAAAAGTAGCACCACTGACTGACTGTCTGTCAGTTTGTTTCACAGATTTATGCTGAAAGCTTTTGCTTCTCACATTTCCATATCTATCCAGTGGCCAAAATGATCACGTGCATAAGACACATGCACAAAGATGGTTGCTAACATTTGTGTTTGAAATTTTAGTCGTGTATAGTAAATTTTGTAGAGGATTTAACTTATCAAACGTGCGAGTTGGATATCGAAATGAGAACGATTTGAAAGCAGACGAAGGATGTGGTGGCATGGAATTCGCATTTCATTCGGCTACTTGTTTACAAGCGTTGCTTTTTTTAAGCCAAACAAAGATTACTTACTCGCTTATGTTCCTTTGAGCCGGACTGTAGCTGCCGGCAACTAACTCTAACTGCAGCTACATTCTCCGTGTAAAAGTTTAATACATTTTTAAAAATCTTGATTTTCTATTTATTGGCAACATATTAGAAACAAAAAGAGAAAAGTGCTAGAATTTCACTTTAAACTGTTCTCTAACACACACTCAAACCCTCTTCGGGCGGCTGCCAGCTAATAATGTCATAATTGGTTTTGTAGGTCAGTGTGAACAACAAACTGCATGAAAATAAAAATATAGAAAAAAATAATGTGGTATATAAATGGAAAATGATGTTGACTAAAGTACGAGTAGTAAAATGTGGAATAAAAACTTACACATGAAGTAATTTGGAAAAAAATTAATTAAAATTAGTTTTAAAACAATAACTAACAAGTAAGTTAGTAAATTCAAAAAAATAAAACAAGAGTTTATTTTTTTTTTAGATTTCCACTAACCCTATTTGGCATGAAACATTTGCTAACTGAGGAACAAGTAATTGGCATATAAACAAGTAGCAATGACGAAGGATGTTTAAAAGAATGAAATCACTTTTCATGTTAAAACAAGTTTTCAGATAAAAGTGATTTGAAGCAAACAAGCAACGAAATTCTTAAAATTCAAATATATGTGAGTTGCCGAAGTTTTAGAAGTCTATAACTTTTGACAGAATATAAAATATTTGCCTTGCGGACAAACTCCACCATGTGGAGGCCTGCGTTCACAGCCGCCCCCATGTGGATCGAGAAAGGCACCTGCGTGAAATACAAGGTCCGCACAGGTCGCAATTCTTGTATACAGATCAACCTCCATGCACAAACACTTTGCCAAAGTGTTAGAGATATCTAATATATTATCGTATATTAATTCTAGAAGGCAGCCGCATTGTGCCGAATAAATAACCAGTCAGCCAGAAGACTACCCAAAACATACTGCCTGTTCGTCGATATCGAAATAAATATTTCTTTAGTATTATTACATTTGAAACAAAAACAACTTTTAAAATTTTATTTTTGTTTTAAATGAAATTATACGAAAGAAATATTTCTTTCGATATCGGCGAACAGGCAGATAGTCTCACAGCCAAAAAGGCCTTCCCACGCGACTGCCCTGCCTCGTCAATACACCATTTGTTGTTATAGCAAAACCAAATAGTACCTTACGTGCTTGGCCGAAGTCCGAGCCATTAACTAGAACAGGCCGAGCATTAAGCACTCAACCACCGACACTCTCAGCGATTTTGGTATCAACCGACGTAATCTGCCAAAGGAGAACCTACCAATACCCGGCCGTAGAGACCTCCATGTGAGGGGTGAGAACAAAGTCGATCAGCAAACTTTATTCTAAGAATCTACAAGTCCGTATGCAAGCATCATCTGTTAAAGCCGGTGGGTTCAGAACGAAGTCCAACAACGGGCTGGGATCTTAAAACAGGATGTCGAAGAGTATCAACATTTAAGCCTCTCTCAGAAAGCATGTCATGTACGTGGCTACCGGATGCCGTGGTTACAGTGTTTGGTCACTTATAAGGCCTTCCGGAACTCCTAAAGACTATTCTCGCAGGTCTTTCCCAAAGGGCGATTAGCTCTACAGCTTTGAACAGGTTGATAGGTGTTGTAACCTGGCCAACATAGACCGAAGTCTATTTTCCTAGAGTACATATATGGGATTGCCCATTGCTCTTAAATTCAGAGGATTTAAATGTATAATTAAGTACGCGAACTCTGCTTTAGTACCGCCAAACAGGAGCAACCAATTGCAATTTATTTATGGTCCCTCGCATGGGATTCTGGTTGCAAGTGTTGCAGTCGCTTAGGGTCCTTCGAATTGGAGCAGCTGGTTAACGAAGTTCAAAACGTGGTATCTACAATAACTACCTCAGCGTTGACGACTCTAGATTCCCTAAAATGTTCCAAACTGTGTTTGGGTAACGCCAAGCAAATACAGCAATTGAAAACACTGCACTAAAAATACATTTCATTCTATTATTGTCTTAATTAAGAACTAATGATGGATGCACAAACTTCATTTTGGTTCCGCCAGACGTACACAACAACAAAAGCACTTCTACGATTCTAAAGTCATTTTCAACTCGAGACATGTTACAACAGTGATACAGATATTCTTTGAAACATTGAAATGTAAAGACTTTCCTTATCTAACAAATTGTCTACATTTTATTTTCCCTGGCTACCAGTTGGTTTGGTAAATGACATATCCTTCTAGCTAATTAGTATGTTCGGCTCCCACAAATTCCAGCGCAGTTATCACATGTCGCCGAAACAGGTGACAGAAAGCAGTGACTGGGGAAAGAACATTGAATCCTTTTAAACTTTCATTTAACCCAGTTGGCCTGATTAACTGCCATCTGTAAAATATGCAACTGCATTATTTTTTTATTTTATAATTTTTTTTGTATTTGCTTTTGCCAGTAAACTACAAGTAATTGAGGTTTTAGTTTTTTGTCCTTTAAACTGAATATGTGTTTGCATGGGTTTTATTTAAGCCATTAAATGATTCCACGAACTACACCTCCTGCTAGTTTTCATAATTTAAGTTTAAGTTAATGAAAATGTTATAAATAAAGGAGTTTTTATTTCTAGAATACATAATTTACTTTGGGTTTAAAGGCGATAAATTTAATTTTGAATAGTGAGATTAAAGGTTCTTTTTTTTCTCTTTTGCCTTTCCTGAAACTCTTACAAGTCACAGAAGTTCGTTATCTATATCAAGTTGATATAATAAAATTCATATAGAAAGAAGTTTGATACACATTTGTATTACGAGTATATGATTTTGTGGCAAGATTGACTGTATTTAGTGTTTAAATCTATTCATTGTCATTTGCCTAAGAATTTATTTGAGTACTTTTCATTTCATTTACTGTCATGAAAATACTGATGAAGCTATTGGCCATTTGACATAAAATATGTATTTATTTCTAGTCAAAGAATTGAAAAAAAATTAAATCAAGAAAATGGTAAAAAAGTGTTAATGATTATTTTTACGATTGCAATTTGTTTGTGCATTTGATAATTGCCAGGTGTGTTGTCTTCGATTGGCAAAGTCAGTGTACTATTAATTGAAATTTTTTTTAGAACTAAATTAATAGATATCTATTAATTAATTAAACATTTATATAATAAGACGCCTTCAGCAGCTGGAATAAGTATTACTTTTCTGGGTTTCATTGAAACCTAAACATCCGACTTCCACCTCTGCAATATAGAGAGGACCAATTTTCAGTAACAAAATGGCCGTTATTTTTTTATACTCTCTCCTCCTCCAAAACGGTTCAGTTTTATGTAAAAAAAATACAAACAAATTTCATAGCGATAAGTGGTGTTTTAGGAGGTGCGTCCTCCCCGCAAAGTTGACCTTCAAGGCCATTTATAAAATTTTTTTTAATTTCGATTTTTCTAAACTATACGTATTATATGTATGAAATAATTTAATAGACATAATCTCTTATCGTACATGCTTAGAAAAAATTATTTCCATATAAATATAATTTTGGTATATTATTTTCTAAAATATCAGTTTTAGCAAAAAACTTTCTTTAAGGTTAATATTGTTGACTCGAAGAGCTAAAATATTGTCATATATAATACTCTTGTAAAATGTTTTTTAAAAAGACACTCATATGCATTTGAATAAATGTGTTTGAAGGCCAACTTTGAGGGGTGGACGCTAAACTATTCACACAGAAGAGCGATGTTATCGTTGCTTGTGAGGCACGCAGCGACATCTTGTTGCAAATAGACATCGTACACAGCAATATCTTCCAATTCCGTCCAGCCACATAAAAAACCGCAACGTGGGTCTGTTTCCACGTTGAGGATGCAGAGCCTTTTCAACAATAATTTTTGGGTTTTCCGAGCCCCAAATGCAACAGTTCTAATTGTTAACGTACCCTCTGAAGTCGAAATGATCCTCATCACTCAACACGGAATTCCAGATCACTCAAATGCATTTTTAGGATCCAATCAGCAAAGACACGACGTTGGTGATGGTCGGTGGGCGAAAGTTTTTGTCCTAACTGAACTTTAAACACAAAACATAAGACTTTAAGCAAAATATGTTATAACTAGTGTATCCAGTGTTCGACTCAATCGACTGCATTCTGCATATTAAACATTGACATAAATACATACGATAAAATATAAAAACAAAAACTATTCTAAATAAACAACTTAAAATTTGGACTCATTTCTTTGCAAAAGTAAACTGGACAAACACACATGCACACTTGGTATATTTTTTAAGTTGAAGGTGATACATACATGTGTAATAAGTGTGCATGGATTAGTAGCAACTTTAAACGCTTATAGCTCCCGAAATATCGAACCGATTTAAATTGTACAAAAGATCAAAAAACAACCTTATGCAATGTTGTGTTCAAGTGGCTGTTACACATTGAACATGTTGGCCGTTCGAGAGCTATTACACTGTAGAACATGTTAGCGGATATTAGAATAAATAAATTTTTAAAAAACACAATTCGCACATTAATTTGTAGCTGTATTTGTTATAAGCGAGTCGTTGAAAAACGAGTTTAAACAAGAAAACCCGAAAAGGATATTAAAAATTTACCATCTTGTCATCTTTTCAGTTTACAGTTTTTTTATGACATGCAGATTTGTACGTCAATTATACAATTTGGATGGCTATATGGCGAACCAAAATATCGAATATTGTTTAAAACACACGAGCATGTTCGACAGCATGTATTTTTTGCTTTCTTACATGAGCGAATCGGTTGGTCCAACATGTTGGATATGTAGTAGCTGCTTCATGTTCATGGTTACAATATTGCAAAAAATATTGTTTTATTTTAGTTGCCATCTTTACCCAAAATGTTCAATTACATAGACAAAGTAATTTTTCAAAACTCTCTTGACTGCCTTGAAATGAAAATACAAAAGTTTGCGCAAAATTTTAACAGCAGCGTAGTTGCATGCATGCATGATTGTGATAAACTAAAAAAATTAGAATTTATTCCTGTTTCCCTGAAGCCTTGCCAGACTTGATAAAATTTTGCATAAATTATATGACAAACTAATAAAACTTTGATAAAACTTTTGCTAAAGCTTTTATGAAAACAATCAAAAATGTTTGCTCTGTGTTGGATTTACTACGAATATCATGTGTGATATCCACATAAGTGGTTTTTATCTGTACAATGTTTCAATAATAGTTTTGAAAAAATGTCATAAAATCTAAAAACAAAATCAAACAAAACTCGTTTTGGCTCTTCTTAAGCCATGCGTCGTTATTGCTAAAAATCTCAGATTTAAGTTATAAATAGTTTACGCAAAACCGCAACAAAAAAAAGTTTGAACGATTTAAAAATTCGAACTTGTTTGTGCTTATTGTTTCTTAATTTATTATTAAATAGATGTAAAAAAAATTGGGGGAAAAATCATTAAAAATGAACCAAAAACTTAAACTCAACTTTAAGTTGTACAACATACTAAATTACCAACAAAAATTCAGCTAAATCGCTATAAAATAGTTTCACTACTCCAACTGCAAAGTAACAAACCAAAAAAAATATACATCCAACCAAAATCAGTCTTGTTTTTAGATATTTTCCACAGATGCACATAAACATTGTAACCCACTCTTCTTAAACATCCATCTACCACCGGTTGAATTGAAAAACATTAGAAAACTTTGAAAGACGTAGTCGTATCGGTTGTGAGTCATGCGTGTACGAGTATTTGCAGTTGAAAGGTGTGTATGTGAGTGAGCACAAACAGTTGGCTGACTTGACTGTTTGTTGATGGGTGAACGTCGTACGTTCAAACATTTTGCAAATAATTGTAGTGCAAATTGTTTTTTTTCATGGTTCCCTAGAACTCGTACGAGTATATTCTGTACGTGGTTTTCGTTTGTTTCATGCTTAAAAAAACCCAAACTCCATCAATTTACATTTAGTGTTCGTAATACTCATGCATAGAGTATGCAAAATTTAATTTTTTTCCCCTAACTTTTGCATGTACATTGTACAACAATGTTAAAGCGCTTATAAAATTTCTGCGGCAAGAAAAGGCCAAACTATGGCCCTTAGAAAGTAATTTATGAAGAAAATTTTATGAAAAATAGTTTTCAATAAAGATCTTTTAGAAGCTTTTTGACAAAAAATGTAAGAAACATTTTACGAAAATCTTCGAAAACTTGAAACAGAGTTGTTACGAAAAAGCTCACTCTAAAAGGATATTTTAATGTGATACTGAACTTTAAAGGATGGGTGCTAAGCAACTATAAATAATTAAAGACCCTAAACAGTCATTCGAAATGACAAATCATAAATGAAATCTAAAGATGATTTTCAAATACTTAATTAAAATTTTTAGAATTCCAAAAATTTTCCTTTTTTCACAATATTGCGGCGTCTGTTTGTCGCCATATTAAATTGTGATTACATTTACGTTTTCAATGACTTTCGATTGACATCAGAATCATCATAATCGGGGCACGCGTTTGAGCTCTAGCGCACCACAAAGAAACAAACACACAAAGGCCAATAAGCACAATACCCCTCTTTGCGTCGCGTACTCGCAAAACGTACGAAAATAATTTTTTTCAAAAACGTTTTGAAAAATAATTTTAAAAAAAGAGATATGTGCGGTTCATTGAATCCAAGCAGTCGACTTGAGTAGAAAATATGTATGAAAACCTCTCGAATAACTGAGTCGTTTTCATACAAATTGTGCACTCAATGCGATTGCTTAGATTCTATGAACGGCACAATAAAAAAAATCTTTTCAATTAAAGATCTCACAAAATATTTTAAAAATCTAAAAATGGGTTAAAAAAATTTTAATTTGTTAACAAATAAACCAACTCACAAGGACATTTTAATAACTTTAAACAAAATGTAGAAAACCATTAAAAAGTTTTTTTTTTTCATATAAAAGTTTAAAACGATTTTTAAAAATTCTTTAAAAACGATTCATTATACTCAAAAATCAATTATATAAAAAACAAAAATAAATGGAAAAAAAATCTTAATATTTATACAAGTAAAAGCTCTACTAACGAACCAGTCACGTTTTCGGACAATTCCCCTGGCGGGACAACTCCCATAGACAGATGAATTACAATTTTTTTTCTTTCGTTTTATTTATAGAAATGATCCCATACTCGAAGATGGACATATGCCATAACCGGACAAAATTACTACGGCGGTTAGTGCTCACATACGGCAGTTTTCACTGTAATAATTTTGAATAGTAAAATTTAATAAGCTTTTAGAAAATTGTAATTAAAATATTTAATTCAAAAACTTTGTTATTTAATTTAAATGATTTAATTTAACTCTTTCGAACTGGTCGGTACAATATAAAATTTTAAAAACACCTATTGGTGATATTTGATAAAGACTGAAAATGAAAATTAATTTTTTCCGTTATTTATGACTTTCTATACATCTTTAGTGAACAATAGCGAAGCTTGTTAAATATTTTACAACTGCAGTTGCAGTTAATCAGTGAATAAGTGAAAGAGCAATAGACAGTTCGACCTTGGGAGAGAGAGTAGTCAAAGCGTTGGCGAAAACTATCAAGCAAAAAAACGACAAGCGCACCTTTTTTACATACAAGACATGCGAAATTGCACTATATTTTAAGTGTTCTACGCCATATAAGAGTAAATTTTTTTTATAAATCAATAAAATTTATAAGCCTTCACAATGTGGACTGCTGGACAATATATCCCGAATTTCAAATTAGAAACACCGATTGGGATTATATGTCCCAGCACCCCCCCCCCCCAAGTCTGCTGGGACGAAATCTGAAATTCTGGCGTGGTAAAAAATTTTTACTTGGTGCTTTTTATAGAAATTGCTAAAAAAAATTTAGTATTTTAAATTTTTAATCGCACTATTTCCCATAATTAATATTTTACCTACATATGTAGTAAAATATTAACACTTTTATTAAAAACAAATTGGAATTGGTTCTTGAGGGTTATAGCTTGTTCCTATGCGCATTTCACTGTTGCTAATGCAGATCATCAGGGAACTTTACCCCAATATTTCTAGAACAACTGGAGATATTATATTAAAACTTCATTAAAGCAAGTGAAAAGTTTAAACAATATCCAAAATATTTTTAATTTTTCTTATTCTTTAAGATTCAGCTAGTGTCAATGTGCCTGCAGTTTCTTTTCGATTCGGAAGGGTTAGTTAAATGATTTAATTTAATTTAAATGATTTCAATTAGTAAAGGCTGAGATGCAAAATCTAACAAAATTTATTAAATAAAATTTTGAAAATAGCTTAAAAATCAATCCAAATAAATCTAAATGCTTATTAATATGCAAAAGGAATATGAGAATTGATATTTGCATGGATATTTTCATTGGTAACTCAAAAATTGAATTTGTAGACACTGCCAAAAATTTAGGTGTGACCTTCAATAGATCTTTAACCTGGACTGATCATGTGAACCAGGCATGTGGTAAAGTATATGGCATGTTACGGAGCTTATGGACAACTCAGTATTGTACCCCATTAAATATAAGAGTTTTATTAGCTAAAACATATGTACTGCCAACACTCCTATATGCATCCGAGATATATGCTGCATGTAGCTACCAGGATATGAGAAAACTTAATGTCGCTTATAACAACATAATTCGTTACGTTTTCAGTCTCAAAAGATTTGATAGAGTAAGTGCATATTCCCGTGGCTTTATGAGCATATCTTTCTGTAACCTTTAGAAAGCGCGAAGCTTAATTTTCCTTCATAAAATTATTGTAACAGCAGAACCTAAGTACTTATATGATCCTATTAGATTCGCAAGATCGCGAAGAAGTAGATATATTAATCAATTACGATATCATACTCATGCCTCAGAATGTCATTTTCTAATATCAACCATACGTCTCTGGAATCAACTTCCGAATTATATTCAGAACACCGACAGCGCAACAAGATTTAGGAAGTTAATTTACGACTATTTCACATAAAACACGATTTTTTTTTTCTTTTAATATAATAATATAATTTAATTTTTTTTTTCTTGCATATGAGATAAATAAAATAATTTTTATATATTTTTTTTTTGTTTTCAATACTATCTTCTTCTTCTATATTTATATATTTTCTTAGTAAACTCAATTATGATTCTTTTAATCATAATTTTCCACTCTTCACTTTTTATATTTTGTTTTATTATATTATATTTGTTATTTATATTATATTATAGAATCATAATTTTTTTCGTTAATATAACTAATCTGATTCTAATACTTTAATTATAAGATATGTATTTCTTGTTGTGTTAGAAAATCTACTCAATAAATCAAAATCAAATCAAAATCAAAAAAATAGTATCAGGAATTTCATGGAAAAAAATTTTTAAGCCCCTAAAAACTGACAGCTACGAAAGCTTAAAAAAAAGTAAGAAAAGAAAAGTGATCGCAACGCCAAAAACGCTTTCATCATATTATTTTATCATTTTTGTTCTACTCTTTAAAAAAATTAAAAATTTTTTTTCAGAAAAAAAAAAATAAAAATTTTTTTTCAGAAAAAAAATTAATTTTATTTAAATTAAAATTAATTCAGTAAAAGCTCCAATAGATCAATATCCTGAAAAACAAAACAAAAAGAAGAGTCTAAAAAAATTTGCCTTATATGTATAAGAAAAACAACCCTTTTAATCTCCTACTAAAGTGTTCAATTTAAAAATGCGTTTAAAAACGAAAATTAAATAATCCACTTGATAAAAATTTCAATTTTTAATTTTTAATGAATATAACAAAACTAAAAAAAAAGAACATTTGTTATTTTGTAAAGAAAACCAAGAAAGTATTTTTATATTAAATACATAAAAATCATTCTTTTGCTCCCTCTTTTTATAAAATCAAAACTAAATATCGTGCAAAAATTCCAAAAATGTTCAGAAACATTTAAAATTTTTCAAGATTTTTGAACAAGAATTTAAGAAAAGCTGAATGAGCTAAAAAGAGCGAGCAATTTTTGTTATATGGATTATAGAACTATACATATTTATTTATTTACTACTGTATCCAGCGGTCGACAGCGATTCGACCGCATTCTAGCAATTAAATATTAAGCATTTACATACATAAATGTATACGATAAAATACAAAATCAAAAAACATTCTAAATAAACAACTTAAAACTCTCTCTCTTAATACAAATAACATATAGAAAAAGAAAACTCTGTCTCATTTCTATACAAAAGCAAATTGGACAAACACACATACACACTTCGTTTATTTTACAACTTGAAGCCGATACAGGCGTGTGTAATAAGTGTGCATGTGTTAGTAGAAAATTTAAACGCTTATAGATCCCAAAATACTAAACCGATTCAAATAAAATTAATATTGTGCACATCTATGTAAAATCCCCATTAAAAACATATAAATCTTTCCAAAATCGGTTCAGTATTACGGACGTAAAAGGGATCTAAAAAAAACGTGTTTGCCTATTAATAATATAGATTATTCCTAATCTCAAAAAGTTTAAAAATGAATTAAGACCGATAATTAAGAAATCCAGCGTGTAAAAACCTGGGGGCAAATTACGGCATTCGATATCGAAGGAGAGCCCATAAAATTTTTTTTTGAATTTGTATAGAAATTTTGATCGATATCGAATGCTGTACGTTTCTCACTGATTGTATCAACCTCCACCTGTTTTCGCACAGCAGGTTGACTTCAGTATTGAAGTCCCATATTTGGTCCCGTCTTTGCATTAAGGTTTACCACCCACTCCTCTCTCGACTTTCTTTGAAATTTAATAATTTTTTTTTTTGTATTTTTTCCCTAAATATTTGTTTACATTTGGATTTCCTGTACAAAAGGAAAAAAAAATAATTAACCAAAAAAGCGAAGAAATTTGTTTATTTTCAACAGCAACAAAAACATTAAAGAGCATTTTAGTTTAGCTGGTACTGCCACAATTGTTGTAGTTGTTGTTGTAGTAAGCTTTGTTGTTAGCAAATTTTATTCACATTTATTTCGTCAATCCAAAACTTCACAGAGGCGGATAATTTTGTGGAATTGGGGGACCAATTAAATATTAATTATTGTTAGCAAATGGATTTTTAAATGATTTCTACAAGAGATTATTCACATTAGATATATAAAATTTCTATGGAAAAAAATGTTTATTGAAAAGAAAATGTTTTGCAATAATAATATCAGCAATATTCCGAAATTCTGTAATAAAAATATAAAGATTTTGTATACGAGGGCAGTTTGATAATTCCGTGACTTTCTGGATAAAATAATTTTTATTTCTCAACAAAGTCTTCTTTAAGCTCGATACATTTAGTTCAACTTCTTTCTATTTTTGTATTCCTTTCAAATAATCGGGGTTGTCCAATGTTGTCGGAATTGGATTTGAAAATACAAAAAAAAAATACTTTTGTGTTTAACATAAAACCGATAACATTGAAATTCATCACATTGGATTCTGTAACAATCCTGAATAAGATTTCGCAATACACCCTCAAAATATGAGTTTGTTTCAATGACAATCTCTTCGTTTGATCATTTTTTTTCAAATTTGAAAACAATGTGCTCAATCTGGAGACTATGCAGGAAGTTTCCATGTTTCTATATGTATTTTGTAAAAAGAGAGAGATAAGTAAGAGGATTTTAAATTGTTTATTTAGAATGTTTTTTGTTTTTGTATTTTATCGTATGTATTCATGTAAATGTTTAATATTAATTTCTAGAATGCGGTCGATTGAGTCGACCGCTGGATACACTAGTTTCTATAATTACATCATCGTCCACATGCCAAAGTTCAGATACAGAACAAGTAATTAAAAATATTTTCTACAGAAAAGAACGGCAACGAAAAGTAAAAACTAATAAGGCCTTAAGGGTTTCTATAAAGTGATCTTCGAATAACATTGTTTATAAATATTCAATGAGTCAATGATTTTTAGCATAACTTACCACTCAATGTCTGAGAAATACGTCATTACCAGCGTTCGCTCAAGAATTTAGTGATTTCGACTGCAAATCATCGGCTTGCACTTCCATCACTTTGACCTTAGGCTGATGTCAGAGTGCGTGCTATAAGCGGTGCGTAGCTAGCAGCGATAATAGTCTATGCTATACCAATGCTACAAGATGTCAGAGTGAATGCTATATTTAGCAAAGCGTGCTCTTTTATCTATATTAATTTTTTAGTGTTTTATAACTGCTTTTGAATGAAAGATGGATATTCTGATGATGAGTTTTTCGTGTAAATTAATACTTTCATACATTTTTTTGTAAGAGAAGGAATACATGAAATAAGGAGAAGTCAATCAGATAGCAGCGAGTTCCACAATGTGTACGATGAACTTAGAAAGTATCCTGAAATTTGTTCAACCATAAAACAAAGTCAATAAACACTTTGGATTACATTTTAAAGAAAATGAAGTCTAGCCCGGGAAAAAGTTGGACAAATGTTATAAAAAATTCCATAGAGCCGTGGCAGAATAAACTAGAGCGTATTGGAAACCATAACACAACCTACTATGTAGCATACACTCGCATCTAGCTTCGCTCGCACTGTGACATCTTTTGAGCGATCACATAAGAGAACACAAGCAGTGGTTTATAGCTCCATCTTATGGTATAGCTTCTGGCAGTCACTCTGTCATCAGCCGTAGTAAAGCTATCCACTGAGAGCAAATTCAACCGTACCATCCACATCTAGAGAAAATAATATAAATTTTTCCAACACATATATTTTTGTGTGATACGACAGTGTCGCATTGACAGTACACTTTGTGGCAATTTATTAAAGTAGATCACAATTCCCTCAGATTTTCCTGTGAATGAATCATACGATTGTTTAGGATAATGAATCAGGGTCTTAAGCGTTCACAAATTTTTATTGTGTTTTACAAAATAAGGCATTACATTTTTTTGTCTAGAGCACGCATGATCGTTACCCCCGTCTAGACTAGCAATAAATATGTTGGCAATAAAGCAATAACGCCAGCGGAATAACGGAACCAATATTGCTTTGCTTATTGCTTTGCTATGGGAAATCGTAATTATGTTAACACACAACATACAAAATTTCAAAGAGAAAGATTCGCTACCAAAGAAGAAAAAACTGAAAGACTTTTGAAAGACATAGAAAAAACGTGACAGGCGTAAAGCAAAATCGAAATCTAAACTAAATTCTAAGAAAACCCAAAGAAAGTATGGATCTAAAATGAAAACCTAGGTCCCGCCGAGAGACATGAAGATTTTACTTTAAGGTATTTTTAAAAAAGTGAAAAGATTTGATAGAAAACAACATGTTATCATTAACTCTGAACATAATATACTTGTACTATTAATTTGGGCTTGTTTTAAAGCAAATTTTTATGAGCTTTAAGAATCTGCTTTCATTTTGTTAAAATTTTGATTACTATCCCGTGTTTTATTAAAAGTTTGATTATGAAAAATAAAAAACAAGCAACTTCTGTTATATCACTACAAAACACAAATCGTGAGGACGTTATGGCAGTGAATTCACAAACTCGAACCCAAACACCCCGAATGGATTGTATATAAGACTTACGTTTCTCAAATAAAAGATTAATTTAAAAAAAATGTGTTCTTACTGATTGTTCAATAAACATTACAAACTTAAGTTTCAAGGTAAATAAATATCTTTAAAATATGGCTTGAAAAGTTCAAGGAAAATTAAGCCCGGCATAATTGGAAAATGTGGTATTTTTTACATAAAACAGTATTTCCCAAAAAAATGCACGCTATTGCTTTAAGATTTTGAGATATTTCCACCTAAATGCGCAAAAAGCACAGTTATTGGATTTACGCAATTTTCAATTATCAGCCCAATTATGAATAAAAATTCCCCGGGAGATTTCTCCCTTTTCCCTTAAAGGGGCTTTTCACATATTAATTGTTCGCATTTTTGGGAAAAGGGAGAAATCTCCCGGGGAATTTTTTATTCATAATTGAGTTCTATATATCTCAAAAACTAAAAGCGATAGAAAATTTCCAAGGTCATATTCAAACTCAACAGGCAAAATCCATTTAGAGCATGCAAAAAATATAAGTTTTCTGCAAAATGTTTAAAGTAGCGCTTTCCAAAAGTTAAGCTTTAACCTTTGACCTTTATTCAAAAAAAGGTGTAACGCCATTTTGAAGGAGATATAAATACCTATTATTTGAAACGCAAATGAGATCTGTATCTTCAGGACTTTTTCAGATAGCAGCATTTATGTCAGAACACTGTTGTTAAATTTAAACGATTTTCCCCAATTTCCGAAATTCCATTAAGTCTCTCGTCGGGAGCTAGGTTTGGATTTTAGACCCATAGTTTCTTAGGCAAGTGTTCATAGAATTTATTATAGATTACGTTTTTGCTATATGCCAATTTACAAACAAAATTTAACTTATTTTTAACTTATCTTTTTAATATCTTTCAATAAATTATTTAATTATTTTGCAAAAAATTTCTTCTTTTTCTTGTTTTATGGCTTTTCTTTTTTTTCTTTCTTTCTTTGGAAATGTCAAACGTTTTATGTTCGCAATAATTGTCAACGTAAAACTGTTGACAATATTGCCGCAATTTTTGTCAGATACGAAAAAGATGCGTTTTCAATTGAGACAACATAATTTTGACATTTTGCTGCAATATATGTTGATGAATTTAGATGGAGGGTTTAGGATTTGTTGCTTATGAAAACATCTCTAACATGCGGCCTGTGATTGTCCCCCGTTCATTTGTACATTTTGGCAAAAGAGAATAAGTTTTGGAAACACTTCGTGTTCAGAGTTTCTTTTAATCCCCTTGATCTATCGTCCGCTTCTGTTTTTACTATACACAAATTCATTTGTTTGGTTTTATTTGTTTTTTTTAACGAGATACTGGGCGAATTTGAAGTATTCTCTACGGATACATGATGTTGAAGACTATTATTGTTTTATGAGTTTTTTTGTTGCTTTTTTATAGTATATACGAGTACATGTTTAGCACGAGTTTGTGCATTTGTAGTCAAGTTCTTGCAAATTCAAATTGTTGCACACACCTTTAGACTGACGCAAGCGAAACGGAAAACGATTTAACGTGAATTTTCGAAAACAAATTCTAAAAGCTGGGAATATATACTAAAGGAAAAACAAGTGGAAGTGGAATAGGTATTTACAGGTTTTTTTTCGACATTTTATTCTTTTTTTAAGAAAATATTATCAAAAAAAAAGAGAAAATAGCCAACACAAAACTCATATAAATTTCAAATTACTTAAGCGTCAATGAATTTTAATTTTTAGTTATAAAATGCAAATAATGTATTGATGGTATGTTTCGTGTTTTTTTTCTTCTTTTTTCTTTCCTATTAATTTTATTTATTTTCGCTTATATTTTTACCAAAACAGGTCAGGTGTATTTTTTTCCTATGAATGCATGATCATTTTTGGTGTTGGTACTCGTAATAATAAAAATAAAATATGTATATAAAATTATTACAACTTCCTTTTGCCATTAAACATTTAGACAGAAGTGAAAAAGAACACAACAACAGAAAACATCAAAAACAACTTTATTATCAGTTTGTCATTTTAGTTTTTGCTTGTCGTTGGTTGGTTGAGTGAGAGTCCCTCGACTGTCGGTGTTCGCTGAAGGGTTTTTTAATTTAACATTCGTTTGCACAAACCCACACACACACACGGAATTTGTCTTCATACAAACTTCATTTCAAGTTGACATTATGGTAAATAAGTTGTTGCAACCAGTGTAGGCAGCGTTCTCAGTTTTGGGGATTTGTCCCCAAATAGGGGATTTTTTGTCATTGGGGATAGAAATTTCGGGAATGTCCCCTGGGGATTTCTAGGTTAAAAGCCCCTTTTTCGCTGGGGATTTTTGGGGATCATTGGGGTATTCACACGGTGTCCTATCATGTCATATTGTCATAATGTCTTATTATTTTATGACGTCTTAAAAAAATTGTTGTTGTGCTTCAAACAAAAAAGTCCTAAAATAAAAAGACTATTTATGCTGTGTTTATGTTTTGTCATAACTAAAAAGTAGTGTAGTTTTTGCACAAACTAGCTATTATTTTCGTTTTTTCACTTGTTTTCGGCATTCTAACATAAAATTTTTATGATTGTAACGATTGTCCGATTTAATATTGTTTTTTTTTATCAGCTGACTCAAATTTAAAATAGCACACTAAATTATGAGGAGTTGTTCACAGCTGTCATATTTTTCGTGTTATGACGACCGTGTAAATACCCCAAATATACTATTACAAATTTTGTTATATAGTTTTTCTTTTTTGGATTCAAATTCATGTACATATTGAGAAATCATATTTTTCTGCTTGATGACGGTAACATTGAAAAAACATTCGCAACAGAATGCAGTATGACTTATTAGAAGCTCTTCTTAGAATAAATATCCACTTTAAAAATAATTCAGTTTGCTGTGCCGAATTTATTTCATCTTCTCAAATGCTAACAACATACAATCAACATCATGTGCAACAAAGTTGCATTGTCTGATGTTTCTGAAGTTTTTGAAACGATAAACATTGATATATATCTCAAGGCATATATATATGTATATACATTTTAATGTAAATATTTAGAGCATAAAGTATATATTAATTGTAATATTACACAAATGGATGTAGTTAAGAAAATAAATATATGCTTGTGTTTCCTTTGATATAATATTATTTCATTTTTAAGGATACTCGTATATGGGATGAGATTATTATAATAATTTTGACCTTTTGATTGACGTCCAATTTATAAATTAACAAAAAAATTTATTATAGTCAATATTTTGCAAATTTTGTTAAGAAAAAAAAACTTCATATCGTTTAAAGAATTTTTACAAATAAATGCTAAATATTCCAGAAGAATCTATTTGTTGTGACTGAGAAATATTGAATTTGAAATTTGGCTTGAAAATTCTTATTACAGATCTGTGGGGATTTGGGGGATAAGAAATTAGCTATTTTGGGGAATTTGATGATTGAAAAATTGCAAATTGGGGATAAGGTATAAAATGAAACTTGGAACCCTGAGTTTAGGTAAGATGACTGGTCTGTACTTGTTATTGCAACTGTCGTGATTTATAGCCCGTCAAAATGGTCAGCACGATAACATGAATAATTAAGGTGCTACCTATTTGTAGGGTACATACTCGTACGAGTACATATAAATAGAACGGCTGTATATGTAATCGTTTAATAATTACGCGGAGTAAGTTTAAGAATTTTGCAATCTTGAAATGTTTTTTTTCTACTGAAGAAGTTTCAATTTAATACGGAACAGTTGTGCTTAAAATATCCAAAAATATTTAACTATAATTTTTAATTGTCAGAACCATGTAATGTTGGAAAGAATATAATATTTTGATGAGCTTCCCCTTTTTAAGTGGCGCTGATTGTATGCAAATAGCATACGAATCAGTCTTATGCTCGTATATGAATTATTTGATAACATGAATAATGACCAAAACAACATGTCGTTATGTGTTGGAATTAATTTACTTTTTCTAATCTTTATTATACCTAGAAATCGAAACATGCATAATTCTTTTTTAATAAATTCGAAGAACAGCTTAAGGGGATGTTACGTAATGTACTTATGGGGAGGAGTTTAAATAGATGAGAGATTTTATATAAATTATATTTAATATTATTATATATTATAAATTATATAAATTTTTTAAGATCCGCTACACTACGGGAGAAGTGGTGGGCGGTTGAAATCGGCAAAACTAGCCTAATTATTTTGTTCCTTTTCAACAGCACTTTATCGCATCTACTGCGGCATATTCAAATCGTCTATAAATTATTACACTTTAAATGTTGTTAGCAGACGGTTACTGCTCTCGCCCATAAATATTTATTTATAGCTTGCCGTGTAAGTACAGTGGTGGTAATAATAATAGGGTCACACAATACGTTTAATATTTTCTTAAATTTGTATTTAATTTCACAAGTGGGAAAATCCTGCGTAACGCTACATTCGTTCGCGTTTTTACATTAATACATATACATATATAAATGTTTTGGTCTTTTAAAAGAGGTACGTAACTTCAACTTATGCATGATATAAGTGTACTTTCGAATAGCATAAAAAATAATTTTTTAGCAGGAATAACTTTGAAAAATTAAATGTGTTTTCGTAATTTTTAGAGAATTTTGCATAATAAAGCACACAAAATCTAGTTCCTAAAAGAACGATAAATATAAGAGAATTCAGAAATAACTTCTTTGCAGCCAAAAAAATTTTTTGTAGTTTTTTATCAGAAGACGTGAACTCTTTGTGACGCATGTTACATTTTTTTCTATTATTCCAAAGTACCATGCAGTCAACATACTACCTATGAGAAGGCTTTACAGAATGCAACTTATAAAATTTGTATTTAAAGCAATCAAAAATATAGGTAACTCTTCTATTTCTCTTCAGCAAAATTCACAAATTATTAATTGCCACACAAGGCAAAGTCAGAATCTGTCCGTAACAAGATGTCGACTTAAATTGTTTGAGCAACAAATTTGTTATGCTGGACCATTAGCTTGTAATGTTTTACCGAATTCTTTTAAAGATATTGTTATGTTCTCCACGTTTAAAAATGAACTTTAAAGAGTGCTTATTAATCAATATCGAAACACTTCTAATTTAGATTTTTTTTTAATATTAAACTAATACAACTAAATAATTATTTACGAACTTTATAAAAATATTGCTTTTATAAATTTTTATTAAATATATAATCATTTTTATTATTAGTAAATATATTATTTTTTTTTATTTTTACTTTCTTATGTATGTAAATATGTAAATAGTAATATGTAAAAGCATAGTTGCCAATTTGCCGCTTTAATGCGAGCTTTGGTGCTGAGCATGATCAAATAATACAGGTCTGTTTAATACTACAACAGTTCGACAATTAAAAACAACAGGGAAAATATTGAGTCAAAAACAGCTGACTACAATATAAAGAAATTGTATTTTGTATGTTAGTGATGGAAAATTAAATTTTTCTTCGGTACAAAAAATATTTTAAATAGTACTTTTATGACCTCCACAGTACTAAATTAAAATCTTTGTAATATTTTCTTTATTAACTAAAAACATATAATAATTTGCATTTGTTCTTGCGTTTATATTATATTATCGAAACAACCACAATGGTTTTATCTGATACCAAACGTTATTCTTAATCCCTTTTCACACCAAGATAAAGGTTTGAGATTAAAGTTTAAAATAATATTGACATTCAGTTGAGAGTAAATGTTTAATTCTGACCTTAATGTTAAATTACATTGATCTTCTTCAAAACTTGGAATTTTTAAAAAGATGCATTTTCCTAAATTATAGTGTTTCTCAAACTAAAAATAAATTTTAAGTTTCAATTTTCCGGTGGCCCTTTTTTCATTTTGGTTGGAAATTATTTCATTTGGTAGCTATTACATGGTACCGAGTTTTATTGCAAATCGTTCTTAATTTAAGATCAAATTGTTTATCACCTGGATATATACGCGAGACCTGTAAAAGCATATTTAAAGACAAGCTTAAGACGTTGTACTTTTTTAAAATTCTTTCACTATCTTATATGCAATTGTTGAACGCCTAAAAGTCAAATTAGTTTGAAAGTACTAAATGCCGGAGAAGTAACACGGTATTAGGTCGGTATCACAAATCCGAGGACCGAAATTAGTCGCTATGCGTAACTCTTCTATTTCTCTTTAGCAAAATTCACAAGTTATTAATCGCCACACAAGGTAATGGTGTTCACTTGCTGTCCGATAGTTTAAATATGTCGAATTTCTGTCTCAGAAGCTTTCGCTGTTTTTCGTATTGGCGCGTTTTTAGTAGTTAATAAATTCAAATGAATCCCATAAAAATTCAAGTGTTACATGCAATCGGTTTTGTGGCCAGAAGGTGGGCCAGACGGTGTAAAATAAAATTAATTTTTTTATTATTTTTATAATATTAAGAAGTTACTTATTGATGCTTTTAATCCAATGAAAATAATAACCCCTTATTTATAATACTTATCAAAAGTGCATGAAACAAATTTTGTATGTAAAACTGTTTCATAACCCTTTAATAAACAATTGATAATTTATAATGAAATAAAATATTACCGCGTATAATTTTATGTAATGCTTAAAACATTAAAATTTGTATTGATATACCAAAAGAATATTTTAAGTTTTGCTGTCGTTTTAAGTTTCCTAAATGTTGTTCATAGCTGTATCTACTTTTTGTATCTGAATGAATTTAAAAACAAGTATGTACTATAGATAGTTATTATTTTGTTTCAATAAATATTGGAGAGTTTTTCTAATATATGCATCGACTTTGATCAAAATTTAACTTAGCGCTTTTGGGAATAGCGCGTTTTGGTTATGAATATCGCGTTGATGATTTAGCGCGTTTTGAAAAGATGCATGGCGCGTTTTGGTTAACAACGATGATTAATAGATGAATATGCTATTAATTTTCGTAAAGAGGTTTGAATTAATCCTCCTAAAGCACCAATTATTGCTGAAGAAATAATACTTACTATAAGTAATGGTTTAATTATAATATAAGATATTAATATTAATGGAGCAATTTTTTGTCAAGTTATTAAAATTAAAGCATTAATTCAAGATAATCCTCTAATTGATCACCCTTCGGATTTCAATTTTTGAGTTACATTAGTGTGAACTCCACGACTTAGTTTTTCTTGCTATCGAAAACAAATTCAACTGAAAACGTACGAAATGCTACTTGAGTTAGTCACTGCACATTAAATTTTGCTACTTTTAAGTATTTCCTAAACAACTTTTGATAATGTTTAATTTTAATCTTCTAAAATCCTTGCGTCACGGTATTTGCCTCTGAACTCCTCCGAAACGGTTTTACCCATTTTTATGAAATTTTTTATGTGTATTATTTGGTAGGTATGAAAATAGGTCGTAAGGTATATTTCATATAAATTTTTGGTCTGAGGCCGGAAGGGCGTGGCACAATTAAAATTTAATATTTTTCTACAAATGTTCAATGGGTCATGACCCCTTCTACGCCCACTTTTTCCTGTATATCTAAAGTTCATTAACATTATTCTTTTTACAAAGATTTAAAAAACTTTTGTTTGTTGAGGGTTTTTAGCTAGTCTATATACATGCATTTCATTGGTGCTAAAGCCAAATCATCAGTAGACCTTAAACCTAATTTTTAAATGTTTCAAACCTCTTTACTTATACAAAAACCTTTAAAAACTCAATGAGAGTTATAAAAATTACAATAGTATAAGCATAGTATGCTTTGAAACTTATTCAAAACTCCCAACAAACAAATTATTATATTCGATATGAATCTATTTTATTTTCTTTACAACCTTTTCAACAAACAAAAGTTTTTTAAATCTTTGAAAAAAGATATCGAGGCAATCTCGATTAATATAAATTTCATAATTATTCTTTTTACTTAAAAATAAGAAATAAGTTATATGGAAAAACAACGTTTGCCGGGCCACCTAGTTTTCTCATATAAATTTAATTCTTTTTCAACTTTTTTTTTAAGAAAGCAATTGATTTTAAAAAAACAGATTAAAAAGTAAACTCATGATAAACATGATTTCAATAACCTAATTTTGAAAACATTTGACAGTGAGTTTGATCAATAAAAGTTCAACAAAATAAAAAAAACTTTACGAGATGCTATTAGGATGAAAGGAAGGTATCAACCCTATTATTTTTTCCGCCACTGTATCTATGCACATCTTTACGTGAAATGGCAAGACTTTAAAGCAAAATAATGAATGATGAAATAGAAGTCGAATGTAACGTAATTTTCAATACAAATTGACATTTTAAATATGTCTGTTTTTAAATATAATTTATTTTATTTCGAGAAAGTAATTTCGCCTGCTTTTTTTTGTGAGACCCTCACCAGGTATGGGAATCATGGCACATTTGTAGTTTTTTTTCTCGGTACATTTTGCACGTAGTTGGTAACTTGCTACTACCGCGACTCTTCGTGCAATTTAAAAATCTCAATTATTGGGCAATATTAATTCCTTTAATATTAAATGTAAAAAATTAAATATTTTGTCTATGGCAAAATACGTAATTTACGACTAACTATGAAATTAAATATTGATGCATTTAACTAAACTAAAAAACTACTTTTTTCATAACAACAAATTGAAATTCCACAAATCTTATCAAAATTATATAAAGGTTTAATGTAGTTGATTTCAAATCATTACAAAAAAAAAAGTTCAATAGGAATTTTTAAATGCGTTTCAATTAAATCATTTTATTTTGAGTTGTTTTTTTAATTGCTTTTCTCAAGAAAAGAAAATAAACACGTGACAAAATTAACGTTAAATGCATTTTAAATGAGTTTTTGCCAGCCTTTAAGTTGTCTTGAGTTTCAAAATAATTTAATCGTTTTCAAAACAACAGCACACGAATGTCAAAGATTATCTCACATTTTGTTCGAAAACATCTGATGGAACGGTGAATACGGGGGCACATATTTTTATTGCTTTTTGTTGTTGTTGTTGTTGTTGTTGCAAATAAATAAACAAAACTATGCATTTAATTTCTTCGATAAATATATATACTTATGGAGATTGAGTGACTGAAAAGAGAAAAACAGACAGACGCCTTCCAAAACAAATCAAAACAAAAAAATAACGCCCACCAATTTCCGTTAAATCTTGTTTACTGGTTATTAATTTCCAAGAAAAAAAATACTATTTATTAAAATATATATATGTATATATGTGTATAAATAACAAATTAGGCGGTATTTATTATCACCAGATAGTTGTGCCACTTTTGTAAATACTATATATAACTAGTTGGTACAAGTATCTAGATAAATGAATGAACGAGTTTAAGTAAATGTATTACAAATTGTGAAGTAGATATTCAAAACAAACTTCAAGTATTTAGCATTTACAAAATACAATTTATAGATTGTTTTATACTGTGTTCAAGTCATACACTTTATTTGCGCAATTAGCAGAATTTTACACAATTAAGCCCTTAACTGAGCTCAATTAAATAAATTGAGAAATTTGTAGTTAATTGCATCACTTATTGAATAAAATTCGAAATGCAACCCTTGTCACAAGTATTTTTACTGAGAAGTAATCGGTCGCAGACATATTCAAAATGCTTGCTGTCAAGTTCGTGTACGTGTGCTTGCTGGCTTGATGTTACCACGCTTGACGACCCACCAAGCATTCATTTTTACTTTGATTTTATGCTGTTCGTTCAGTTAAAAAAAATATAACAATGTCGCTAAATAATGAAATACTAATAACAAAAATGTTATTAAATAAGTCCTAACACTTTTCTTTATCAGTCATTCCTTTGCTTTTCTTTTAATTCTAACACTTTTTTTGACAACTGTTCACAATGAAAATATAATTCTACTGAAAATTTGTTCGTGCTTGATGGGTTAGCACTACACTTGTACAACTGACAGCAAGCATGCCAAAAATATAAATTTTTTGATTTTCCATCAAGCGTTGTTGGTGTCACACATACTAACAAATTTTCACTTATCCTATAACCACGCTTAGCAAGCATTTTTGAATGTTTTTGGAGACGTATTCGATGCTATATGACACATGATTTTGGGACTTAATTCTGAGAATTGCACGTGAAAGTAGCACCAAAGATAAGAACTTCTGAATCATTCGTTTTGTCAAGTTGGCTGGCTGGCTGCATTAATAATTTAGTGGCCGTACGAATTTTTTGCTCAAAGTGGATTTCTATCACTTTTTCTATATCACAGTGCAACACAAAAAAAAATAACCATATACGGACAGCACTATGTGATAAAAGACCAGTTTTGCCCAAAGTCATGCACTTTTTTTGTGAGCCACAAAAGATTTGGGGCTTCGGTGTCATTTTTGCAAAATACCGATCATTTACTCTCTGAGGCAAAGTTGTAGATCTTGTCATAAAGAACAAAAATAGTGAACATATAAATCAAAAAATCTTCATCTTCAAGATGAAAATTGCAAAAAATTAAAAAAAAAATCGATTTTTTACCATTTTTCCACTGTTCAGGTCCATAGGTAGCAAACCGTTGAAAATTCAAGAAAACAATCAACCACAAAAATGTATCCAAGATCTCAATGAACAACTTTTTAGAACATATGAACTTCCTAGGAATGATTCTTAATACCGTTTAGGTAGCGCTCAGGTAGCCGCAAAAGTGAAAAATTTTCCGACAATTCTTTATTTTCATTTGTTTTTTCTTTACTTTAACATTGAGATACAAACCTATTCGTAAAAACGGCATCCAGTGCCTGAAAAATCGCAAAAATTCCCCTTTTTTCCTCAAGAAGAGAATTACCAATACACAAATATGTAGTTTTTTTATAAACTTTATTTTGCATGAAAATAAAAATTCCGATTCATTCCGCTTGTGGTTCTGATGATCTTGTTTTCTTCGAAGGCGGTTTAGGAAAGAACCGTGTACAGCGAGATGACATACCGACACGAGTGGACAAATTGCTGCATTGTTTTGAAAAAATCAATGCATCCATGACGTTAAAATTACATTTCATGCATTTACACTTTGATACCTTTTGGCACAATTATCTCAGTAATCAGATGAACAAGGGGAGAGGTTCCACTAGGTGTCCCTTCTAATGGTAAAGCCATTCAAAGACAAAAAATTAGATGCATTGCATGCGGAGGTTTGTTGGAGTTCTAAAATTATGCAGTTTGAAGATTAAAGCACCGAAGAAGAAGCTGACGCTGAAATTGATGGTTACACTTAAGAAAACATGCCCTTGAATATTATGTTCATGAATATGAACAACCTGCGAAGAAAAACAAGATCATAGGAACCACAAGCATCAACTTCAACGAGGATGGTGCAAGAATAGCTGTATTATGAATCGGAATTTTTATTTTCATGCAAAATAAAGTTTATGAAGAAAAAAACAGCAAATTTGTGAATTTGTAACGCACTCATTGAGCAAAAATGTAAAAAATGAGGACAATATCTGCAAGATTTATCTACGCTAACGGCGCCACCCGCCACAAATTTTGTATTGTTGTAGAAGCGCTGCTATCTGATTGATCTGCCCGTCTGTCAAATTCTAATTGACTAAGCTAAATTGAGCTATATGAACACAAAATTTTATTGCTCCATTAAAAGAGAAATTGTCTCAATTAGGAATGCACGTCTGAACATAGTATTAGTCTAATATGGAGACTGATTTTTATTTCAATAATATGTATTTCAAAATTAATTTCTTAACAGGGAATACAAATGTATGCATCGTTGGGTTAATATATAGAAAAGGCTGTATTTGGAAATGTACTCCGGGAAAGATTTAAAATTAATAGTAGAGATAAGCCTTTTCTGTATTAGGCAAATGCATTGCAAAGATTTTTCTTTCTTTCACATAATGTTAATATTTGTTTAAAGAAGATATGGGTAAACTCAGATTTGAACTCAAGCCATAAAATTTTCATTTCAATATATACCTTAAAACAGTTCAACAATTACGTATAAATATTAATTTTTAAAATAATTTCAAAATATCTATTACATTTCTTCACTCAAATCAATATTCATTGAATTCTGCTAATTGAATTTTATTTAGAATTCCATTCCTCTTAAAGCGTAATGTCGGCCGCATTTATTAAAGTTCATTAAACCTCTCGCCGTGATGATGTTAAAAAATTCAAAAAATAAAACTTTTCTTTTTGGCTCAACAATTAACAAAATGGTTTTATACGTTTTATTGCACGTACGCAGGGGCCGAAAATAATAATAATTATTGAATGTTAAGAGAAAATTCAGTGTCGGAGTTCGGCAAAAATCTATATTCGGTTGATGAAAAATATTTTTCTGGCCACCGAACTTTGGATAAATTTTTAAGAAATATTTGTTTTGGATCTCATCCTATACCGATATCGATATATCGGTAGCGGCAAGATTTCTATAGTCGACGCGATACTTTTTAAATTTCATTTCCCTGCATAACAACCACTAAGAGAAAATATACATGAATAAGCAGATCATAAAGTCAAAATAGAATAATTGAATAATTTCCTTAAATTTTGCAACCGTTTGAACAGATTATAAGAAGCGATTTATGCCTTCGATTTACCTTTAAGGCTATTTGCCATTATTAGAGAATCCGAGAAAGATGAGCCTGTCTGCCCATCCTAAGCTGTAGTTATGCTAAGGAGAAAATAGACAGATACTTAAGATCCCCTAATATATCTAGAGAGCCAGATCCTCAACCCCTTTTAAGGAAATGTCGAAGAAATACTAAAGTTTTCAAATTAGTTATTTCTCAAAAGTTAAACCTTGCAAAAAGTACAACATGGACAAAATTAAAAGTTTTTCCATGTGTGTTAAGTTTGTTGTTATTAAATAAACAAATTACTAAAATCTAAATTGTTTCTATTTAATGGAAAAAATTTCCGGGGGCAAATTACGGCATTCGATATCGAACGAAATTCCCTACAAATTTTTTTGAAGTTGTATGTAAATTTCTTTCGATATCAAATACCGTAATTTGCCCCCAGTTTCCAGTTCGATGTTTTACCGAAGTTCGGGTTCGATCTGAAAAAGTACGTTCGTTCTGACACTAGAAATTATTAAACACAAAAAATAACGGCGAGATCACTTTTCAATACCCGATTTTTTTTTTGCAAAAATAATCATTTTTGCTTTTTCTTTGAAGAAATAATTGTTAATTTGGGATTTTTATATTTAAACTAAATAAAATCGCATTAATTATTCATAATATGGACCACATCGCTAAAGTGACTTTATAAACTTTAGCGACTACTGTAGATGGATTTTGATTAATCTTGATTTGAAGGGTCTGCAGTACCACGTACGTAGAATATTTTTTACAGCGATAAAATAGATTAGAAAAGCTAAAATACACAATTTCAATTATATTATAATTTTTTTTAGTTAACATTTTAATATTAAATTAATAATCTTGTGATTTTTCTTTTCTCGAAAAAAGTGCAAAATTTTTTGCCATTTTTATTGAAAATTTGCAATAAATATAATGATTTTTTGAAATTGTGAGTTCATTATAAATTATTGTATCATCACTTCCGCGGCAAAATTTTTGTGTCTGAGTCGCAATCTTTTTGATAAAAAGTAAAAGATATGTCGAATTTTTTTTAGAAAAGAAAACGGCATTAATTCTAAAAAAAAATTAAGATCAAATAAGTATATACTTTTATTTCTGACAAAAACTCAGCAAAATAAAAGTTAAATTTTGATATTTATGAAAAATAAATCACAAATGTTACGGTCCCTGCACGTACGGCTGTTTATTGATTTTAATTTTGAGAAGAAAAAAAAAAGAATAAACAAACTTTTTCTCGATAAAGAAGGAAAACAACAACAACAAAAGAATAATAAAAAAAGGTTGTAGGTATGTATACTTTTCCTACAAGTACAAACAACATTTTTCCTAGACTCTTAACTATAAAAATGTATTAATAAACACCAACCAACAGCAATGTTTACATATTTATGTAGAAATAAGCAAAATAAAAATGAAAAAAAGCTTTGATTTTGTTGTAAATATGAAACTTTAGCGAAACACACACAGCACACAATCAGCTTAGCATTCATATTTTTTTACTCGGATACTTATCATGTGCATTTTTCTTTTATTGGTTTTTGTTGTTATTAATTTTATTGCAGTTTTGCAGGATTTTTTTTAAGCAAACACATACATACATCCATACACACATAAATACATATGCAGACATTTATTCAACAAACATGTATGAAGTATATGAAAATCATACGATTGATTTATTTGTTTAGTGCTGTTGCCCAGCGCACAATTGTTCGTAGCATGGTTGAATATTTCGTCTGCGTTCTAATGAGTCATATCATATTGACAAGATTCTCTCTTTTTTCTTCTTTGAAATTTCATTGATGTTCATCAGGCTTGCCATTTTAGCACTTTTAGTGCTAGATCTAGCATTATTTTTTCTGATCTAGCACCAAGAGTTTAAAAGAAAATGCTAAATGCTAGTTTAGCATATTTTTATAATTTTTTAGCATTTTAGATGGCAAAATTATTTTAAAAAAATCATACATATACATAATATCAAGTTAAGTATATATTCTCTCACTGTATAAAAAATTACAAATATACATATATGCTACCTTTTCTGCAACTTGGTCGTAGGTTTTTTTACATCTTTGAAATATACGAAACAAAGAATTGTTATTTCCGGTTATATGAAGAAGAGAGGGTGTGAAATTAGACAATGTATGCTGCTATACTTTAGACCAGAGACCCAAAAAAGCTGCTGTTATTTTTTAAATATTCACTTGGTCAAAGAAGAAATAGCTGGAAAAATGTTGGTCCTGAAATAACAATTAGAAAAAGCTAAAAATCTTTTACGCCTCTCATAATTGTTAGGAAAGATTTTTATTTATGTTGGTCTTCTCTTACCAATTTTTTTTATTTTTTTTCGGTCTTTGCTTAGCCATTATTTAATTGGGGCTTTTTAGAGCTTACTCACACTAAGTATGTCGCGAGAAGACCTAGAAAAATAAAATCTTCTGTAATGGTTATGGGAAGGCTGAAAAAATAAAGTTCTTTTATAAGTGGTATGAAAGACCCAAATAAATTAAAATCTTTTATATAATAGTTATAAGAAGACCAACAAAATATTCCTCATTTTTAACTGTTATTAAGAGATTTTTATTTTAAAATGCTTTGAATAATAATTCTTTGAAGATTTTTATAAATAAATACTGGGCATAAAAGTTATGTCCCTGCCTTAGATACATATATCAGGAGGATATTGTAAAAAATCAGTTCAATATATATAAAAAATGAGTTAGCCTGCGAGGAAGATGCAAATAATATGGTTGATATTTAGAATATTCTTAATAACTTTAGTTAAAATATGTTAAAGCTTTTTGACTACAAAAATTGTATCTAATATGTGCACCTTTAGAAGTTTTTATATTAAATAAAATTAAAAAAAATTAATATCAATACTTTATACAAATGATAAAAATTTGTTAAAAATGTACAGATGTCTCAAATGTAAAATTTTTTTTAACTATATTATTAAAAAGCAATGTTACAAAAACTAGCACTATTTTTTTTAACCGTAGAACATTTTAGCATTTTGTTTTTGGCTATCTAGCACATTTAATCTGTCTTTCTCTGGCAACCCTGATGTTCATACAAGTCTTATCTTGTTGACGACTTTTACGTGCAAATACCGTCAGGTTTAAAATTACGAATGAGAGAGCAAAAAGTAATGACAGTAAGTACCAGTGTTGCCACCCCACGAAATGTTAAATTACACCTGCATCATGCCAAAATTACACAAGAAATTTGGAATTGCACATGCTTTCTTTTTTTTACAAAATAACGTGCTTTGATTTGTTTAGATTAAATATTTGACCTTTTTAGTGCATCCAAAATTTTTGTGATGACCAATATATTTTCAATATTTGGGCTTTCAAAGTCATTTAATAAAGGATTATTTTTTACATATTATTCCCACGTTTCGTTGGTATTTTCCAACTTCTTCAGGGATTTTTTTTTTATTTTTGTAGATATACAGTTTCATCTTATCTTTCATAACTCGAACTTCTACAACTCGAATTTTCTCTAACTCGAACCAATCCGATTGGCAGTAGCGTTAAGAGAGAATATACCTTACGAAGCTTCCGTAGCTCGAACTTTCATAACTCGACATTCTCCATAACTCAAACGAAATTCTATAACTCGAAGTAGTAATTTCCTTACTTATCAGCTGATCTGTTACATTCACATTATTGAAGTGGATTGTTTTGAATTCAATTTTGTTTTATTCGTGGGGATCCCATCTTAGGCGGAACGGCGACTGATGGCCAGGGTTCGGTGGAAGAAACTTTTCAGTAGCCCTCAGAAATGATGTAGAAAATTTTTATCGAACATCGAATTTATATTTGCAAAATACAACCGATGAGCACTACAAGGCTCGTGTACTAGATCATTAGTGCGGGGGTCACTGGTTAGATTCCCCTCCAGTCGCTGGGTGTGCATACAATCAGAAGAAGGCTAAGCAGGTGCAAAAAAAAATTATGACTACATCATTGATGTTGTTTTTTGAACAAAACTGATGTAAACTGAATTTGATTTTAATATACTCGTAAAAGCTTTAAAAAAATGGAATTTACAAAAGAACCAAATCTTTTATCTATTTATTTTGAAGATTTATTAAAAATTATATGAAAACCAGTGTTTGTCAAATTGAAGATATCAATATCAATGTTGTTTTATCTTTCGTATGGCCGCAAGAACATTGATAATTTAGTGAGGATCTCTTTGGAAGCAGCTAAAAGGGCACTACATGAAAAGTGCACAAGCAAAAAAGATCTTGAAATAGCAAAGTCGTACAATTCCTACCAAAAGTCTGAACACTCTGTTTTCTGTATGTAGTGATGTTGCGAAAATGGGTTCTTAACTGCCAGTGCTCTAAATTAGAGATCGGATTGTGAGTAAATTTTCACTCACGCTCATTCATGCTCACGTTAAAAAAAATTCACTCATGCATGCTCATATATGACCTTATATTTTTGGTTCACGTTCATGCACGTTCACGTGAGTGGAAAAATTTAAACACAATTACGAAAACTCACGCGCATGATTTACTTACAAAAAAAAACTATAGAATAACTGAAAAAATTAAATGAAAAAACTTACAATAAAGCAAAAAAAAAAACACAAAACCATCACGCCAAAAATCTACTCATTAGTGCTGGCAAAGTATTGAGTAGTGGGTATCGAGTATCGGGTATTTCCATTTTTTTTTACTCAATACTCAAAAGTAGTTACTCGATACTATTAGAGTTGTATTTTTAAGCACGTTGAGTAGCTTAAATAGTGGATAAAAATACATCACTTTATAAAAAGACAACTAGGTGTAACATTCTTTAATCAAATCAAAACTAAATATTTTTTGAGAACAATTAAATTATTTCTTAAGTTGCTAACTTTAAATTAAAAGTTAGCAAAAACTTTTGTTTCTGATGATTTGGCTTTAGCACCAATGAAATGCATGTATATAGACTAGCTAAAAACCCTCAACAAACAAAAGTTTTTAAATCTTTGAAAAAAGATATCGATTAATATAAATTTAATAATTAAAAGTTAGCTTTACATTTATTTTTTATTTAATAATAGAAGACATGCAAAGCCAATAATAGTTGGAGATCTATTTTTATTTTTTGAAGAAACTACTTCAATTTGCATATAAAAATTATGCGTTACAAATTCAAAAAATCCGTTAAAAGTATCGAGTAGTATTGAGTACCCAAATGAAAAGTATTGAATATTATTGAGTAAAGAAAAGTAGTAGAATTTGCCAACACTACTACTCATGAATGCTCACTCAGGCTCAATTTTTGTATACTCACGTTCATGCACACTCATGCGATTGAAACAAAATATTAATCAAAGCAATGCGCGATCGCGCATGTATCACGCTAATCACCACAAAGTAATACCAGAGGTGACACGAACAGCATGCTATTGCTGTATCTGACGCACAGTAACTCGTAAACAAAGAATTTTTCATGTTTTGTTGTGGTTTTGTATTCTTATTAATTTCTGACTCACTAAAAAGAGTTGCAGAAAAATATTAATTTAAGCAATATAAATGCAAAAAGTTATATAACATTAAAAATAATATAAAATAAGAATTATTCGTGATATATAGAAGAAGTAAATTGCAATACAATTCATCATTTCTTACTTCCAAAATGCTTAATTTTGTTTTGTTTATTTTCCCTCATCCTTACATTATATTGCTATCTCTTTTTAACAGTAACTAGTTGAACAAAAAAGCTGATTTGCTCCAAAACATAACCTCAAAGTTACATCTCTGATTACCCTGTGCTAATCACGTGAGCGGTGACCATCTCTTCTATAAATACGAAAATTTTGGTTATTGATAAAAGTTGCTCCGACATGGGTATGGTTATGATATATTGTCAAGATAATTTAATGCAAAATCAGGAAAGGACTCTCGAAAAAGGATGTCATAGAAAACAGTGTTGCTAATTTCAAATTCTCCGCCGCCAAAAATTATATCTCGAATTAATAAATTTTATTGGAATACATTCTCGAATTTCGAAAATAAAAGATCGGAGGCGAAAGAAAGTTATATAGCAGTTTAAGGTTTTCTATACTTGAACAATAAAACTACACGTATACTTAATGTGTATATTAAAGGGTATGCAGATACTTACATATCTACATTTACAATGTACATATATAATTATATATTTATTTAATGCAATTTTGTTGAAATTTATATCACATCAAAAGATAAACATCAAATGACAAAACCAAATAACTACAATGTGAATATATATATGTATATTTAGAATGTACACAAAAGTAATATATTTTCAATATTTATTTCAAGTATTTATAATGAATTAAAAATATAAATAAATACAAATGTATGTACATATATAAAGATAGCACAAAATAAAATACATAAATATCCAGATAATCACAGATTTAGTAACAATATTGTTTTATTGTTACATGAAAAACATATGAAATTATGTAGTCTGCATTTTTAGTTATTTAAAAATGGCAATTTTGTATATTTATTATTTATTTTATTGGAAAACAATGATTTGCAAAAGCTTGCAAAAGACATTATTATTTTATTTAAAAAAAAAAGTAATGAAAAATCTTTCATTAAAAAAACCTCTCCAAGCTTAAGGACAACAATAACAAAATAAAAACTTGTGAGTATTTTGACATAAAAAAATTAGCAAGACAAAAAGTTAATGCAGCCACCTGGTTAATACGCCTTGATTTGAAGTTATCAACAAATTTTCAAAATTAAAGTGAAATTTGATAAGTCAGAGTTGAAATTGAGCCAAACAATAATTACTAAGTGAATAATTACTTAGTGAATAATTAATTCAATTTGAATGTTTGTGTAGTTTCGTAGGGATGGTTTTTTTTGTTGCTCCAGTGCAATAGCTTTGCAATAATCGTATATTTCGGTTATATACTTATCTCGGAAATACAATTATTCTCCATAGACTGCGTTGAGACAGGGAAAAATTTAGTTTGATAGCACATTACATATGGGGAAGAGCGCATCAATTTTGTGTTCGGTACTCGGCGACACGCCTTGTTCACATTTTCTTTGTTGACATTTACTTTGCATTTTGCAAATAATAATGGAATGTTGCCGAAAACATAATCGTCTGTGTGAACACGAAAGAAACAACAAAAGAGAATTCCAGATGATTTTCTGTACGTATATTTCGATTTCGTACCATTTTTCTTTGGCATGAAGAAGTTGGATGGATCGGTGGCATCGAAAATATTAAAAAAAAAAAGAATTAAAACAAGCGAGCATGCTCGACAACACGTCTATTTTTCCTTATTGCACGAGCGAATCGGTTGGTCCAACATACACTTATATTCTGTAACATGTTCGATGTGTAATAGCCGCTTTATAGCCATACCTAAATCAGCGCGTTAAGCGTGGCGTTCGCAACAGGGTAAGTATTTGCAGTACATTCAGAGTAAATTTTTTTCTTAGAATATATTCTAATACGTACCCTGTTGCTAACGCGACGCTCAACACTCTGATTTAGGTATGGTTGTTACTTAAAAAACTAACGGATCGATTTCAAATGATCAAAACAACAAAAACCACGGTAAACTACAAAAACAAACCAGCAAGAGAGTGAGTATTTGGTTGATCAAATGGTAGAATAATACAGGTAGTGTCAAAGCTGCAATAACACTACTTTTAGGTTCGAAGCTGTCAAAAAGCACAAAAAAGAAAAATGGCAAAATGGTTGCATTTTCTGTTCTATAAAGAGTTTTGTTTCTTTTGCTTTTCTTTTTGCATTTGAAACAAATGTAAGTGTCCTTTTTTTAGTAGTGTGGGTGTGTGTTAGTAATACATAATCAAATTATGACAGCTCCCTGCAGATAACGCGACTAGTCCAAACACGCATGTAAAGTATACTCCATAAAGGACTAGGACTAGTCCAAAAGTAACCCAAACATATGAATAAAACATGGTCTATTTAACATTGCGATGTCCTAGGGCTGGACCATATGGTCCAACTTTGCACTACATCGGACTAACCTAAAAACTACTCCATGTCATTAATACATGGATCACTTACAAATAGTTTTTTCGCTGCGAGTGGGATCGTGGAAGCACGAACAATTGTCGTATAGTAATAAATTCTTGTTTGAAATGGCATAATCCATGACTGCATTACATCGGACCACCTTGTAACTAGTCCCTTTCAACTATAATGGAACACGTAGTCCAATATTAACTGCAGGGCTGCGAACCCAAAAAAAAGTCCGTTACCGCTTCGCTACTACCCGTATAATTCTACAATGGTTGAGCGTAAAAACTAAAAAAGAAAAACAGGAATCCTAATAGATACGTTTTGGGGCAAAATTATACATATACAGCAAAACTATGAGTAAAAAATTCCCCGGGAGATTTCTTCCTCTTCACAAAAAGGGGCTGCTCACATATATGTACACATATTAATTGTTCGCATATTATATGTGAACAACCCCTTTTTGTGAAGAGGAAGAAATCTCCCGGGGAATTTTTTACTCATAATTGGGCTGATAATAATTGGCACTTATCTCGGAAATCAAATAACAGGTGCAATAAAAAAAAATCTACTCAACATGCCCGAATACAAGTGAATGGATGTGAATGAAACTCATACAAGCAAACATTCAGGAAACAAACGCACGAATCCATGTTTAAAATTGCCCAGCAAACATGCTCGTTTACGTTATTTACAAATGTTTTGTTTTTTTCAAATGTGCAAGATAAATAGTAAAATAATCTGTTTTTTCTCTTATACTTTTAAAAGGCAAGACTTTAATTTTTTTATGAATAGTACTTAAAGCCCTACAAGATATATTTGGTGTTTTTTTAGGGGCGACCAAACAGAAGAATTTTTTCAATATCAATTAAAAAATTATTACTGAGTTTTGGCTTGAGGTCAGTCTCTTTTGCCTAATAAATAAGAAATCTTCTTTAAGTTTTTATTTTATTTATTTATTTTATTTTATTTTATTTTAATTAATTAATATTTTCTAAAAACGACAAATGAATCTTAATATGTTGTAGTGTTGGCAGTTTTTCATACTTGTAAAATTTGTCACCTTTGTTACTTGTAATTGGAAAAATTAAATTACTTAAAAAAAATAATGCTTAAAACAGAATTCTTATTTTTATTTTATATATTAAACAAAGAAGACAGAACTCAAGCCGAACAATTCCTTAACTCATAAATTATAAAAGGTCTACACTACAAAACATTCCTTGAAATAATTTTATGATTTAATATTATAGCGTGCTCTCGGGCACGCTCAAAGCACATCCAACGCCAGCTGATGCTGGCTGCTCAATTGTTGCTGGATTGTCGGCGTAAATATGCGACTTTATCAATGTACTTTCTGTATTCACTGATGTGTTTAAGGTGAATACTTCAAAAACATATTTTTGTTTGGCAGTATTTTTTGGTTTGAGCTGGAATTATTTTTTCATTCAAAATTCAAATTTTAGTATAACCAAGATATATGTCGATTTTATTTTTCCCCCAATATCCACGTGCTTCAGGTATCTTTTGGATAGCTTCTACAACAGGTTTTAGTTGAGAGAATAAGAATTTTAAGTCCAAAAAATTAACAAAAATTGTTTATATATAAAAATTTATTTTTGTAGATATTTTCTAGATATATCTACATAATCAATAGATTATATCCCTTTTTACGCTCATATTATACAGCCGATTTTGACAAAACTGATATCATTTCGAAGATATTTATTTACAAATGTGCACAATCTATACTTTGTTAAAATCGGTTCAGTATTTTGGGAGGTATAAGCGTTTAAAGCTGCTACTAATCCATGCACACTAATTGTACATGCATGTTTCAGCTTCAAGCTGAAAAATAAACATAGTGTACATGTGTGTTTATCCAATTTGCTTTTGCATAGAAATAAGTTACATCATTTTCGCTACATACTTTGTAAGCAAAAGAGAGCTAATGAGTTTTAAGTTGTTTATGTAGAATGTTTATATTTTTTTTTATTGTGTATATTTATGTAAATGTTTAACATTTAATTACTAGAATATGATAGATTGCGTCGGCCATAGGAACTACTAGTCTTTCACTGAACAATTATATATTCGTACTGATGAAGTCAGTGGTGGTAAATTTTACACTTTATTTGCTTTGGTTGCAAGATCATATTGTGTTTTAACTTGAACGTTTAAAAAGCATAAAATATTAGGATCACGCAATTAATCAAGTAATAGTTATATGTGAAACACAAAAACAAACTACTATAAAAATATTAGTAAAAAATAAATATAAATACTTCTAAAATTGTTTATATTTTGTGATAAGTTGTGTATCGAAACCATCCAACCGACTTTATCCGAATTCGACATTTTTGATCTTGATTTATGGAAATTCCTCCGCTCTATCTTTAATCTAGGACAAATATATCATACTCGTTATACGAAACTCGTAATAAAGCTGAATATTTGATATCACAACTTCTAACTTTGTGTTTGTTGGGTAAAAAGAGGACATACATTCATACGTAACATTCTCTCATTCAAATAATCTTGAATGAAGTTTCTTTTTTTCATTTCATTTTAGTTAATTTTATTTAATATTTACATCATAATTGCGAAAATAACCATAAATAAAGAAATTAACCAAAACAATGAAGAAAGAAGAATGAGAAAGCAACAACACATACATACGAAAATTCATATATCCCAGTTAACCAAATCGGTGTAGAAAAATATTGACTAAGTTTTCTATACAACGATTTAAAACATATCGACGTGCTTGCCAGTATGAATAAAAAAGTCTTTCTTATTGCCATGAATCAAACACTTTTGACTTTAACAATAGCGTCTATATTTTATAGTATCTTCTATTGTACATTTTTTACGGCAACATGATCGATATATGCAATCTTTAATGCTGTCTTCTATGAAATATGAAGATGTCAAAGTCTTTTTTGTCTTCTGCCAAAATCTTTCAGCAACGGAGTATTATATGCTCCATTTAATAAAAATTGCTCAGACCACTTTTCCAAATGCAAAGTTTACTTTGACAGAGTTTTTTACATTTCTTTTTAAATTTTGTTTCACTTCTGCACACCCAAAATTTACTTCGACAAATATTGTTTTTTCTTGGATCAACGCAAATCATACAAACAAACGTGCAACCAACTACAATCATGTATGGCCGACGAACGAGGAACAAATCAACTTTATAAGTACATCAAAGTCTCTACTACCCCCATACTTTTTTCCCTTCTCACTATCAAACTCACGACTTTTCGATGTAAAGTTTCTGTGTTGCAATGGAGTCTTTGCAACATTATGATGGACCATGTTTTACTTGTTGTCTACTAACAAACTTTCATATCCATACTTCATAACTATTTGTTGACGTCACATCAAGTCAAGGCCAAAAATATAATAATAAACTTTTACTGCATGACCCACGATGTCGAACGATATCGTTTTTTTTTTGTGAAATTACATTTAAAGCAACAAAATTTTAGAAATTGTTTTTGTTTTAAACGTAATTTTACAAACGAACGATATCGTTCGATGTCCTGGTCCAGCTAGTTAAACTATTGACAGTATCTTACTATTCTCTAAGGCTTTAGAAAAATGTAAGATAAAGTTAACAGCAATCAACTATTGTTGACAACGAGTAGGTAAGAGCTTATTTCTTGGTGTTGACTTGGCGTGAACTTGACAAATAGTTACGGAATAAGATGGTTAATTTACGTGAAAAGGAGACCGAGAAGCGCAAGAGTTGTGTATTCAATTAAATAATTTAGGCAATGCTGTAGCTGTATGTGCTACGCACATTGCCTTAAAAACATGAACAGCCTTGAATCGAATGCCAGGTGAACCAGTCCACAACATAAATAATAAATAATAAATAAAAATAAATACATAAATATAAATAAACTATTAAAAAGTAAATAAAATTTAAAACATTACAGATAATGAAAGAATGTTTGTTACAGTATTAAATAAATATATTTAAACTTTCAATGTGAGTAGATGATTTAGTATACATTTAATTCACATCCGTCCGTTAAAAATCAAAGATACATTTCTACAATTGACATTTTTTTAGATTATATAAAATGTAAACAGACTGACTCTATAAAAGCTAAAATAAAGTTAACGCTTAAGGAATCCATTGAAAGAATTGCCTCGCAATTTTAATCGATTAAAATCGGATTATCTCTCATGTAGCCTTGCACAAATTTAGCCACAATTTTTGCAAAAAAATCTTACGATATGCCCCGACTGCTTGCTGTTTGTCGGCGAGGATTTAACATCGTCGTGGCCAACTGGGGTATTATATACGAGTATTGCATGCTTTAGTGTGTGTGTGTGTGAGTGAATAAATTTAAAGGTAAAGCGGATATTAGAAATATTTGTGCATAAATTATGATTTCAAACGTAGTACGTTGGAGAATGTGAGGCACAGTGGGTTAATGAGCAGTTATGTTGACCAATTAAGATTTTTTTTTCAACAGAGTCAGAAAGAAGACTGCGACCACACAGCTACAAGAGTAGAAATGCCGCTGGTTCTATTCGTCGCCGTGTAGTCAACTATTTAATTTTACATAATGTAAGCGACAGTAAAATCTGTTTGTTGTAGAATTACATATTTCAGTGATGCGACTATCAAATGTTTCAAATTTATAAAAATAAAATTATTTATTCAAAATATACTTATAGAAAAATTTTAAAACATATCAATTTATTTGCTAACCACCTGTTCTTTGTTGCATTTATATTTTTATTTTATTATGTGTGTGAAGATAAATTCGTATTTAAATAGCAGAGACACGAACCAAATTTTTTTAACACAGCTCATTTTGCAGTTAACAGAGCTCTGTAAAACGGTTAACAGTGGTCGCAAATTTGATTAAACACACAAAATCCAGGAATTGGGACCAAGTCCAAGCCAAAAAAATATGGTAAAAATTCTCCATTATGTACCTAATGATATTACAATAATAGAATATGGGATATATGTTGGCAGGCACTACAAAAATTAATTAAAAAAAAAGGATTTTTTAGTGAAATTTCTGGAAAAGATTGGTGACCATTTTGGGCAAATATGGCATTGCACACGTTGTGCACTATATATTTAGGGTAGTCCAAGGGGTCCCTAATGGCACCCAATTAATTTTTGTAGTGCCTGCCAACATATATCCTATATTCTATTATTGTAATATCATTAAGTACAGAATGGAGAATTTTTACCATATTTTTTTTTGGCTTGGACTTGGTCCCAATTCCTGGATTTTGTGTCTTTAATCAAATCTTACAGAGCTCTGTTAACTGCAAAATGAGCTATGTTAAACATTTTTGGTTCGTGTCTCTGCTATTTAAATACGAATTTATCTTCACACACATTATTTTATTGTAGCCGGTAGCCTGCAGTCGTCTATGTGTTTAATTTAAATGTTATACAGATTTTTGCTACGCAAAACTATTTAATTATTGAGCCCAAAAATTTGGTGTTCCGCAAATGAAACAAGTTACAAGCAGTTAAAGAAATTAAAGTTAAAGTAAGGTTAAATTTACACGATTGAAGGTATTTTGAAGTCTTATCAAAATATTGAAAATTTATTTTGATGTTCTATTTGCAGGTTTCAAAAATTTGATCAAAATATTCTTTCAATATATTTCAAAATCTTTTGATGAAAATTTTATCAAAATTTGTTGAAGCTAATTTACACTATTGGTAAACTTTTTATATTGAAAATGTTGACTTTGATCAGCTGTTTTGCTTCTTTTTTGAAATAATTTATTATTATAAAAAATAATTTATTATTATAAAAAAAACAATTAATAAGTATGGACGACGACACAATCATCATAGCATCAACATTTTTAATATTGGAGGAAGAAGTAGCTGATAATAATGGAAAATAAAGAAGAAAACAAAAGGAACATTTGGTTCGACCTTTTCTTTTGGAAGGTAATGGTATGTATGTCTCTTTTAGGGAGCCATTGAAAAGGAATGATCCCGACCTATACAAAAACTTTGTGCGAATGTCACCAGACGATTTTGATTATTTGCTTAATCTCGTCACCCCATCAATATAAAAGGCCAATACTAATATGCGGGAATCTATATGCCCCGGAGAACGCCTGGCAATTACTTTGAGATTTTTAGCGACTGGGGACAGTTACGCAAGTCTGATGTTCTTGTTTAAAAGATCAAGTAAGAAAACAAAAACAATTGGTTGATTATTGAGTTCTTGTTACAACTTTGATATTGTTTAAACTTTTCATTTGTTTTAATGAAGGTTTAATATAATATCTCCAGTTGTTCTAATAAATATTGGGGTAAAGTTCCCTGATGATCTGCATTAGCAACAGTGAAATGCGCATAGGAACAAGCTATACCCCTTAATTGCAATTTGTTTTTACCAAAATGGTTAGTTTTACTAAATAAGTAAAATATTAATTTTGGGAAAAAGTGCGAATAAAAAATTTAAAACACTAAAATTTAAGATTCCCATAAAAAAGCACCAATGATCAAGATCATCGATATTCAATATTGTGCCTGGAGTCTGCACTGCATTAGATAAAGTATTAAAAGATGAATTTTTAAAGGTAAAACCTAATCTATTAAATAATAAAACATATCAAAAATAATATTTATTGGTACAGATGCCAGCAACAGAGGAGGAATGGGAGAATATTTCGCAAAGTGTAAATAAAACGTGGAATTTTCCCAATATTGAATCAAATAATGAACATGCTGTCAAATTATTTATAGTTATCAATATTGCCAGATGCGATTTTGATGCCTATTTACACGGCATCAATAAAATCTTCAAAAGTTTTGTTCAATAAATTTTTAAGAAATTTTGCTGTTTACACGAGTTTAAAGCATTTTGAAGAAAATTTCAATCGTGTAAATTTCGCTTTAGAATTTTAAAAATCAAATATATAGAAAAAACATGTAAATAATTTTTAAATTAAAATATCAAAAAATAATAATTCAAAATAAAAATTTATTTATTTCATTATTCTTATATATTTTTTCGACCTTTTTTTAAATGAATCTAATTTTTCTCGAGCTATAGGTAAATTTTTTATAAAAAACGTTTATAATATTTTATTAGTTAACCGATATTTCGCCACATCCTTGTGTGGCTTCTTTTTTTTCATAAAAAATTTACCTAAAGCTCGAGAAAAATTAGATTCATTTATTCATTTCGTAAAAATTTTTTTGTTCTTAATTTTGCAGTATATATAAAATCCTGCAGTAAATATGAGCCTTTTTGAAAGATATTTGTTTGGCAGAAATTTATGTAAACATAAATATATTTTTAATTTCCAAAAATGTGTCTATAGAACCCACACTAAATAAAAGTTTTTGAAATTATATTGGGAGTGTATCACGAATAATAAATTTACTAAATATATTTTTAATTTAACTAAATAATAAAAGCATGTTGTTAAAGAAGTACAAAGTGCTATTTTTTATTATTTAGAAAGAATTCCTAGGGAAAAAGCGGTATCCGATTTACTTTCGACCAGGTTTTGCTTGATCGATGTAAAAACGAGTAAATCGAGTAAAGTTTTTCCATTATTTGATTAAATAATGAAAATATTTAGTTTCGATTAACGAATAGCCCGAACAATTGATGTCTATTAATCGAGTGAAATGACGTGGCCATTAGAGCTCAGTAAAGATTCCGCAACATTAACTGAGTTGGATGGAATAATAGAGTTCTTAATCAACAGTTTCCAAAAGGCGAATAATTCCTTTTCAAAAGATTTACTTGCTTGCCTTAAGGCCAGAATAAGCAAGAGCCGAATTAAAGTAGTTAGTATACTTGCTCTTTATCTTAATTCCGCAAAGGTTTATAATAATGATAACTATTTAAAATATAGTTTGAAAGGTTACAATCAAATTGCACGATCGGCTGTTTTACAATGAATCTCAGCAAAATTTATCAGAGAACAATATTTTGGAAGAAGAAAATTTAGATCTAAATGAAAACAATCGCTTGTGTGAACTTGACAAAAATATACAAAGTATGTATGTATACAAATTTTAAAAAATATAGCACAAACTATACAGAACATTCTCCTTTCAAGAGAGATATTTGTACAATATTTTGACACAATATAAACAACGATATGACGATTAATTCTGCGTTATTTCAAAAATTGTGTTTTTTTGTAGTTATGACTGATTCCATTGCAGCAATAATTGAAAAAAGTTTGGACGTCAATAAAGTAGTATTTATTAAGCATGTTATTAGCTAAATAAATAAAAGGCAAACTTTTTCACATTCACCATAATAAAATTCAATTCATTTATATATTTTTGTATTGCACTGCAGTTTTGTACATTATACCGCTTAGAATCACTTGTATTTGGGCTCCTAATAGCGATCCCTAGATGCCATTAATTTCGCAATAGGAAAATCTTCAAATATCATTTAAAAAGGAATGAGCAGCTATAATTCAGTCACACACAATCAAGATCTGTCTGTTTAAATATATTGATTGCAAAAGCTTGCAATTTTGCATTTTGAGACGATCATCGATTTTCAACCCATATTTTATAATAAAAAATTTGAATTTTTTATTTTTAATGTAATTCCAACTTTACCTGATTGATATTTTTAGTTAATGTCGTTTTATTTTCTACAAAAAAAATGCAACATTTTTTGCTCTTTTCAATGAAAATTTGCAATGTAATGATTTTTGGAAACAGTGAGTTTGTTAGAAATTATTGTATCATCACATACGATGCAAAATTTTTGTCTTATACGGCATTTACACCAAAAATCTAGTACTTGTGAGATTTCGAGCAAAATCTCGTTGATTTTAACTAGATTTCCCATACAAAACAAAATCTACTTCGTCACTAGATTTTGTCAAAATCTCGTAGAACTTAGTGATACAACTGTGGTTTTTCGTAAATTGTACTGAAAAATACTACGCTGTTTAATAACATGACTTTGAAGGGTGTGCTCGCCAGCTATTTCGCATTTGAATGATAATTTTTCGTATGGAGTTTGACATTTGAAAATGAATATTCCAATCAACGGTTTTTGTCATGGATACGAAATCTTAAAAAATGTCACGAATAACCCGGTAGAGATTTTGATAGAGATTCCAATTGAAATCAACTCGATTTCGGTTTGGTGTAAATGCCATATTAAGGAAAATGCCATTTGATAAAAAGTTAAAGAAATTTTACATTTTTTTTATAGAACAGAAAACAGCATAAAGTGTTAAGCAAAGAAAATGTCACATACCTGCAAAGACAAGAAAACAGAAATTTTTGTTAAAAATTTTATATTAAAAATATATTTTATTATATGATTTCATTTACAAATTAAGAAATATTTTTCTACGTAAAATAATTTGCCGATATACATTCCCAAAACTTTACTGTGTGTATAGAAAAAAATCAGCCATAAAATCTGTTTTATTTTTCAAATTATTTTGAACAGACGTTTGACACAATCAACTCGTCATTGGTTTGAAAAAAATGTCGGTTGATCGTTAATTAACTGTGGATCCAAAACATAATTTTATATAATTAACAAAACCAAACAGTTATTTATGAAATATTTACTCATTTATTTCCTTTGCGGCACCCACACACATTCATTTAGTTTTTCCAGCACTCGCGGCCGTACTAGAGCTGACTTGGTGAGTAACTTTACTTTCACGAAGTAATCACGAAAAACTTTAGCTAAATTATTTAAATCATTTGTTTTATTTTTAGCACTAAATTTTATTAAACAAACGTTTATTTTCAGCGAAATGAAGCCAAATTACACTATTTCCCTTTGACGTTCAGAGTTCACAAATTTAGAAATTTATAATTAGTTTTTCCTTTAAAATTTTCCTTTCAGAGTTACAAATTATTTTGCAGAAATTCCAAATTATGTGTCAGAACGTATTTTTATTAGTTTATAATTTATTATTTATTATTATAATTTATTTAAAAAATAATCTGAAATAGAATTTGTAATTGCATGACGTGTAAGGGGAAAAATAAAGAAGAAAAAAGCTAAGTTTGTTTTGGTAACATAAAATTCTCCTATTACTCGTATTTTTTTGCATTGATATTTTGCTAATTAAAACAAATTTTCGAATACATTTGGAATGCAATTGTTTTTTTTTTAATTTTAGTTATAGATTTCATGTACAAGAAATAGACATGAGTGGGCGTTGCCTCTTTCTAAAACAATGTTTTTATATTCTACCGTGTAGATGGGAATTAATTAACGTTTACATTGTTCTTCGAAATATTGTATCACGTTCAATGTTAAATGTTAGAAACTTTAGCCTTATATAAATTATAAATAGTTTTCTATGATTTTCCCTGAATTTTCATATACTCACGCCCATGCAGACTCATGTGTAGTTTATTCAGGCTGCTCAAGTGAGCTGTTGTATTCACCTCTACTTTTAACTAAAGAGATTTCGTTTTGAGGAAAATATTCTAGTGTTTTCTTTTCAGTTTTTTACTCAATTATCGTGTAGAATATCTGTCTGGTAATATATTATTGAATTTTGTTTATACTGCTGTTAGAAAAAAATTCAATTTTAATTTTCTTTGATGTTTTTTTGTTTATACTAGATATTTCATTGGTTTTGCGGGTACACTTTTCTTTGTTCTTCTCAACTCCCTGGAAAATTGTGTTTACGATGTGTTATTTTTATTTAGTTTTTTTTAGTGGATACAAAGTTAAATAAACACTTCCAATTCAAATGCAAATGAAATCGAAAAGCTTTATCTTTCAAACGCCTACAACAGCAAATGTGAAATAAAAGAGATACAAAAAGATGATGTGTTTTAACACGTTTAATGAAATTACAAGAAAGTATTTAACTGACAGTTTCGATAAAAGATAACTTGTTAAACTTGTTGTTTATTTAAAGATTTGAATTTTCTTAATATAAAATATTTGGCAATAAATGATTAAGAGGTAAATATAACAAGAAATTTAATTTTATAAGCCCCCGACATCTTGCTTTGTGACCACGCAGCTCCCAAGCGGTTAAACCGGCTGAATAACAACGAGCTAAGAAAGCTATCGATCATGTCATATTCCACAACAAAAAAAAAAAGAATATATACACACGCATGTATGTGTTTGCAAATATGTACAGTGGTGGACATTAGGCTAGGAGCACACTTCACATATGTTGAATTCAAAAGCATATATTTTGTTCTAGTTATTCAAATTAAGTAAAGTAGCTATTTACTCATATCGCTCCTTTATTGCAACGTAGTCGTATCTCAAAAAACGTGCCTTTTTAGTTAAAAATGACGAATTCTTCGTAGTATCGTTCTTTATCTTGTGTACAAATATCTAGTTTACTCAATCAACTCTTGAGGGTAAAATATATTTTTATTTTTCGATTCGGGTGTGTGTAAACTAAAAACTTTAAACTCGTTTTCTAAATAACGAGTTTTTTTGAGTTATGACTACGTTGCAAGAAAGGAGCAATATGTTTTGTCCATGGAGTGATCAATATGGTTCGCTATTTCTCTGTTCGATTCTCGTTTTTATTTTATGTTTGACTAATTGCAAGTAATACGTGATCTGAGCTGGACAAAAATTTGGCACATTTTAAAAAGTTTTATAATTTTTAATTATATTTCGGCTTTATATCTTAATTTTTTTAAAAAACGCTTTATTTTAAATAACATAAAAGTAAATTAAAAAAAAACACAAAAACTAAATCGTGTCGTCCTTTTTTCTACCCCGCTTGCCGCTGCAACTTGTTCGCTAACAAAGAAACTAAATCGTGTGTAAATTTCTTGTAAGTTTCAAGCGAATGGAATTTTTCATTATCTTTTTTTCTTGACGGAAACATTTTTAATACATACATACATATGTGGTAATTGGCTGTCCAGTCGGTCGTTGTTTGGCGGTTTTTTGTATTTTATGATAAAAAAAAAGGGATTCGCGAGGTAGTTAATTAATCAGCCCAATTCTGAATTTCCACAGCGAGATATTTCCATGCCTTATCATTTGTTCCCGGCGAAAAGATTCGCCTATTCAAATAGCACGGGGAATACTTATATAAGGGAGTGGGAAAATCAGAATCAGCTGTTTTACTTTTGTCATTTTATTCTGTGTAAACATAATTTCTGTTTGATTTTAACGAAATAATTTGTATATTCAAAAATACTTTTACGTTTAGTTTTTATTTACGTTAAGTGATAAAAGGGAACGAACTAAAAGATGGGAATCAGATGAAAAAAACATTCCGAGGATTCAAGGAAAGAGATGAGCGATGTCATAATCATCCGGCCCACTTTTGATTATCTGCATGCAATTATACCTTGCACCTTCATTTGTTCTCTAGAAAGAAATCATCCTTCTTTGTCATTCGCATTTAACTTTTAAAAAGTGCTTAAGGCATTGTTTTATAACAAATTTTATACTAAAATTGTATACATATTTATGCATTTGCTCCCTTCGAAATGGCTGGGAAAAAATCGCAAGAAATGCTAATATTAAGAATGGTGATTGCTTTTTCTCCCGGAGGTTAAAAGTCCTAGGGAATTTTTCATTAATAATAGGAGGAATGGGAAGAGAAAAATCGCCCGCGGGATTTTTATTGAGCTGAAAAGCACGTGTTTCTTGGACACCAGGTGACATAAAAGGTCGGCATATGTATGAATAACTAAAGTTACAAAGATAAAAAACCGAGCCACGAAAAAATTGGAGAAAACAAGAAGGAAATACACATAAACACTGATAATGGCGGCTCCCGAAAAACAACGTTGTTTCTATTCTGCCGTGTAAGTTGAAATTAATTAATACTAATTTTTCTCCTGGTGAATTGAAATATTCCGGTATGTTCTACATTCCCCTTTGAAGTGGAATTCAATTGAAATCACTTCACTTTAATTTTTTTATGTTTCGCATTCTTTTTTACATTTCAATATTCCAGAACATCAAAAATGAAAAGTTTACTTTTCATATGTCAGTTTCACTGCTCTTGTAGAACATGACGGATTGTGTCATATCGAAGTTGTTCCAACTAAAAACGTTACAACGTTTAGCCAAATAATAATCTCTTTGGATTAAAAATTGTTGGTTCAGAAGAGCTCGCGTGGCTTATGCGCTAAATTAATGACCACCACTGTATGTATGTACATGAATGCAGCCATACATCTCTTACCATGATAACCCCTTCATAAGTTTCTCTTTGTGCGTAGGTACCTACAATTACTAGCATTTAATATCTCTTTTCACACAATTAAAATCCAGATCAAAATACATACATAATTGATATTCCATAAAAAAAAGAACAAAAGCACTGACCCGTCTTCTGTTTGTCTGTCTGTCTTCTGTCATCCAGAGCACAATAAGACTTGTTTCCCTTTTCCCTCTTATCGGTTAAAACAACAACCACATGCTTATTAATTATTATAACCTTGAAAATGTAAACAAAAAGATAACAACTAAAACATCTGCAACAACTACTAGAAAAAAAACAGCACAATATTACATTCAACACTAACAGCAAGTAGACAATAACGACAAGTTAATTACATACAATAAAAAAATATAAATAAACTTGAATGAATTTTGAACTCTATAAGCAGAGTGGAAGTGAGAAAGGCCAAATCAAAATGGGTAAATAGGGGGGAAATAAAAAAAAACACACAAACACGAGACCCTTTTGAAAGCAAAAAAAGAGAACAAAAGAATAGCCGATTTACAACAACAAAAATAACACACAACAGGAAAATCAAGATGGAGCAGAAAAAAAGCTTAAGTAAATTAAATGTACATACATACATACACATGTACATGCGTATGTACATACATACATATGTATGGATGTAATTTTGTGAGTGCCAAAGACAAGATCAAGAAGAAAATGATACTGACATACATAAGTATGTACACAGAATAAACTACACACGGTTACTAAAGTATGTATACGGCGCTTTATTCACTATTTTTGTAAAACAAACAAGCAAATTTATTTAATTAACGATCTTTATTTTTCTTAATTAATAAAAAAATAAAATCAAATAAAAATAGGTTCAAATCCATTTTATTTTCTCAAAAAACTAATGTTATATTTTCATCAAGTAACATAAATAAGTATACATACATAAATATGTACACATGTACATAGGCACATGCATACATAAGGCGTAATAAAAAAACTAAACTTATATGTATGTATGTATGTACATACTATGTTCAGACATGCATTTTTAAATGAAATAATTTATTATTTTTGATTGAGAATTTCAATTCTTCATTGGGTTGCCGCCCCAGTGTTCTTCGATCGCTACCAAATACGTACATACATATGTATGTATGTCGAATTTGCTTCATCATAGAAAACTAGCAATACTTTTTTATATGTATATTCCTTTGTAAATTTTAATCGGTGTTTGCTTCCCATTCTTTAAATTTAGGAACGGCTTCTTAAGAGCTACGCAGCCGTTGCACCCTTGTCTTTTATTGGCTCGACGTACTGTTTCTGCAGATACAGTTTTATTTAATTCCTCCTTAACTTCACTTACTACTTTAGAAGCACTTAACCGCGGATAAATCTTATTTTTTCTAATAATACAGAGCACTCCGTTTCAATTAATTTTCATGGATTTCGTTCTTGTAGCTTCATACCTACCTAATTAATATTTCAGTAATAAGTGCCTACATACATATGTACATGTGTAGGTATATTATTGTAATGTAAAATCCCTAATACACTAGAAATCAAATAAAATATCGTTGCAAAGCCAATAATTTTTAATTTGAGTTTCATCAAGTTGAATTTGTCCGTTATATGTATAGGTACCGGAAATCTTTGCGCAGTTGCAAATTTACTTATACATAGTTGTATTTTTTGGCATAGAGAAAATACCGAATATTAATGAGGAATATGTACATACATATTATGTATGTATATTTGTGCAATATTTCAGCATTTTAATTTGTATCATTTAATTTGTTGAAAGTAATTATGCATGTACATATGTATGTATGTATGTAATACAGAAAAGAGCTACGTACATACTTATGTATGAATATGTACATATGTACATAAGTACATACATATGTATGTAGGTAGGTATGTACAATAAATACATACATATGTATGTTTATTATTTTATAAAAGAAAATTTTTGAAAATATGTACATACATATGTACATACATACATAAATACGTATGTAATTATGTAGGTACAGTAAATTTTATTTTAAAATTAAGAATTTAAGTAACTAAAACTAAATACTAATGAGAGCCACTATACTTTTAATACCGACACCCAATTTTCGTAAGCCAAAGAAATTGATCGATTAAAGCCAAATACCTATACAGTGTAAAGAAAATATGTACATACATACACACATACCTATTAAATAAATAAATAAAAGTAAAATAGAAGTTTTTGAATTGTTTTCAAAGAATATCAAAATAAAAATAACAGCACATCATTTAATAAAAATCCTCATACACACCATTCCATACAGTGGAGTTACAAACGCACATTCATGCATAAATATAAGCAAACATTCATCTGAAAATGCGGCAGCACATGTAGCGAAAAAAAAACAATTGTTCTTTTGCTAACCGTACAAGCAAAGATTGGAGTATACTCGTACACATTTGCGTTGAACAAAAATATAAATAAAAGAAACCCCATGAAATATGGCAACATGGCATGCAATGTTGATTATTGACATTACTTTAATGCTGCCACCCCAACACACAGAACACAAACGCATACACAATTCATGCCCACTCACAACACTCCAAACAGCGTAACTACATAAATAAAAAATATTATCACACAGGAAAAGAACTCATGAATACAATCCACAAATGGAGTTACTTTTGCACGTGTGGAATACAATTAAGAGAAAATTATATTCTGATTAGAGTTGCCAAGCTACCTTTATAGCAAAATGTGCTGACCAATGGCCAAGGTTTTAAATATACCGGGACTATTATGGAATACGTGTTCACAAAAAAAATTTACAGCAGATACAAAATGAATAAAAAAAATTTTGTTTTTGTCTTTTACATAAAATGTACGGTTACAATGTGTTAAAAACGCATGACGATGATTTTATTTTTTAAATTTCAAGTTTTATTTATTTGTTAGTTTGCAGTTAAAAATCTTAGTTTGAAAAATAACGATATTTCCTCTTGAAAGCCACTATGTGAACTGTCAGGTAAAACAACAAAAAATACACAATTTTAAGAAATCCAAATAAAAATGGGTTATTCTAGTTTAGAGGAAGATTTTAGTGATTCCGAATTATATAAAACCTTATTCCACCTCACTAGTTGTGTAATTCGCCGATATTCTTGAATCCACATTCATTTCACTTGTAAAAATCAACACTCTAAAATTGTAAATATTATCAAATTCGCGCATTTTCTTCTTCTTCTGTAAAAAAAACCGTTATTGTTCTGTTGCTTTGATAACAAATTTGAAAGTTCCTTTTTTTGTTATTCAATATGGTAATACTACAGGGTTTAAACCACAACCCAAAAACATTATATTCATTTGAAACTAGAATAATATAATTGTCAGATTAGCTAATTAGATAATAAAATTAGGTTTAATCGCAAAGTCAAAAAGTGCCTCTGAAACAATTTAAAGTAACAAACATATTTTGTTAAGCCCCGTAGAGGCAGAATGGAGTCTTGCAGCTATTTACAATTCATAGCTCGTTGTTAAGCCCACAAATGTTATCTACTTAGAGTCATATTTTGGGCACAAAGCAGACCAGAGAGGAGACGGTATGCTATTGTACTTGTTGTTGCTATTATTCCATCTCTCTCGCACGATAATTGATATTACATGATATTGCTATCTCTTTTCATTTATAATTAGATGGGGAAAAACTGATTTAAGCTAAAAAAAATAACCCCATCGTATCATCACTGGTCAAGGTTTCCATAGTAAACATCCATATGCACATTAGTGACTTGCACTAAACGATATGTACTACATTATCTGAGATTGCGCTTTATCTTAGATTATATTATAATTTTGGATACATCAAAAAAAAATTATATTTTTTTAAACATATTTTGCTATACCAATTTCAATATTTCCTGACAACAACGATATATGTAAGTACCTCAACGTCCCATAAGGTATCAGTAAATTTGACAATACTGTACAACAAAGTCAAGTTCGATGCACTATATTTACCATCGCTGGCATAAAGAAAAAGTTAGACGACAACAATGATGAAAAAAATTGTTTATATGATTTAGTCATAAAATAAAAATTTATTTACATATTTAGTAACGAAATAAACAACAAATAAAATTGTGTCACTAATATACATACATACATATGTATGTATTATTCTCCAAAACACCTCCACTTTTCTAACGTGTTTCCTTCCCTTTTAACTTGTTTTCAGCAAAAACAAAAAAATATACATACATACTACATATGTCTATTTTAAATTCTAATGGAGTGAGAATGAAAATCATTCATCAATTAAATATTGTTAAGCCTATTTCTGTAATTGGTCATTTAAATTTTCATTTAATATTAAAATAACATACATACATATTGTTAGACTTTTGGTATACATACATACATAAGCCTAACTAGGAAAAAAAGATAAATTTCGCACAGCGTGGTGAAGTCGGAGCGTAAATTATTCTTGCAGTCGAATAATTTACGCTCAATCAAAATTTGATTATCTTACAGTTTTTTCTCAAATCTCCGATTTCTTAAGATACAATTTTATATAACAAAATCATGTCTATAGCGAAAAATTGGCGAGAGTCACTTTTTCTTTTTAAAGTTTTTTACGAGTTTTCCTCATTTTCACGATAACAATTACATATTTCTTTAACGTTTTTGAATTTTTTATAGTTATACTTCAATATGTTCTTTATTGCCGCAAATTTTTTGAGTTTTTTGCAGTTTTGACGACTTTCGATCAATTTTCTGGATCGTTTCCAATTTTGCAATTTTTAGCTAATTTGCGCAAGGGCGGTGATTTTTCCGAAGGTTTTTTCCTTTTTACAGATTTAGCTACTTTTAAATAAAAATCTAAGTTTACTAACTAAAACATTTGATAATCTACAAAGAAACCCGGTCAAATAATAATAAATCCATCGCAGAGTTTAATCGCAGGATGAATTTCAATGGACACGTACTGATTGTGTTGTATCGCTCCTTTATCGCATGCAACGTAGTCATATCTCAAAAGACGTGATTTTTGAGTTAAGAATGCAAAATCATTCATCGTATCGTTCTTCATCTTGTGTGAACAATTTATATAAATATCTTGTTTACTCACTTCTTGAGAGGAGAATATTTTTTTATTTTTCCCATTGAGCTGTGAGTAAATTAAAAACTTTAAACTCGGTTTATGAAGAACGCGTTTTTTTCGAGATATCATAAGTTACAATAAAGGAGCGATATGTAAGTATATGTTTTCTACGACGAATAGGTATTTGCTACGAAAACTTCGTTGTTCGTCCCAGTTGTGTTTATACCTTCTCAAAGCTAGTATAAAACGGTAACAAAACATCTGTTCAGCCTGGAAATGAATAGTCGTTTGTGTGTTGAATGAAGTAGGTATGGACGAATATTTTCTTCCGTATCATAAAATCCAATTTAAAACTCTTTTACACCCAACTCTTTTATAAGAGAAGAAACGAAATCACAACACTCGTTTGCTCACACGAAATCAGTGTTGCCGGTTTATGTGCAATTATCAACAAAAAATATGGATCAAAATGAAATGTACATACGAGTACATACATATGTATATTTTTTAATTTCTTGTAAAAACTTTATCGACCAGTATTTTGTGGATAACTTCTAGTTATATTAAAAAGAATTGGAGAGAATTTGGCATGATATTAGTTGCATGCATGAATCAAGAAAACAAAATTGCGCACTCAACCGTACAAAATAATTTTCTACAGCGCATCTAGGTACATATGTACATACGTCATCATAGAAAATAATTAGTGTTTGGTGTAAAATGTGTAAGAGATTTTTTCCGAGAAACTGGAAATAGCTACATATCGTTATATGAATTCATAAAAACCCTAAGTTACATTGAAAAAATTTTAGAGGCCAAGCAAAAGACTCTCTAATATTGAAAGTCAACCAACATTTCTCAAAATTTTTTTCAGTTTACACTTATTTCTGATTAAGGAATTGGTACAATTTTAAAACGTAAAATTTTCCAGAGAAATAACTTCTAAGCGGGTGCATCGATTTTAACAAAATTTTAAATGGACAAAAAAAGATGCAGTCGAGTAAAACTTTTGAGTTTAGGCCTGAAGATATTTAAGGAATAGCATCCTCGGGCTAGCAAAGGTTTTCATTTGCACCTAATCCCCATGAATGAACTTTTGTTTACAACTCATATTCTATGTCTACATCACAACACAACACAATCACACACAACAAAACAATGGACCTGTGCAATGCGCACTCTTGTTTTCTTGATTCATCTCCTTTTTGTTAAAAAGAGATAGCAATATAATGTAGGAATAAGTGAAAATAAACAAAACAAAATTAATGCATTTTGCAAGTAACAAATAATGAATGTCAGTTATAAATTGAAATGGAATTTACTTTTTCTATAGATCATGAAATAATTCTTAAAATATTTTATTTTTAATGTTATACCTAGCATTATATTAGCATTTTTATTGCTTAAATTAATATTTTTCTACGACTTTTTTTATTGCAACAGAAATAAGTAAGAATACAAAACCACAACACAACATGAAAAATTCTTTGTTTACTAGTTTCTGTGTGACAGAGTCAACAAAACAACAACAATAGCATGCCATTTCGTGTCACATCTAATATTCTTTGGGATACAGGGGAGGATAAATGGTATGACATCAGTGTGCCGGCGATTTCCATCGTGCGATAATGTCAAAAATATAATGGAAATTTCATCGTTTAAACATACGATGAAATACGAAGCAACTTCATATGAGAATTGAAAAAATGGCAGAAAACAATTGAATCATGTAAATTGAATCAAAGTAGAATTTGTTTACATTAAATTTTAACACATCCACATTGAAAGTGAAGAGTCCATTCCTTGAAATCACTGAACAGCTAAATTTCGTAAAAAAATACGACTAAGAAGAACCTTTCTGATTATCGATTAGAGATGGGCACCGCTCACGTGATTAGCGTGATCTCGCATGATCGTTATCAGTTTTTGTTCCAATCACGTGACCGTGCTTGAAGGTGAGCATTAAAAAATTGAGCGTGCATGAGTCGATTTTCAGCGCGATTGTTTCGTGATTACTTTTGATTTTTCATAAATTTTTCATTTAGTTTTAAAATTGTTTTTAATTATTTTTTTGTTTTTTTGCAAGCATTTCGTGAGTGTGAGTTTTCGTGGTTATGATTAACTTTTTTAAACTCACGTGAGAGTGCATAAACGTCATGCATAATTAAATTTTTATCGTGAGCGTGCATGAGCGCGACTGAAAAGTTACTCACGATCTCATTTCTAGTTTATATCAATGATCCCTACCCTTGAGGCATAGAGTCAAGCCATGTATCTACAGAAAAATTTATTTGCTTGTTGATGACGCCCTGTCATCAGAATTATGACGTAAATGTTTTGGCAAGTCATCGTCCCGAAGTTATCTTCACGTATATCCAAAAAATTTTCCTTAGTAAATTGAGTCTAAAGTTTCGACGTTATATAAAAAAAATATCATGTGATCCGAATTTGCGCTACTGCGGGAGCACAATTTGAGCATCTTAGACCCGATTCACACACGTCAGGCTTGACTCGTCAAGCCTTGAGCTTTTAGGAGAAGCTTTTAGGAGATACTGAATGCAGAAAAAATTAATGTATGCATTAAAATCGGGTTTCCATATAAAAATACACCATTAAATCTACTAACTTTATAAATCGTTTGTGAATAAGACCATTATGTATCTACTTTATATTATAACACAAATTTAATCACCCTTATTCCAGTTGTCAACATCGACGTCACGTCAATTCAATACAAAAAATTTGGGTCTTGTCTACTCGCTCTCGACAGCAATTTTGTGCTAAACAGTTTATTTCTGTTCTCTAAGCTTTAGAAAATAACATGAGCCAGTCTATTGTAGTCAGTTATTTTCGACAATGAATGTAGATAAGCCCCAATTTTTTGGTATTTTGTTGACGTGACGTCAATGCTGACAACTGGAATGAGGGTGAATGGTTTTATTTATTATTTATTTTTAAAAGCATTTTTAAGAAATTGCATTGATGTGCACTCATCATCATTACTATCGCAAAACTAATAATAAAATGTACAAGGTTTTTTAACAACCCACAGATAGTACAGCATACATTCAAAGGCAAAACAAGTAAGAGAACAAGAATATTACACCTCGTCTTCATATTGTTGACACTCTTCCATCATATGTGTCATCAACATCAAAAATAATGAGTGGGAAGGGAGTAAATTGCCAAATATTTCAGACAAACATGGTGTCATACTCTTGACACTAAAGAAATAAATGAAGTCGTTGGAGGTAATTATTCTGTTGTGTTTTTTTGTTCTATGTCAATTGTTTTTTTTTTAAGTTAAATTACAATAATCGCAGTATTAGTGTTTTTGATTTTTTTTAAAATACTTTTTAAAAATAATTATTTTTATTATAATAAAAAAAATATATCGAAATGATTGCTTCATTAAAATTCAGTCTTATTATGTTTATGACAACTTGTCATCAATAATTGAATTGATGACATTAGACATCAATACTACGAAAAGTGGCTTTTGCCTTAGACTCTCATAGTATCGATGTCAAATAACATCGATATTCTGATGAATATCTCAATCACTGATGAATTTTTTTATTCAACTGATCCCGAATCGTAATATCTCTGCTGTCCGATGTTATTCTATCGAGTCATTGCTGTTGATGACATAATAATTAACCGCTGTAAAGGTTGGCGTTGCAATGATTAAAAGTGGCATGTGGTCAAAAACCAAGGCACTTTTCGTAATATTGGTGTCTAATTAGATCAGCATTATGAGTGTTTTTTATTAGTGTAGCTAATGAATTATTAGGCATTATTACTAGAATAATATTGTGTGCTTCTTTAATCTAGAACAACATGTCGAAGTCGGAGGCGAAAATTCGACAACCGTAATAAGTTCTATTATTTATTGATGTGTTAAAATGATTAGCAGCTAAACAAAATGTATGCGTAAGTCATTCTAGTAGTCTATATCAAAACAAATAAGTATGTATGTATGAATATCGAATCGAATGCAGCAAAACATCAAGATAGAATTTTCAATATAAGCTACGAGAATATGTATAAAAGTCCTTTTTAGTTAGACTATAGACTATAGACTTTAAAATATATTTCGCTTTAAAAATTTCATAAAACATAATCAATCTGTACTCTCTGATTCCAACTTAATCTAATTTACAAATTAATTCTTAACTTTAAAATGACACTTTGACAGTTCTTTTAAGACCCTACGCAATATCGATTAATGACATTCAAGTCGTCATAATCTTATGACATGCTTAAAACCAAAATCTCAAACGTAAACGTAAATGAGAGCAAAATCTAAAAAGTTCTGATAAACTAATGCAATTTGAAACATCAGTAACGCAAACAAATCATATTTGATTTTAACTTTCACACAAATACGAATTGCAACAGTAACTGCAGCAGTAAGAATCTCAAAAGCTGAGGAAAACTTTAATATTGGACAACAAAAAAATAAATAAATAAAGAAGTATGTATGTATATGTATATCTATTTTAAACTTACTGCCCGGCCAAGCATATAGATAGAAAAACAGACGGACTAGCGTACCGTCGTAGAGTAAAAAACCGACCATAACTTTTGTTTTTGTCTGCAGCATATAAATTTGCAGTCGTAGTTTATGTGTATGGAGCACTTCAGCCAGCCAGCTTGGCAATGTCTCCAACCACAGTTTTGTCTCCATACATGTTGTGGAGAAACAAAATACACAAAATAAATATGTACGTGATAAAATATGTGCACTTACGAGGGTTAGAATATAAATAGTAATTTTTAGACTTGGACCGAACTCATTGAGTAGCTCGTTTTAGACAACAACCTTTGATCGAACCCACCTAATTTAAATGGGTTTGACTGACGAGTTCGATCAAAGTTCACGGGGGTGGGATATTCACCCTTATTCCAGTTGTCGTTGTAAATTTCGTCATCGTTTGTATTTCAATGTCAGTGTTTGTCGTAGTCGCCGTCACTTCTTTATTTATTTTGCTTTCTATAGCTGCGTTCGAGTACTTTTACAGTAAAATGCGGTAATGAGTAATTACTGAGTAATCTGAAAAATTCACTCTCAAAAAAAGCTGTTACCCAAAAAAGTACGCGAACGGAAAAATTTTAAAAATTAGTTAGATTAAGGAAACAGATGATTGAAAATCAATATAGTGTTGAAATATATTTACACTTTGGACTAATCAACTCTTTTTCTTGTTGGTACTCGATGCAGTATTTATTATAACACGAATATTTTATATAAACAAATTATTTTCTATAATCGTTTCAATGTGTTTATTTTCATTTCATTTGATTTTCCTAATTTGTGTCTGATTAAATTTATTCAAAAGTATTTGATTATTTGTTTTTGCTATTGACTACCTTAAAAGTGAATGCAGTACTAAGTAACCATATACTTAGCACATTCACAACTCCAAAGAAATAACAAGAAAAATGGCTGTAAATGGTTTTTGCAACATTTATTTCCTTTTAAAAGGCATATATATATACATGTTAAAATCAATTATTCTCTTTTTATTTTTTATAATTTTAGTCTTTTTTTGTAAATAATTTTTTCACAAATTGTATACTTTTTGTTTTCTTACCTTTTGAATCATATTTTTTTTGGTTTTTTGATTTTACTACAATTAAATTCTGCAGTAAACATTTGTAAATAATCAGCTTTGAACTGTCACATTACGCTCTCAATTTGTGTTCTCATTTAATGTAACTTGAATAAACGAACGCAATTTAGTAAAATGCAGTAAAGTTCAATAAAAATTTGTAAAAAATTTTGGGTACTCGAACGCACATTTTATAATTTTTGTTATTTTCTTATTACTTAAAATTGGAAATTGTGTTTATAACATCAATTTATCTTTTTATTGAAATTTGTAATATACATATATAAATGAGTTTTCAATTATTTATTTTCCTGTTGGAAATGTACTGGAAATCCGTATACTCTAAACAATATTATGAAAACAATTAAGAATAAGCTAGATTTAAGGAGCAAATTTTTTAAACAGGGAATCAATCTAGTTATAGCCTTTAATTGGCTTTGTTTAACTTTTAATCCTTGAGCATTTTACTGCTCTAAAAAAATAAAAAGTTTAAAAAGCAACCAACTGCTTTAAATCTACTTAAGCATATTATCTGCCAAATAAATATTTTAAGCCAGTGTCGTTCATCAGCGCCTGCAACCAACGGGTAAAAAGGACTAGGTGTATTAATAAAAGAATAACAGAAAACCTTACACTATAACTACGATTCACTTTATATTAATAAGCATGTGGGATTAAACATAAAAGGTAACGGGTGGGTCAAAAGTCCCGCTACTATTTTGATTGCTTTAGCTCAGTTTAGCTTTCACCATTGTATTATGAGACGTCCAAATTTTATTATGGATAAATATACAATATTTATTGAAAATAATCGTTACATTATTGCTACTCAGCGGAAATAGCGTCATGGCCAGCCAGATCTCCGGATTTAACAGCACCAGACTTTTTCTTATGGGGTTTTTCAAAATCAAAAGTTTACGAGTAAAATACGTCCAATGTTTTAAAAATATTAGGAAATATGTATTTGCCGGTTATTAGCTTATTAGTGGTTATAACTTCGGTTTGTATTAAGATATGTTTCTTAAAAAAATACATACTTATAAAGATGGTTTTAATGAAGAATTTTACTTAATGAAATTATAAATTTTGCTTTTTAATATGGTTGTTACATTCTGCTACATTAAAAATGCAATATTTATGTAAAGGATTTGATTGCTGCTGTTTTGTTTTTTTTAAATATTTTAATTAATGTTTATGTATGCATTACTTTACTAAAAATACACTAAACATGTAATTAATCTTTTGGATTTCTTTATTGATAAGAATTTGGTTTATTTTATACAAAAATAATGAATTTATTTGTTGTGTTAAGTTTTAGTTAAATAAAATAGATAATTAATTTAAAAAAAGTGTTTGTTTTATTTTCGACGAATTTTTAACGTTTTCGAATAATTATTTTAACGATATTGACGATTTTCGCTCTAAATTTGATGAATTTTCGCAATTTCATCTGGCTAGTGTGTTACTGCGTTACTATAAATGAGCGATATGTTATCCAGTGTTGTACCGTGATAAAACAATAAAAATTTAAATCTTTTGTTTTTATCAAAATTGCCTGCGTATTGCGTAAATTATGAAAAACTCTTTATTATGCGAACTTCATTTAACAGGCGAGCCTAGAATTTGAAGCGTTTATAGTTTTTATAATTATCGCAATACTCCCTCTACGCCCCTCGACATTTACTTTATTTTAAAGAAAAAACAAATCTATCTATCTCTTTATACTCAAACGAACACATTTTCAAACAAACTCACATGCATGCATACATACAATTCACGATAAACCAGACGACAAGACAGCAAAATGAAAATCAAAATCAAAGCACACCCAAGCAAAGTAAAATAATTGATGCCGGTTTATGATATTGCCAAATTAGACATAAGTACAAAAACAATAGCAAATAAAAACAAATACAAGAAGAAAAAAATTTCGAATTTGCGACTTTAACAAACTGCAATATCATCCAAATGTCGTGCCGACACATAATAGACAACTTTTATGCTACAACGACTTCTTTGGGGCCATTAAGTATCCAACACTTAAAAACAAAAGTCCAAAGGAAAACAACAACAACAAGTTTTGCTGGTTTTGTGTAATATATGTATGTATATGTATATTTTTTTAATATTTGATTGGAATAGAAAAACATATAAAAAAGAAATTGTAACACATGTTGGTTGTATTATCATTTTGCAATTTTTTTTCTTATCCGCATTGTGAATTTGTTCCTGTGTTTGCAGTTGCTCAAAAAACAATATACACAATATATTTTACATAGAAAAGTACCTGGTCAACTCGGAAATTTCGGATGCGTCTTCATCTTTTGCTTTTCAAATTAGAGCATATTTGAGATTTTACTTTGAAATTTATTTTCGAAGATTATTTAAAAACGGTTAGGTAATTTTTGAAATTTTTTAAAATTACAAAAAGTTGTCCATATGATAGATTTTGATAAGTTTTCTGTAGCAAACATTCCGAAAATTTCTATAGAAAACTGTCTAAATATAATTTAAAAAAAAAAATTATAGAAAAATGTTTGAAATCATTCTAAAAACAATGTACATATCAAAAAAATTTCTTTGGAATAGTGCTCGAGAAATTACATACTGGAAACTTTTCGCAAACATTTCAAAAAAGAATTCTATAAAAAAAATGTTAGCAGACATTTCGAAAAAACATATTTATAGAAAAATATACGAAAACATTTCGCAAAATTTTTTTTTAAAGAAAAATGGCGATACCATTTTGAAAAAGATGTTCGAAAACATTTCCAAAAATGTTTGCATTCATAAAAAAATTTCTATAGCAAAATTTTCGAAAACGTATCGAGAAATTTTCTATAAAAAAATATACGGAAACATTTTGAAAAAAGTTCTGTAGAAAACAGTTTGAAGATACATATTTGGGAAAAACATCTATAGAAAAATATTCGAAAACATTTCGAAGTTTTTTATAGAAAAATGTTCGAAAATATTTCGAACAAATTTCTATAGAAAAAACTATCGAGAAGCTGCTATGGAAAATTTCTAAAAACAAAAATTGTGGTAAACAATTAAAAAAAATTCTATAGAAGCAAGTTCGAAAAAATTTCAAAAAAAATTCTACAGAAAAATGATCGAAAACATTTCTATAAAAAAATGTTCGGTAACATTTTGAAAAATTTTCGTTAGAAAGATATTCGAAAACATTTCGAAAAAACTTCTATAGAAAAAAATTTAAAATATTTCAGAAAAACTTCTAAAGAAATTTGTTCGAAATATTTTCGAACACTTCGAAAAGCAAATTTCTAAAAACAAAAATGGTGGTAAACAATTAAAAAAATTTTCTTTAGAAAAATATTAGAAAACACTTCGAAAAATTTTTTATAGAAAAATATTAGAAAACAATTGCACACATTTTATTCAGAAAGCTTTCGATAAACCCAGCAAATTTATAAAAAAAAAAACTCAGTAGTTACGAGTTACATCGTTTTAAATGCTTTTTAAGGCAGACTTCGCAGATAATTTGGTTCAGTCGAATGTCGAATGACTTCTTCTAATTTTGTTTTCCCATTTAAACTTTTGAAAGTGTTTTCAAAGATAAAGAAGAAAAACAAATAAAATTGATTGGTTTGAAGCTGAGGTTGGTGTGAAGATTCAGTTAAAACGCCTACTCAATGTATTTTGTTTGTATTTATTGCTTGTGGCATTTAGCTGCCCACATTTTTCTTTTTGTGGGTTTCTATTTTTTGGCTCAATAACTTTTTTTGGTACTCATTTCGTTTAATTTTCTTTTTAACTTGCAATGATGCCAGTGTTTTGCGAGCAAAATGCACGTACAAATTTTAAGCAGAAAAGAAGATATCTAAGAAATTTGTAGCGGTTTTAGATTATTTTGTACTTCTTCACAAAATAGAAGTTATATAGATACATACATACATATGTATATACATGCATATGAATGTGCTCTTTGTACTACACAAATATTTTCTATATATACAAACATATGATTTTAAAACAAAATTTAAAAAATGTTACATTTTAAAGCACGATACAACTGCAAAGTTGTAAAAGCATTTATGAAGTAAGTGGGTCGGGTCTGGCTTTCAAGTTTTAGTTAAAAATTGCCCAATAGCATGAAGTTGGCTGCAGTGGTTCCATCTTTCTTTACTGAAGGTGTCCACAAGCCTAGCCTAGGGCTAATGTAGACCGCTCATGTCCACGTTTCATCCATACTCTGACATCGATGCCCGATCATATGGCTGATCAAAAGTTTTGCCAGAAAAATACAGATTAAATGCGCTAGATTGCCAAAAAATAGTTTTAAAAAAATCTTACATTTTTAAAAAAACTTTTATCATTTGTATAAGTTACAGATATTAAATTTCTTTAATTTTATTTGATATTTAAGTTACTTATGTAAATATTATTACATACAAAATTAATTTTATTTAATATAAACACTTTTAATGGTATACATATGAGATCAAATTTTTGTAGTCAAAAAGCTTTAATATATTTTAATTCAAGTTAAGAGTATTTAAAATATCAACCATATTATTTGAATCTTCCTCACAGACTAACTCATTTTTGTATATATCAGATAAACCGATTTTTTACAATATCCTCCTGATATATGTATTTAAGGCAGGGACATAACTTTTATGCCCAATATTTATTTCAAAAAATTTTCAAAGAATTATTATTCATTCAAGGCATTTTATAATAAAAATCTCTTAATAAGAGTTAAAAATGAGGAATATTTTTTGGTCTTCTTATAACTATTATAAAAGATTAATGTTTATAAGTAATGTTTATAAGAAATTATAAAAGATTTTAATTTATTTGGGTCTTTCATACCACTTATAAAAGAACTTTATTTTTTCAGCCTTCTCATAACCATTACAGAAAATTTTTATTTTTCTAGGTCTTTTCGCATATGGGTGAAGTTAAATATGTTTTCTTATGACTTTGAATATTTGTCCCAAAAATGTCTTTGCATTTGGGACATTTTGGGAAAAAATTTAACATGATTTAAAATGGGATATTTTATCTCCTAGGAGCACCAAACAAGATTACGGAACGAAACATATCTCAAATTGAAGGTGATTCATTCTTCTTCCGTAATCCTCAAAAAATTTTTACAAAAAATAAAGTTTGTTTAACAAAAAAGCTTAATTACCGAACTCTATTCTGGGAGATATTTTTCAAAAAGTTAAATTTTGTTAAACAAAAACTTAATTTTTCTTAAAAAAAATCTTATTAATTGAATTTTTGATTCTCGGAAGGATTTTTTAAGTTGTGGGCAAACCAAAATAGATTACGGAGTGGAACTTGGTCAAATCGTGTGACCTTGTTCATTCTTCCGTAATCTTCAAGAATTTTTGCAAAAAGTTAAATTATGTTTAACACAAACCTGATTATTCTTAAACAAAAAATCGTAATGATTTAATTCTTGATTCTCGGACACGTCAATTTGTCGACCTCTACGATGTTCGTAGGCTTCCACTATAATATCCAGTTTATACCCACCATTTCTATTTTTGCAGATTTTTGAGATTAGAAAATTACTAAATATTATTAAATAGCATCGGAGTGTCAATTCTGTTAAAAGTCTTTAAATGTGAATTTATTTTTTACTTCACAATCTCTGAGCGAGATACAGTAAACTAAGACAGTATTGTTAAAAACGTAGCTAACTGGCGGAACTATCATCACACACATGTTTTTAACTCAGTTTAAATTCGTAAGGCAGTAAATATTTTCTCACAATAATCGATCCTTTATTATGATGGCTTGTTGATGTTCTCAGCAATTCGATATTTAACTATTTATTCAAGGACAACCATGGAGACCATTTACATTGCAACTGGAATTCTCTCTTAATTCTTAACGATAAAGATTTCGAGATAAGGTTAAAGATCGGTCTGTTTCTAGTAAAATTCTGTTACCACAATAAACTTGCACTAGATATTATCATGATCATTAACAAGCAATATTTTATGTAATAATTATACAGACTGATAGCCAGCCCCCTTTTTCATAAGAACCATAGATGTAAAAAAAATTTCTGTATATAGTATTTTATTATTGCTTTTTTTAATATTCAATGTGCTTTAAATTCCATTAATATTTAATTGTAATTTTTTCGCTCTCCTCTAACATAAACTTAAAATAAGAAGAAAGCGGTATAAACAAATACAAAATGATGCAATTGTAATTTTTATTTAAAAAAATGTGCAGTTGGATTTCTTTTAGCTCTCTTACACATTCAGTGTCTGCTGTTTTTGTCTTAATTGGTGTGGTTTTGCATGCATTCGCAATGTTCGCAGTTTGTGCCATTCGTTTTAAAATGTCAGTCGTTGTATCCGCCTGTTCGTTCCAAGTCCGCCTAACAGCATTTACTCTACTAAGTCGTTTTTTGTTCCTTGTTCCATTGTTTTCGTGTCGAGATGGTATCAGTTGTGTTATTGCGTTCGTGTTTTATGGGTGATATTGAGTTCTACTGCCGTTTCTCTCTCTCTCTCAATCTTCATATCTCTTCCTAAGTCTTGTCGCAATAGGTGCATGTGTGAAAGTGGTTTTACGTTTATATTGTGTTTTTATGTTCAATGTATGTTTGCAGTTACAATAGTGTCATCAACATTTTGGTTTTGTAGTTGTCAATTGTTTCCATTTTCTTTTGTGTCTCTTCCGATGGTCTTTGCATTAACTCTTTCTTCTTTTTTTAATATGTAATTCTATTGGAATTAATAAGAGTATGTAAATACTCGCACGTACCAAAGTAGGAGGACTAATGAAGAAGTCATTGAGATATTTGTCTACACGTTCCATGCATTAAACTTTCAGTGAACTTTCGGAAAATATTGATAAGACTTGATTGAACTGTGAACAACCATCGTAGATGAATGTCAGTCAAAATCAAATTTGTTGCCTTGAAGTTTTATTGGTACATTACGATATTGTGGAGTTCCGTATTTTACATGTCTTAGAAATAGAGATCATTATGGAACTCCACATAAGATAGCCAGATACATATCGTCTGTGTATTCGAGGTCTTCTAAACATCCGCAATGGGATGAAACCGGTAATATGGATATATTAATACTATAAGATCCCAAGACCGTGGCGATTCGTTAGTGGTATTCGACTCGATTTTTGATACGGAAAGATTTCGCTATGTCGTAGAAAGCAGCTCAAATAAACTAAGAAAAAGATATAGATATTCAATTATACATGAAGTGCACTTTGAGTAGTTTCTCCCTGTTGTACACATGCTTCTGATCAAGCATTTTATGTAAATACATACATAAGTGTGTTCGAGTATCCAAAAGTTTTTACAAATTTTTACTAAATTGCGTTCATTTGCTCAAGTTACAGCAAATGAGTACATAAATTGAGAGCGTAAAGTGACAGTTCATGGCTGAGAATTTACAAATTTTTACTGCAGAAATTTTTTGCAGTAAAACTTAGTAAACCAGAAAAACATGATTCAAAAGGTAAACAAACAAAAGTAAGAAATTAAAAAGTATACAATTTGTAAAAAAATTATTAAAAAAAAAAGAAAAACTGGGACAAAGTAATAAAAATTCAATTAAATAAATTATTTTTAAACTATTCCTTCATTAAACATGTACCTACGAGTATATGCCTTTTAAAAGAAAAAAATGTTGTAGAAACCATTTACAGCCATTTTCGTTGTTATTTTGTTATTTCCTTGGAGTTGTGAAAATGCTAAGTATATGGTTACTTAGTACTGCATTCGCTTTTAAGGTAGTCAATAGCAAAAACAAATACTTTTCAATAAATTTAATCAGACACAAATTAGGAAAATCAAATGAAATGAAAATAAACACATTGAAATGATTATAGAAAATAATTTGTTTATATTTTCTTAAAATATTCGTGTTATAATTAAAATATTGCATCGAGTACCAACAAGAAAAAGTCTTGAGTAGTCCAAAGTGTAAATATATTTCAACACTATATTGATTTTCAATCACCTGTTTCCTTAATCTAACTAATTTTTAAAATTTTTCCGTTCGCGTACTTTTTTGGGCAACAGCTTTTTTTGAGAGTGAATTTTTCAGTTTACTCAGCAATTACTCATTTACTGCATTTTACTGTAAAATTACTCGAACGCAGCTAATAATAACTAAACATTCTTAGATGGAGTTTTCGAATAAATTCCTGAGGACATATCATTCTTGCTGTGTTTGTTGCAAGATATCTGCAGCTGACGAAAGACCTTTCTTAAAAATTAGACTTGTATGCAGCAGCTGTTTCGACGAACCAAAAGGAACTGCTGGACAAAAGTCGAAACCCCCTTTTAGAAGACTTGGGTCGTCCAACTTGTTAATTAGCTCGTTTTATATCAAACTCTTTGATCAAAGGTTTTTGTCTAAAGCGAGCGACTGAACGAGTTGGACCCAAATCTACCTTTTATAAAGGGAAAGTTTACTTTGCGAAGTCTTGACTTTGTGAAAGTGAGGGGAAAAGAGAAAGGCGGGAATGAGAATCTCTATTGTAATCGCAGTCATTATATTCTGCTCGTAATTTCTACCTGAATTTGAATGCTACAAATTTGTTAAATTTGTGGAAACATTAAAGAAACTTTAAAAGAAAATGCTAAAAAGTTTGTCAAAGTTAAATTTCTCTGTCTAAAAGCGGTTAAATGTCTATATAAATTAAATGCGTTTGAAACATGAGCGCTAGTTCGAAGAGAGCTGTTGGATAAATATGGGCACCGCTAACCTGATTACGATGGATCATGCATGATCTTGATTATTTCTTTATATTAATCTCATGAGCATACATGAAAGTGAGTAAAAACACATTGGACATGCATGAGTAGATTTTTAGTGTGATTGTTTTATGATTTTTTGCTTTATCGTAAAATTTTTCATTTAATTTTTAAATTTTTTACGATTATTTTATTTTTTTTCGTGAGCGTGAGTTTTTGAGATTATGACCAACTTCTTTTTCCACTCACGTGAGCCTGCATGAACGCGAGCCAAAAATAAAAGATAGTGCAGGATTAAATTTTTTTATTGTGAGCGTGCATGAGCCTCAGTGTGTACTGAAATTATTTACATTTTTTATATTAATTCATTAATGTCATTGGGTGGAGGTAACTAGAGAAATCTTGACTCAGTTGGTCTCAGCCATAGACCAATAGAACGCAGCGGAATGGATCTAATAAAAAAATAAACCAACTGCGCGGTTTCGTGTGGAATTCGAAAACGCCTTATCACGGAAATAATTTATTTAATTCAGTCAACCAGATCTTAATTATGCCAGTGTTGAACGTGATTGTCTGGTCAGTGTCGGAAACTAAGATTGGGTGGCCGTTTAGAACCTTGGAGCGTTTGTAAACATTTACTGTTTCGTTACTGTAATAGTGAAGGTTTGAGAATCTTATGGTAAATAAGACTGTGTTTAGACAGGGAAGCATTTAGTTTGATAGCATATTACGGGTGGGGAAGAGAGCATCAATTTTGTGTTCGGTACTCGGCGACACGCTTTGTTCACATTTTCTTTGTTGACATTTACTTTGCATTTTGAAAATAATAATGGAATGTTGCCGAAAACATGATCGTCTGTGTGAACACGAAAGAGACAAAAGAGAATTCCAGATGTTTTCCTTCCAAATGTTCGCCTGTCTAAACTCGGACTAAGTATGTGCTAGCTTTTTTCTTTTTGGTAGTATTATTTGCCCCACCCTCGTATTCATGTGAAGTAGAGCCAACTTCGTTAGTATAATTTACTTCTCTATACTGAGCTGATACCATTATTGAATTGCGTTTAAACTTTTTTCTCTTTATTTCTTTTTTTTGTTGCTTTTAACGTTGTTGGCGTTGTCTATAATAAAGTTTTACTGTTCGTGTTTTTACTTTTGTTGTTGCTAGTGGTGGGGTTTGTTAAATGTTTCTGTTCTTTTATCTTTTTTAAACTATAATTAAAATTTAATTAAGCAACAATTGATGAAAATTACTGATAAGAATGTACACAGTTATATGCAGAAATAAAGTTTAAGTGCTTAGAGTAAATAATTAATTATTGTCGGCTTCAAGCCTACAAACGTTGTAAATATTGGCTGTTAGCTTGAAGTTTCGTAAAATGACATTCCTACATACATAAATTTTCGAATAATTTCAGTGGAGTTCGAATGTTTGTTCTTGAGGGAAATAATTTTTGTTAGCACGGTCAAACATTTTTAAGAATCAATAGAAAACATTTTTAGCCCATTTACATATCGTCGCGTTTCTTCATAAAACATGTAAGCGCCATTTTTTCGAAATTGACTTTTTTTGGTTTTTATGGTGGCAAATGTTATTTTCTACCATAAAAACCAAAAAATTCAATTTCACAAAAATTGCGCTTACGTGTTTTAGGAAGAAATGCGACGATATCGATCCTTTATTGCAAGGTAATTTATATACATACATATATATCTCAAAAAAACTCGTTCTTTAGAAAACGAGTTAAGTGTTAATTTTATTTTACTTACACCTGAATGGAACAATAAAATAATATTCTCCCCTCAAGGGATGAGTAAACAAGATATTTGTATAAATTGTTACACAAAATGAACAGCAATACAACGAATATTTCTGCATGCTAAGCTCAAAAAATCGCGTTTTTATAGATATAATGTAATTAGCTATTGTGAAAACTATTATTGCCTGAATGTTAAAAGAATTTTCAGAGAAAATACCCAGAAAATCTAAAACTGATTCCTTTTTTAATATCTATTATTATAAGGCCATAAATTCCCTAAATATTAAGATTACAACTAGTAGTAGCTTTTGTGCTACGGAATTAAGGAATTAATGAAACTTTCTTCTAGCCTGACTTTGGTTGACCCCAATTCATAAGTGAGTAGGTATCATTTAAACTCAACTACTCCCTGCAGATAAATTTGTAACCAGTAAAGTTTTGGGACAGTAATAATACTAGCTGCAATGAGACTATTCAGTTTATGAGAATAAAAACACAAATAGATAATATAAAAACAAAACAACAAATATAAATATTCTTTAATTTGAGTTCTAAATTATTTTCCATTGACGTCTGATGAAATGCTCAGAGATTTGAAGAAAAAATCAGCGCTGACAACCACGATATGTACACTAGTGTGTCCCAAAAAAATTTTTTTTTACATTTTTTAAGTACCCCAGCATTTTTTGAAATCTTATAGGATAAAGTATTTTTGTGATTTTTTTCAGATTTTTCGGAACAGTTTTAGAGGTCGCTAAAATGAAATTTAACCCAAAATGCGAGTTTTTCCGACTTTTTTTGAATTTTGCTCATTACTCGGCCCATTAGCACGACATTCTTTGTTACTAAGTCATTTTTTTTTAAGAAAACTCTTCACGCTTTACTTCTCTGTACAGGTATTATAAGTTTCGGTTGTTTTTTGCTCATTTGTTTACCCTTTCTGATATTTTTTTTTTGTAAATTTAGCATAAATTTTAAAAATAATCCTTTGTAAATTTTGAAATTTCTATTGAAGTTGAAAAAACTAATGATTCAATTTAAAACTGGATAAATTCTGAGTCATTTAAATAAAAAAATTATGAATTTGCTCCTACCGATCCAAAGCTATATCCTTTTTAAGCTTTGTACTCATTTTGTGAAATTAAAAATATTGTAATGTGTTGCCAGTTATGCATCGGATTTGTTTTAATGTTAGATATTTAGATACTAGATATTCTTTAAAAATATTATATTTGAATTTGATTTGAAGACAAAGGGTTCCTCTGTTATTGCTCATAAATGGATTCTTTGACAGTTGGACTTTCAACGAGTTATTTCCAGTTTTCCAAATTAGGGTGCTCTAAGGGACAGCCACATTTTTTTTTGGGAAAGAGTCAACGTGGGCAGAAAAATTTGAATGGGATTTGAAGACAAAGCGTTCCTCTGTTATTTTTCATTGAAAATCCCACTGTTAAGATTTCGGACTACTAGGTGTCTTAAGGGAGCATAAAATCTATAAAATCCATTCATTTTTTCTTGCCCAGGTATGTCCAGTAGACTGGAATTCTTCCTCCACAGAAATTCCAAAAAATTCACTAAAATCCGAATTTTTCATTGAAAATCCCACTGTTAAGATTTCTGACTACTAGGTGTCTTAAGGGAGCATAGGATTTTTACCCAGGTATGTCTAGTAGACTGGAATTCAGATTCTTCCTTTAAAGAATATTATAGTTTTTGTGTGTGTCAGAAAGTATAGTTCATGTTTGTGTTAAATGTTTGTTGTTTTATAAAAACAATAGAATTAGCTGCTTGTACCTTCTATTTTTTGTCCATTTGGTAAAAAAAATGTGGTAATAATTCCATTTGGAATACATACCCTCAGTTTTTCTATGCTTAACAGCGCTATATATACATTGTAACATAGCTCTGTTAATGCGAATGGTTTGTGGTTATAAATTTCGAAATTTATCTTCACTCAGATTTTAATTAATATGTTAATAAACTCTGCTTTTTGATCTCAAGTCCTTTATTTATTTTAAAGCAAAAACTTTGTATGGTATTTTTAAAATATTTTTTACGATGCTTTTTTAACGTTTTTTTTTTGTACTTTTTTTTGTTGCTATTTTTACCCTTTTTTGGAACAGCTTACGGTGCTTTCTAGAGATACCAACACTGTTAAGGAGTGTCTAAATCAAAAACGTCATAAATGTTGTTAAGTAGGAGTTCGATGAGTACTTTAAACTTTCATGTTTCAACTCTGGTCACTATTTCACTACTCCTTACTGATCACTGTTAAGTATGCATGTGCAGGGCTTTAACTTTTACATTGCAGTCTTTATAAATGTAACATTAAAAAAAACAGTGAAGATCAGTGCACATTGTTCTGTTTTATTAAAATTTAGGCAATTGCCTCTCTTCATTTATGTTTTAACAAGTACTTAAAATTGCACCAAAGAATGCATATCTATGAACTTTTTCCACACGTTAGTGCTGATAATTTTTAACCGACTTTCAAAACAAAATGGAGGTTATCAGTAATTCATCTGTATTTTTACGTTTTCACACCAATAACACGTTTGTTAACTAATTTTCAATATTCTATTCCTTATTTTAAAGTGATTGCCGTTTGGTGCCAAATTTTTTTTTAATCGGGCAGAAATTTGTCTGTCGAAATATTGATTATCATATAACGCCTCTTCATTAAGGCATATTTTCCAAAGAAAAATAAATTCAACTAAAAATGACAGAAACCAGACAACATGATTAAGTACCGTTTATTCTCAGCAGCCAATGGCGCTGAATAAGCAAGAGAGACTGGAATATATAAAGTAGTTATTCATCATAGATGGGATATCGTAATAACCGAAATTGATTTGACATGTGAAAATGAATAAGTTTGTACGTTTCGTATTCTAATTTGTTAAATAATACGGTTAAATAGTTGATATTCCTGATCACTAGTATCCACCGTCAAAAGTGGTAAAATTGAACAAAGAACGCTGATGAGATGGTGTAGCGACCTCGAAATCAGTACTGATCCGTTCTGCTAGTGTGATGAATAATAAAAAATTGTTCTATATATAGTACTCTATTAATAAAAATAATGAATTTATCCAAAAAATTTTCTAATAAAAATTTAAAATAAAAAATTAGAATAAATAAATGGGTAAACTCGGGTTTGAACTTGAGCCAAATTAATCGTTTCAATATATAAAATATTAATAAAAGTTCGACTAATTACTTATAAACATTAATTCAAAGAAAAAATATGTATGCATGATGTTAAAATAACAATAAATAAATTTATGTTAAATAGAGGAAAGCTCGGGCTCTTACTGTATTTTAATTTTCTATTAAGTTGTATGCAAATTGAACTCGTGTTCTGCAAAACAAGTTTTTTTTTTGAGTTATGACATTATTGCAGTAAACGAGCAATATGTGCATACTTTGGAGTAGAGTCTAAAATCACATATTTCATTGTTTAACAGTTTTGTAAGTTTTAAAATTCTACTCAATAATTTCATATCACTTTTGAAAATAATATCATAAAAATCAATTCATAATAGATATAATTAAGTATTAGAAGAATCAATAAAAATTGCACAATTTATATGTATGATGTGTTCGTTCATATGTATAGAAAATATAAAACTTACCTCATCTATAGCACTAGCAGTTACTATTAATAATCCAAATAGTAGAGCAGTCCATAGCCATTTATTAAGGCCATAAAAGGATGATGTTGTTGATAATGTCGATGGTAACGATGATGACGACAATGGTGCACCGTTACGATGTTGCATTTGACAATGTTGAGGACGATGACACTTGGTCATCATTTTAATATATTCAGTTGTGTTGGATGATGACGATGATGTAGTTGTAGCAGCAGCAGCAGTTGAGTTTGACAACATTTTCATTATATCTCTATGTTTGGTTGATTGTTGTTGATGATGATAATAATAGTAATTTTGTGTATAAATTTTTATATTTTATACATACATAGATGTGCATATATTCCCATAAAGATATAAAAATATGCAAATACCTTTCCCGTTTTTTTTTAATATTATTTTATGATGCAAATGTCCACACTATGCTTTGCAAATGTCATACACACACCGTAATATATTTAAATCACGCTTTTTTACCAAACACTTTTTGTTAAACGATTTTAATTATGATCAACACTTTCCTATCATTAACTTTTTTTCTTATTTTCTAGGCGAAATAGTTAAGCAAACTCACGTAATTTTATCTGAAATTAAAAGAATAAAAAAATATTCGTATTAGAAATAATGAAGAGGATATGAAGAGGCTCATTTATTTGTTTATGTGTTCTATACATATTGTGTTGAAATCATTTTTAATAATATTTTTATCTCAGAAATGTATTGTTTAACGTAATTTTGAAGTTTATGTTTAGAATTTTAATTTGGTATTTTATTTATTTGTGTGTATATCTGTTATTTATAATACAAAAAGTTTAGGTATAAATTTTAAGTTCTTCACACACACACACATACATTTTGCAGATCAAAATAATATGGTTAACCACCAAGAGTTTGGATTCCGTAAGGAGCACTGTACCGTACACCAAATAAAGCGGGTTGTGATTTATATCGAAGATAATAAAAGGAATCGCAAGAGTACTGGCGTTGTTTTTCTCGATATAGAAAAGGCTTTTGGCACCGTTTGGTAAAATGGAATGTTATACAAACTCAATGCATCAGGTTTCCCATTGTATTTGAAAATAATATCTACATTTATTCAGCCCAATTAAATTTCTAAATTTCGAGAGAACTAAAAATGTATTTACTGATTTTACACGCTCTTGAGCAGAAGTTGTACGATGTTTAGATGTAAAATAGGTATTTATCTTATTTTAGCTTTGACATCTGGGATTGGAATTCCCTTCTGTCCAATTTTTGTAACCATCATTTCGTTACAAAAATCAACTGCCATATAAAATTTTTAAAAATCGTAGATAAATTGTAAGATCCAAATATTTGAGGATTTGAAGTGGCAGAGCGACTGATTAATTTGATGCGAATTCGTTTGCATGAGGTACGAAGTTGATTATTACAACTTGGAATGCAATAAAGAAAAAAATCTCCTATAAAAATATTCCTCAAATCTACCAAAAATGTCTTCTTTTTATTGCGTTGTCTTTTAATGCTAAAAATTTAACCATTCAATTTATGATATATTTACTGTGGAATTAGCACTTCATTAACTGATATTGCTTTTATAGTGCCATTTACAACATCCTGAAACCCCATTCTTATTTCATTACTAGCAAACTGAGGTTCTTTGACCATTTCTGAAATAGCTGGCGACATTGACTATTTTAACGATTTTTTATTTTTTCTTTTCATTTTACAAATGTGTTCAATTTTTCTTGACATTTGAAATAGTTGTAAACAATGTTGAAATCAATAAGTGTATTCGAGAACACAAAAGTTTTTAAAAATTTGTACTGAACTTTACTGCATTTTACTAAATTGCGTTCGTTTACTCGAGTTGCAGTAAATGAGAACACAAATTGTGAGCGTAAAGTGACAGTTCATGGCTGAGAATTTACAAATTTTTACTGCAAAAATTTCTTTTAGTAAAACAAAAAAAATATGATTCAAAAGGTAAACAAACAAAAGTAAGAAATTAAAAAGACTGCAATTTGCAAAAAAATATTAAAAAAAGAAAAACTGAACAAAATAATAAAAATTTAATGAAATATTTTTTTAAAAACTATTCGTTCGTTAAACATGTACATATGTACATATATGCCTTTTGTTATTTCCTTGGATTTGCGAAATTGCTAAGTATATGGTTAGCAAAAACAAATACTTTTGAAAAAATTTAATCAGGCACAAATTAGGAAAATCAAATGAAATGAAAATAAACACATTGAAAGGATTATAGAAAATAATGTGTTTATATTTTCTTAAAATATTCGTGTTATAATAAATATTGCATCGAGTAGCAACAAGAAAAAGACTTGAGTATTCCAAAGTGTAAATATATTTCAACACTATATTGATTTTTTGAGAGTAAATTATTCAGTTTACTCAGCAATTACTCATTTACTGCATTTTACTGTAAAAGTGCTCGAACGCAGCTAATGTTGAAATCAATAATGGAAAACTTTATAGAAAAATTTATATCTTGCATATCCGAACATTCCATTAAGAGTTTATAGACTTATTAAAAATGTGAATGTAGAAATGTAAGTTAATAATTATTACAAGCAAAATTCGTGCTTGTTAAAAATTCTGTTGATTTTAATGACGTTTATGTGTAATTAAAATGATTGGGCAGATAAATATACATTCATATGTATACTTACTTATAAAGAACTTGACTGTTCTTCATAAGTTACCAATTACAAATGGCCGTGAGGAAAGAAAATTGTCAATAATAATTTGTACTAAGATTCATCGGCACTACTGAATAAATTGAAACCAGAAAGTAATGGTAAATTTAACAGAAATTGTTTAAAAAAACATTCGTTTACAGCAGTGCTATTCAACCTTTTTGGCTCGTGTACCACTAAATTCACGACAAACTTTTCGCGTACCACCAAAAAAAATATAATGTACTGAAAAAATAATTAGATCAATAAATACCAAACAATTTTAAAATTAAATAATACTTAAATTTAAAAATTCAAAATTTTACAAAAAAGGTATACTTTTATGATGATTTTTCTTTTTGTTTCCAATTGCAAAATAGAAATCGTAAAAATTTTAAAAGATTTCGCGCACCACCTGGAAATTTTTCGCGTACCACCAAGTGGTACGCGTACCATAGGTTAAATGGCACTGGTTTACAGTATTATCATTATGTTAAGCCAATAGATATTTTATTGTCTAAAATATCTCGTGTTGAACAACAACAATAGTTTGTTGGGGGCTTTGTTGGACCAATGTATATTAACCAAGTGTTTATTCCTAAGCTTGCCATAAAAACATAGAAAGCAAAGTCCTATGACTTCGTTCAGCATGTCCGTTGTCACGAGAATTTTTTCAGCATTTTAACAAACTTTCTATTGTTATCTATACAATATTTTTCAAAATCGTCAATATTATTTAACAATAATTCTCCCTTTTACTTCTAGTTTGTTCATGATTTCTTTTATCGCGACGTCTTTTGAATTTGCATTCCATATACAGCCAGTGATCGTTATGAATACATACTTTGTTCACTCTAAGTGTGGTCACGTTATTTCACTGCACTACAATCACTACCTTTACTGATTTACCGTACATATAATAAGGAAATCTTTCCAATGTTTCGACTACTACTAGTTTCCAATTAATAGCTTTGAAAGTTCTTCTCCGCATCGCTTGTTGAACGACTATAATAAGCTACAGGTTTGAATTCGTTGCCATCTCTTTGTAGCAGGACACCCACTAAAAATGTAGAACTTGCATCAGTGTGTAGTTCATGCTCAGCATCCAAAGAAAAAGCTGTCGACTGGGTGAGTTGACAATTTATACTATAATTGTTTATCGTTTTGGAACATTACCTTTTGACAGTCTTGCAGTAAATGGGTCGCATGAATTTAACATGATAGATATTGTTGGTAAGATAACAATTGGCACGTATTGAAGCTTTAATAAATCAAATTGATTATATACTACATACTTACAAATTTTATTAGTGTAATTTTTCTGAATCTCGGAAATAATGAAATTTTACTTTTGAAGATATTTAGAGGATTCGCAAACTTTGGTTGCACCGATTTTTCCACAAAATTTGTCTGGCAACTATGAGTACATATGTTTGTGTGTACGAAGAAGCAGTTAAAATAAAACAACAAACAACATAACATAACAAAATACAACAAAATTAACTACAAAACAAAGGGGAGAAAAAAAATTCAATGTCGGCAACAATGGAAGACAATATTTAATTTTTTTATTAAAAATATACAAATATGTACATACTTACGTATGCAAGTATGTTTAATTTTCAAATAAAATTTTAATACTCTCTGTATTTGCTTTCACCTTTTAATTAAAGACAAGAAATGTTTTAAGCGATGTTTGCTGCTTTTACTTATACACAATTTTAAAATATTAATATTCTTATTAATTTTATTCTTTTCCTTTTGCTTTTTGTTTGTATTTATTTACTGAACAATCTAGTTGCGGCAAAAATTGTATGAACAAATTTAATTATTTTGTTCGCACACAACGCGTCAAATTTATTTTGGAGCGTAAACGAGAGTCTTAAAACAGAACTACAAGATTTCTTTTTTTAATTTTTTTGTAGTTAAAACTATTTTAATTTTGTGTTTTATTATAACAAATACCGGTATTTTCTATAATTTTATGACTTTTACAAAACAACATATGTATGTATGGATTTACATACATATATACACCACAAATTTTAGTAATTTACTTTTGTCTCGTGTTTACATCGATTTTGACAAAGGGGTACAGCCGAGTAAAAATACACACACACATACACAGAAATTTTATGCCTGAGTATTTATTTTATTTTTTCTCTTCTTTCAATTTTTCGATACACATAAATACACACACTTTTTTACTTTGATGCTCCAACATAAACGCACTTTGTATTGAAACTCTTTGTTCAAAAACGCACTTTTTAATTTTTTCAACTATAATATTATTTTTTGTATCCACGTAAAAGGCAAGTTGTGATTTGAATCTTGTAATAAATTGCCAATCAATCGAATTTCTAATAAAAAATAAAGAACTATTTAAGGCCGTCACTTTTATGTTTGATTTTGTGTGTATGTATGGCTACACAATTGTTTTTGTTTTTTTTTTAATTCACACCGACGATGTTTGACGTTCTTCCGTTAGACGTTAAATAACAATCCGTTCGACTCAACTTGTTTGCAAGCACTCATCTAATTTTCCATAAATTCTATTTGGAGGTTCCGTTTGATTGTGTTTTGCATTGTCTTCTTTGTTTACATGTTTCATCGTAAAGTTTGTCCATTTCTCCAGTAGTTCCACTCAAATTGGATCCATTGTGGATACTGGAATTATTCGTAAGAAATATTAAGAGAATTTTAAGCCCTCTCTTACTTATTTATTTAGAAGAGTGCAGTGTTGCCTACTTAATTGTATTTTTATAAAAATGGGACAAAATAATAATGAAATTTTAGAATATATTATTCGAGATATTCTCCCAATTTAATATTAACAAGTTTTCATTCGTTGTCGGTTGAACTAGTCTATATTCCTGCAATTCATAACAGCTATATCAAAATAAAAGTATATTATCTTCAAGAATTTAATTTTTTTATTCTTTATACAGAATATTTTTTAGTGTTTTTTGTATTCATTTGACATGGGTGTTTTTTTTAAATTGTGTATGTTCTGATAATGCGGGGTAGACGCAGGTTGAAAAATTATGCCAACCAGAAACGACTCTACCGAAAATGCCAATGTTATGCTGGCATTAGTCTTGTGTGAATTGCCTCATTGGCAATCTGCTATCTAGAGGGACTAGAATGATCCTTATGTGTATAGGGAACTTGTATTATAGTTAGAACTATGAAATTCGATATACAGGTAGGCCTTGGTGAGAAAGCAATTTCTACGGATGTATAAGTGTGAAAGTAAGGCCAAGTTCCTAACCAAAAACCACAGCCGTTAAAAGTATCCCTTACTTATGTCATTTCGAACCGTACGGATTTTGTAAAATTTTTTAATACAAAAATTGCAAATAATACAAATCTTTATATACATACTTGATTATATAACTATTTGATCTTAAAGTGATACTACTACTTTTATTGCAGGTTCTGCCCCAATTCTCCAGGTTTTTAAATTAATACAACGTATCATATTCCATAATGAATTATTTTTATTCAATAGATCAGAAAAAGTTTCAAAAGTTGTTTTAAAATCATTAATTTTGGAATTAATTAATTAATTTTAAAATCATTAACTAGTGTACAATTATCTTTTGCAGTACTTTTTAAACGGAACACATATTTCCTTCAGTGCAGTTTTTCTTGATTACGATAACATTATAGAGAAGTAAGAATTTGTAAACAAGGCGGACACCCACCACCAACAAAAAAAAGAAAATATTAAATCTGTTGTTGTAGTAAATAATAAAATATACAAATTAAAGTAAATCCAAAATGGATATTAATGAAAAAGTTGAGCAATTGCTGCAAATAACAATGTCTCTGAAAAATGAAGTGAACGAGATAAAAGACAGCGATTTAAATGCGAAACTTGATGATTTGGAGTGGGAAAAGGAAGCACTAAAAAATGATATTATTGACTTAAGGCGTAAGGGAATTGCTTTCTGATAAAAACTTACTAAACTACTAACTAATTAATTATATTTAAAAACAAGATGGGTTGACACAACAAACTGCGAAAATTTTGTCTTTAATAAGGAAACAAAACGAAAAATTAGTGGAGACCATAGAGGCAGACAAACTGGCACCTCTTTTGGTGTTCAGCCAGAAAATTTCAAAACATTCTAAACTGTTTCCCATTAAATCTTGGCAAGAATTAGACGAACTGGAAGCATTTATCGATGATAAAAATCTAAATGAGTTGGTAGGATTTTTCTTTAAATTTTTTATGACATTCGTTAAATTAAAATACTTTTCTAGGTAACTGTTGTCCAACAATTATTATCGCCTCAGGGCATAGTGAAAAAAATGGCGGCTGTTTTGTCTACTGAATGCATTGTTGGTTGTAATGTTGATGGTATTCACAACAAGAGACGTTTAGCGGATTACACAAAATTTATGGATTTACTTTTCAGTTAGTTGGTCATTTGATATACATAAATAATATTAACATAGTTCTTATATGCATAATTTGTAACTTTCTTAGGAGCTGCTTATTGTGACGGCTATAGCCAAAAAGTTTTTTTAGATGATGTTCGTCGTGGCTTGAAAATAGTCAAAAGTCGCCATAATAAGATTTTATTCCGCAATCGTCAACTGCAGCGGCAGGAAGAATACAATGCAGACTATTACGGCGAAGAATCTCAAATGGAACCCATCGATGAGTTGGAGATATTACCAGATCAGTTTATAAAAAAGGAAAAAATGTATTAGGAATTTTGAAATTTACCTGTTTTGAAAAATAAAATAAAAATTTTCGTTTGTGAGTATACATTGAAAATAAAACTATTTTCAGTTTTTTTTCATTGTAGTCTTAATATAAATTCCCCAACGAAAGTTTTTATTTTACTAAAAGAAAACAATCAAGCAGTTAAATTTAAAAAATTTCCTACTAATTTAAAATATCAAATCTCTAGAAAATTTAGAAATCCGAAATTTTTCGACAAAGATATCTCTCATGCCAGTTGAGCGACTTAGATTGAAATTGCGGCATTCCACACAGTGTTCCAAGTCCAAAAATGTGTCTGAACAGAGAAAATAGAATTGACAATATTTTATTTGTAGTAGTTAAAAACGCGTTGCGAAACTCCGGCTGTGATATCTTGAAAGGATTAATCGATTGAAATGATGTAGTAATATAAAATTGATTTAAAAAACGTTTTTTTTAAATTGTATTTACGGAAATTCTCGAAATTCATCGTTGCCACTTAGTTCCTCTGTTCAGGCGTTATATGAAAGTTATGTTATATAGTTACAGACATCAATGTGGAAATAGTAAGAATAGCTGTGAAACAAGTAACTCTCGATTTTTAATGGCGATTAAAAAGTTAAAAATTAAATATATTTTTCAAAGAATTAAAATTATCTTAGATTCTTATATATTTTCGACCTTCTTTTTTTAAATTAATCTAATTTATGTTTAACACTAGGTAAATTTTTTAGAAAATGCTAACAAAATTTTTATTAAACACACCGATTTGCCACTACTTTCTTCAATTTTATATATCCCTGAAGAAGCCACACAAAGAAGTGGCGAAATTTTGTTAACGTTTTATAAAAAGTTTACCTAGTGCTCCAAATAAATTAGATTAATTTAATTATCTTAGATTTTACTTATACTTTTATCAAGATGTAGTAGAACAAAATTTTCAAATTAGTGAGGGATTTTAGAAAAACTGAAATCGCCGAATTTCAGAAATGATTTAGATTTATCTGCGGTCTGCGAATTTCAGTACATATCTCTGAATATGCTAAACTATGATTCTATGATTTTGTCAAAATTAGAACCCTACTCACAGTATACTATGATATTAAATAGAATACAAATCCATGCTTGCAACAATTGTTTCGTTTTTCAAGATCAACTCGTAATTCACATTTAATTATACCTCAAATCTACAACTCAACCTTTGAAAGATCATTTGTAGTTAGAGCATGCAGGCTCTACAATGATTTACCCTCCGATCTTAGAATATTTGACCGTTCCCGTAGCTGTTTTAAACGTTTGATGTATAATATCTTTGTTTGAATTTGTATGCTAGTCTTCTACCCTGGCCAAGTCGCCTATCCAACTCATAAATTGGATTATTTTATTTGTTATCTGAAATTTCTGTATTAGTACATTTACGTAGATATTGTATGTATATATAAATATGTGTGTGCATATATGTGCTAACCCATCTATAATAATCATATATGGCTTTATGGGCTCGATTAAGTGAAAAAAATGAAATAAAGCTAACATTGCACCTTTTTGATTGGTTTTTAGGTTTGGATATTTTATCCGAACTTAACTTCAAATTCTTTAAATCTACCGGTTAAAAAATAATTGTTTTTTTAATTGCAGATTTCAAAGCTTTTTTTCAAGGCACCCCGAAATAGTTGGGTGACAAATTTTTTAAAACGATATTACTGATGGCAACTAAGTCTTAAATTTGTTTTAGTCTTTTTAAACTTTACTGAACTTTACCACATACTACATTTAGTACTCATGAACTTTTGTGAATTATTTTAATGTGTTTAAGAACTACAGCCGGATTCACCCGTGTTTCCCGGACACTTTTTCTCATTTGTAGGTTGATGTTTCTCTTGAGAGTATTTTAAAGGTGGTTTTACAGCAATTATTTTATTTTTTAGGGTATTTTAAGAACTTTAAAGATGAAACATCCCGTTTAATACCGCGTTCGCATCATCTTAAATGCGAGACGTTTCTAATTTAAGTGATTCGTCAATTACTTTATGATTAATCTTAGAGTGCATACCTATTACATCACCTCTTGTCGACCACACAAAAAGACCTAATGACTATCGCACCGCCCATACAAATTATTAACAGCCGAAATCGGTATTTGTTGAATATAAAAGAAAAATACGTACATATTTGTAAATATTGCAGATAAAATTGGACTAAGTGTTCCATTATGGCTGAATCGGACTAGTTGCAACATGGTCCTATGTAATGCAGTCAAGTCAAGAACTTATTGCTATACGGCAATTGTTCGTGCTTTCACGATCGCACTCGTGGCGAACAAATTACTTGTGCGCCGCCCATATATTAATCACATGAATTAGTCCTATGTATGTAATGCAAATTTTACTTCAGATGAACGGTATGACGAATAATTCTGCTTTTTTCAAAATATGGTAACGATGCAATAAAGGAGAGATTTATATTTCTTTCAGTGTGTTTATGTCGATACTGAAGAGATTTTTTAACGATAACTTTATAGAGACGATAGTTGGAATTAATCATTGCCAATTGTGCAAACAAAGCGAACACCCATCATCAGAAAAAAGAAACAATACTACATATTTTGTTTTTGCAAAAATAAAATACAAAATTGAAAATGGATATTAATGAAAAAGTTGAGCAATTACTGCAAATAACAATGTCTCTCAAAAATGAGTTGGACGAAATAAAAGGCAGCGACTTAAACGCAAAACTTAATGAATTGGAATGGGAAAAGGAAGCACTGAAAAATGACATTATTGACTTACGGCGTAAGGGCATTATTTTCTAAAGAAAAAAGTTAATTACAAATTTTTATTTACATATGTATATATATTTGGAAACAAGATTCGTTGACGCAACAAACAGAGAAAATTTTATCCTTAATAAGGAAACAAAATGATAAATTAGTCGAAACCATAGAAGGCGATAAACTGGCTCCTCATTTGGTGTTTAGCAAGAAAATTTCAAAACATGCCAAACTGTTTCCCATAAAATCTATGAAGGAATTGGTCAAAATGGAAGCATATATCGGCGATAAGAATCTAAACGAGTTGGTAGGATTTTATTTTAAATTTTTTACAAGTTCCGTAAGAATAAGATAATTTTTTAGGTGAGTGTTGTTCAACAATTATTAGCACCGAAGGGTATAGTGAAGAATATTGGGTCTGTTTTGTCTACTGAGTGCATAGTCGATTGTAATGTTGATGGCATCCAAAACAAGAAACGTTTGTTAAATTACCCAAAATTTATGGACTTACTTTTCCGTTAGTTGGGCATTTTAATTAAAAAAAATTTAATTAATTTTTTTATAAATATTATTTTTAACATCGTTAGGTGCTGCTTATTCTCACGGCTATAGCCAAAAAAATTTTTTGGATGAAGTTCGTCGTGGCTTGAAAACGGTAAAAAATCGCCATAATGCTATTCTATTCCGCAATCGCCAATTACAACGGCAGCAAGAAGAATACAGCTTGAAGGATTACGAGGAAGAATCTCAAATAGAACCAATTGATGAGTTGGAGATATTACCAGATCAGTTTATAAAAAAGGAGAAATATGATTAAGATTTTTAGTTTAAGTTTTTATGAATTAAATTCAAATATTTCATCATCTCTATATTATTTCTTAAAGATTTTTTTGTCTGCATGAAATAACTTCCTTAATATTGTACCAAAATTAATGTTTTATTTTGCAGTTGATTCTATAAATTAATAGACAGATGTATGGCGGACGAAGCTCAGTTACTATTATTATTTATGAGAGTTATCAGTTTTGATTGATATTTGGTACTTTTTAGCAGCCACGGATTTTCAGTTCCGATTGGCGACTGAGCCAAATTAGGTTGCAATCCAAAAGACCTATAAATTCTAATTTCGAAGATATTTAATAGAGAGCTGCATGAACAAAAGAAAAAGCATGTAGCTTTTTTTTGTCTAGTACTCGACCCTGTTCATTGTATTGAAGTATCGATGAATAAACATGTATGGACTATAAACATCATCGAGTAACTATGGCCATAAACATCAACACAAACATAATAACTATGAGCAAATACAAACACGACATGTTCGAAGAATCAAATACAAAATACGGGAAAATACAAAAAACAAACTAAAATAAGAACTCCTAAAATCAACAACGCAGTATGTATATATGTTTGTATATGCCCACGAAAACAGGCGCTTATCCTGCGAACACAACAACATATTCAGTTAATAGCAAACAGATAGATCATGCCTTCACGTACTAGTTTGTATGTACGTATATGGAGTAAATTTGTGCGACTTTTTTGCAAACTATTCCAAAGGCAAATAAAATGTGGCGATAGTTACAGCAATGTGTTGCATAACTCTATTGTATGCATAAAGAAATGTTTACTTAGTAGTGATTATTGGTTATACCGCAATTTTCTACGGTTGTTTTTCATATGGATTTGACACTTGCTAAGCAATCAAAATTGCTCGTGAGGTAATAAAAAAATCTTAAATTTTGCGCGACTAAACTTAAAATTTAACTAAAGTTTTTAAGATATCATAATTGCGAGTGGCAGTCACACGAATTCGACATACATAACCAGCGTGGGTGATTATTGTCTTGTCCTTTGGACTTTAAAATTATCACTCCACCTGTTCAGACAATTTGTTACGGTATTGAAACATCAATAAAAGGTCAAGAAATTGCTTTGTTCGAAAAACTTTAACACGTATTGCTTACTAAGTTGTATATTACGCAATTGTTGGATGAGGACAAAAATATTATACCTTTTAACTTTATAAATTAAAAGCTCCTAAATTCGAATTCATTGGATTCTAGGAACAGTTTGATTTTTTTTTAAATTATACCTTATTTCAGAAAAAATTTAACATTAAAAATAATAATTCAGTGAGAGGCGTGTAGTTTTTATATTTATTAAAAGAACTTTGTATATTTTTATATTATACGTTTGTATGCATATAAAATTATAGATATTACAGATGACTTGTCCTTATTACCTATGTCAAATATATTTACAATTTCTTAGTCTTGATTAGCCCTTAAATATTTATTTAACAGAGTTATTAAAAATTTACTTTGAATAAATTATGCATTAAAATCTACTTATGAATAATTTGTACACTCAAAAACTTATTATTTTTATTCCAGCCAAACTCCAACAAAATCTGTTTAAGCCTTAGGCAACAGTAATATAACTACATAATCACAAACTGGGGGGGAAAAATATTTCTACAGTTTTTACAATGTTGCTTCGCTTAAGAATTGGATCCGGTTCTTTCAGCTCTTCTTGCTCCTCGCGTTGTAATGTTTTTTTTCTCTCCCTGCAATTTTGTTTATGACAACGATTTTTCCCTACTCTTAGGGATCGCCTTAAATCATTTAAAAATATTTTGGAATTATAATTATCATCTTTGCGACAGCCCACTGCAAACAAAAAGTAAAAATTTTGTATCAAAAGTGATTTGCTAGGAATTGTGAAAATTTACTCACAAAACAGAAGATCTATAGTTTTAGGAAAATTCAACAGTCTTGTTTTATAATGATGACCATCCATATTCGATTGCATTATAATGTCATAGGAGAAAACATTGGCAACGTTTCTTAATATACCTCTGGGTAATAAAAGCCTTCGGATTATATTGACCTAACAAACAAACCAAAAAAAAAGTTGTGGTGAAATCAGTAACTTCAGAGTTAACTATTTTCACGGCGAAAATATCAGAGCAACAAATATTAAAACCAACTACATCTACTTATACAGTACATCGTCTGCTTATTTTTTTCGAAAAATATCGGTAAACTTTAAGGAACTTCAAAAAGTCTAAATTTCTAAAGTCTAAATTTAGCATTCTGTTATTTCCAAGGCATAAAAAGAACATTGCTACCTCGGATTAATGCTGCGACATCACTTACGTCGGTTTTTTAAATTTTGATTTATGTAAATATATTGATAACTCAACTCAATTAAACCAGAAATAATTAAATAGTATTTGAATTAAAAATGTATTTAAAATAGCTATTTATCTTGGATGTTTAGCAAAAAAAAATCCTGCAATTGTCAGGTATTGGAGGACAAATAATTTTTTCCCCTCTTAACCCATTTCATTTCACAAAGAATTGTATCTGGAATTCCTTTTTTCTCAGCTTAAGCTTTTCAAAGTATTCATTATTTCACACTGGCCTTTATAATCAGTGTGCACTTCCAGTCAGACGCCAGCCTCAATCTTGGCAATATTTTCGTGTTCCCTACCTTCTTTCAACTTACATATATTAACTACTTAACGAATATAATCATCATTTTGTTTTTCTGAAAGATCTATCAATTTTATTACGTGGAGAACCTATAACCCATACATCTGGAGCACGTTTAAATTGTATGCTATCATTCAAAAACATTTCATTATGATGTCCCTTTAAGGCATCATAGTCTTGTGTCTGAGCACCAGTTTTTTATATATTCTGTCGGCCTTTGAAACCTGCTTTCGAATAGCATACAAGCAACCAACAACGCTAGAGAATTGAAAATTCTTTACGCCTTTATATGTATTTTTATTGCTCATACTTTGTTAAATATGTATTCTTTAAAAAAAACACTTGTAATTATGTACATATGAATGTCTCTAACATTTGTAATTCCCTTGTCTTGCGGTATGGGATAGTCAAATACATATATGAAATATATGAACATTTAAAATCACAAAGCGTTGTTAGGAAAATCGTTACACATACCACTTCACTTCTTCCTTTTACAGGAAATTTAGAAATAAATGATGTTTGTGGCAAAACTTTCAGACAAATGTAAGCGCTTATTTTTGCGAATCGATATGGTTTACTGGCATATAAATTAAAAATTGTAGTATGTGAAGTATTCTGCCCTTTTCCTAAGCACTTCATATTTGCATATTTTTCAAGATAAAGCATTTCCAACATTAAAGCTACGAACGATCCATGGCTGACGTTATGTTTGTTTTTAACCATCATCTTATACTTTTCATTAAGCTATAAGCGAAAACTATACACATCATCACATACTTACAATATGTGCTTTATTATCTTCATTGATTTCCAATTCAAAGTTTTTCAAATCTTCAAGATCTTTCAAAGGAAAACGTCTAGAAAATTTTGATATTTTTTTGTCATATGTAACGTGTGATAAAGTCGTTTCGGCTTCGATTGTTTCCTCCGCTGACAATAAACTTATGATCAATTCATTTTGTTGCATTATTGTCTCTATAAAAATTGAAATGTTAATAATTTTGTTCAGCCGTGTTCAGTCTACTTACCTTTTAAATCATTAAGTTCTCTTCGCAAATCCAAAGTGTCTCTACTTAAATTTTCAATTCTTTTATTTACACTAAACATAATTATATGTATTTCTTTTTGTTTTGGATTTAATTTTCATAATTTGTGGCTTCCTTTACAATTATGGTTTTTGTTTGTCAATATGAAATATCTCATAGCAGGAAATACTTTGTTTGTTGACAACACATCCAGAAGCATTGGTCATTAAGGTGGGAAAGAGAATGATTTGTCAGCAGGTGGTTTGAGTTAAGTTTGACATCTTTCTAAGTTATCGATAAGTGATTTTTGCTTAACAGTGAGAAAAATATATTGAAAGATGTGCTTAGCCCATAAGAACGTTGTATGAAAATTTCGTGCAAATATCTTATGTTCTAAGCAGGAATTCCAAAGGGGACTGGATTCCGTAAGTCCCGAAATTCAGTTTTTAAAGATTCAATGCTCGGAAATTTTCGTGATCCAATCTGAAAGTGTTGGCATAGACTATGTATGATGTAAAACCGACGACTTAAGCAACCCATATAAGTTACAACCGTTGGTACGACTTGAGTATGCTGTGCAGGAGATTGTAACGCTTATGGGGTTGTTTTTATTAAGTTGTGTCTGGTTGTATGAAAGAACAAAATGTTTTGATTTTTGTGGCAAGTTGTACAAAACTGTTGCAACGTTTGTGTACCAGCCGCACACTATTTTATGTAGTATATGTGCTTATTATTGTTGTGGCCATCTTGTAGTAAACATTGAGTATTATTATTATTTGCGGACGACAGTGATGTTGTGCATGACATCGCACACCTTACTTTTAAAATTATTTTACCTCTCTGGCTCGAAAGATCCGGTTTCGGGATGAATAGGAAAGGATCCGGTATCAAATATGGATTACTGCATTGCTTAAGCTTATAGAAGACTAACTCAAATTTTACACACCCGTAATCTATCTGGGTAGTTAATCCTCAAAACTTAATATGGAATACTTAATCTGTGCTATGCTCGTGTTAAATTCTGTGTTTGAACGGACCAGCCGTCTAAAAGTTACCGACTTATTATTTGATATATTCTTAAATTAAAAATTAAATACCCGATGTAAATTGGCCGGGATTTTCGAACAAAATATCACTGGAAATATTTCCAGCCAGAAAACTCTCATTTGAGTTACTAAGCTAATTTAAGTATCGTTTACATATGCAAGTTTGTAATGAAAAACTTCATCTTGTATATAACCCTATGGCTCCGTGTAGCAATTTTTATTGCCGCAACTGCCATATTCCATATAAGCATTATTTCTTGACTGTTTATTTTTCAATATGTAATTTGCGGCAATACAAATTACTAAATGAAGACGTAGGGTAAATCGAACTTAAGATACATATATAACAATAACGATTTATAATATAAAGTAAAAAAGGCCGTAGTTATTGTTTCGCCATTACAGTTCTACTTAAAATGATTTGAATTTTAATCAGTGTATATAAGTATAATTGAGGACGTTAAGCCACATCTCTAATTGTAGACAACACAAATTGTCATCTTCAACAAAGGACAATATCAGCACCAGAGAATCGATGCTTTTGTAAATGACATTTCTTGCTAAAAACCATAGATGTTAACTAACTGACAATATTAAATACATATATGCACTACGAATTTGCAATTAAGTAGTAATTAAAACTATAATGGATTTAAATGAAAAAGTAGAACAATTGGTGCAAATAACATCAGCCTTAAAAAATGAAATAAACGACCTAAAAGCCAAAGATTTAAATACTACACTTGATGAATTGGAAGAGGAACAAGATGCTTTAAAAGATGATGTTCTACATTTGAGATGTAATTGAAATTAGTTTTAGAATTACATAAATATAACTAAACAATTATTTTTATTTTTGAATTTATTTAAACAGATACCTTAACGCAACAGAACGAAAAAATGTTGGTGCTAATAAAAGAACAGAATGATAAATTAGTTGAGACTATAAATGCTGGTAAACTTGCACCTCAGATTGCTTTGGGTAGGAAGATGTGTGAATATTCAAAACTGTTTCCCATTAACTCACTTAAAGAATTAGATGAATTGGAGACGATGATCAACGATGACAATGTTGATGAATTGGCATGAGATACATACATACATGTGCATATTAATTAGTATTTACATATAAATTATTATTTTTTAGATACCTATTGTCCGACAATTGCTACAACCAAAAGGCATAATTAAAAATATTTCGTTAGTTATGTCCGTGCCATGTATAATGGAATGTAATGTTGATGGTCACCATAATAAAAGACGTCTATTGAATAGTCCTAAATTTATGGATTTAGTTTTTCGTAATTTTTTTTAATTTTTTTGAATTTTTATAAATGAAACTTAAATATATTTCATTTTTAGGAGGAGCGTATGATCGGGGATGTAGTAAAAAAACCTTTTTGGATGAATTTCGTCGTGGTTTTAAAATGGTAAAAAATCGCCATCATAAAAATTTATGTCGACACCGTCAGATGCAGCGCGAAAGGGAGGAACGAGCTGAATCTCAAGCATCGAATATGGAAGGTATAGAAATATTACCTGATAGTTTTATAAAAATAGAGGAAACAGAAAAAATATATTTTGATTAAGTTTTGTATTTTTTTTAATAGTATGTTTAGTTAAATATGAATTTTAATTTAATATAATGCAATAAATTTACAATTTCAAAGTTATACATTAACATACAATTATTGCGTATTTTATGATATAACTAGGGTTTGAGATTTCCCAGACTTTTTCACTTCGCGGAAAACAGAAATTAAATAATCGCGTCACCGGGAAGAATGAATTTTCGAAATTATATCAATTTAAATTGTTTTATTAAAATAAACATGAATTTATAAAAAATTTCTTAAATTAAAAAAGAAATAAGTAAAGTGAGATTTGTACTTTTAAAAAGTTTTATAGCATTTACTGTAAAATGCACTGTGCAATGTAATATCTTAACCGAATATTGCAAACACTATATTTACAATTTCACTGTCACTTCCATCACTTTCACTTTTTGTAATGTCTTGTTTGGTATTATTTCATTTAAATTTGCGATACCGTTTAAAATAATGTAATAATGTACACTTTTAATTACCTGTTTCGCGGAAATAGGAGTGCTTCTTTAACAAGAAATTTCCGTTTCCCAAAACTTAGGCATAATCTACAATAAGTAATAGACGTGATTTCGAAGCTTATTAGTTATTGTTATATATTGCATTTCAGCTAACGATATGTACAGCTATGTACATATAAATGGCACATTTTACCCTTAGTTCTTTCTGATGCTACTATATCGTTAATATTATTAATAAACAAAATTTTTTTTAATTTGTAATTTTTTTTCGTAATTGCAACCTTGACTTTGTTCCATAGGTTCTCTATGGGCTTTAAGTCAGAGCTTTGGGATGGCCAATCCAAAACGTCAATCTCCTCCTCACAAAACCACTTTTTTACTACTTTGGAGGAGTGTTTTGGATCATTGTCCTGCTTGAACTTCCATTTAATTGGCATAGAGTTAAAGGCATATATATGCCTCCATATGGTTTTTCAAAATGTTCAAATATTGAAACTTGTCCATTTTTCGTTTATTGTAATAAGCGGACCTACTCCATGCCAAGAAATCTGGTCCCATCCTATTAATTTTTGTTTCGTTACTCCATAAAAAGTTCTTCCAAAAATTTATAGATTTTTCTTTCTGGTGAAGTTTATTCGTTTTGAAATATTTTTTTTAAAGCAGTGGTTTTTTTCTGGAAATGCGTCCAAACAAGTTTGCCTCGTTTAATCTTCTTCTGACAAGCCTGCTAGATATTTCCAAGTTCAAGAATTCATTTATATCAGATGATATCTGCCGTGATGACTTGAGTGGGTCAACTTTCACCATTCTTACTATAGCTGCATCCGTACGCTCATCTGTTTTTCGAAGCTTTGGTTTCCGACTTTTACCTTTAACCAATATATCGGGATTAACAACACATGATTTAATTGCATTCTACACTTTCTTTTCGAGAAATTTGCATCAGTTTAGAAATTTGCGCCACTTTTTTCCCACCTCCATGCATTTTCCATATGTCCACTTTGTGCCATTTACATTTATGTATGTGCTATTTCATTGTTTACGCAGAAATGGTAACGGTAAACAATTGATCAATATATACCGGAAGATTTGAGGGCAGTTGAGACGAATACTTCCAACAACAATCAGAAGAGATAAAACTTCCAGTTTTAAACAATTTTATATAGAAAAAACTTAAATTATTGCACAATTCAAGTTTGTGCCATTTATACGTCCATAACAGTATGTACATACATACGCAGCAATATGCATATTTTTCAATCGGAAAAAGTTTGGAGGTTAATTAAAAGTCATTTTACTTTTTAAACTAATGAGTTTTATTTCAGTTTTATTATTAAAAGTCGTATCGTATCTTAAATAAAACTTACACACTATTTGTACATTTATGTCAAAAAATTAATTATATACTAAAGAATTCAATCAAATTCGACTTCTTCAGTTTTTATTATATACTCTTCGACACTATTTGCTATTTGCTCGTTTTCTAGTCTTACTCGCAATTTTTGTCTAGCCTGACAATTATTTTTATGAATACGATTCTTAACCATTCTTAAGGCTCGTCTTAGATCATTTAAAAACATTTGCGAGTTATATTCCTCATTATCTTTGCGACTAGCCTCTGTAAGATAAGATAATAAAATATAAGAAAACCAAAAGTGAAACAAATTGTTATCGTAATACTTACGAAATAGAATATCTATTGTTTTAGGAAAATTTAATAATCTTTTTTTATTATGATAGCCATCCACATTTATATCCATGATAACGTTTTCAGACAATACATTTGAGATGCTCTTCGAAAGACCCTTGGGTGAAAGAAGGGCTTGCACAATATTGATCTATAACAAAGCACAAGAATCAAAGTTTATCTTTAAAATTTATAGATTTGTTTATTATTGATATCTGCATGTATCGTCATATAAAATGCAAAAGGGCTTAAAACAATTTTTCACAGCTTTACATACAAGGGGTAGTTTTTAAGAAAAATTTTGGATAAACTTAAACGTTTTCAAACGTAACTAATCTAAGTTTAACTTAACAGAAAACAGTTAAGTCTAGTGTAGTGAAAGCAAATAATCAAGCTACGCTCAAAATTAAAAATATGAAACTACGTACATATGTATGTATATGCGTGTATTAGGTTCTGAATAGTCAAAAATTAATGTGTTTTCCAATTTTCAACTCGATTCGAAAGCATTCAGAGGCGGTTCAAAGCTAATTTTTGTTTGTAACGAGTGGAGCTTTTTTGACGGATTTTTCGAACCTACAAAAATTTGCTTACATACGTTAAAATTATCAGTAGATCATCGAGAAGCACACTCAAAACACAGATAGCAACCGTTGCGGCGACCTCAATACATTTTTCATATTCGTTAAAAAATGTATACAATTTGAATTATTTCCATTATTCGTTCATAAATGCAACGACACACACCAGACAACCGTTGCTGTAACCAAGACAAAATGTTAAAATATTTTGATTTTCGATGTTCCTACTTTAGATATTGGTACATACATAAGTATGTAATGATATGGTAAATGTATTTATTTTTTTTAATAAAGCGAAACTAGATTTATATGAATATTTTAGCTTGACTTTTAACTGAAAACTTTCGAATTTATGGGCGAAGTGGGTAAAAAGACGTTGAATGGAAATTTAATTTTAAAAAAAATTTATATATAAAGAAAAATTGGCCGCCGCCGTTTATATAAAAGACGTTGAAAATGTTATACGGCCTTTGCTTTCATGTGAACAATTTAAAATTACTTACAATGTGGCTTTCATTTTCCGTGCTAATCTCGGCCTCAAATTTCTCCAAATCTTCAACATTTCCTAGAGGAAATCGTCTGGAGAACTCGGAAATTTTCTTGCTATACAATACATGTGGCAATGTTTTTTCCGCCTCTATGGTTTCGTCCAAAATACCCGTTTGTTTTGACAATAAACTAATGATGAGTTCATTTTGTTGCAATAGTGTCTCTGCAATACAAACAGAATAAATGTTATAAGCAAATGTTCTTTTATTTAATAATCAACAAAATACCTTTTAAATCTTTAAGTTCATTACGCAAATCTTTAGTTTCTCGTTTTAATTTTTCAATTCTTTCATTAACACTGCACATTATGATTATTTTCGTAGATTTTTTTCTTTTTGCTTTGTGACTGCTTCTTTGTACATCAAATGTATTGTGTTTTCTTATGCTTCAGCCAGCATGAAATGTCTCACAATATAGAATTCATTATTTGACAGCTTATATTACCCGTAGTCATGTAAGGAGGAAAGAGATGGAAAACAATAACAGAAACAAGTTTCTTTATTGCTATAATTTATCGATAAATCTTAACAAATTTACCAGCTCATACACAGAAAAAACCATGGTAAAATAATACAGGTAGTATCGAAGCGTTAACGGACTTCTTTTTTGGGTTCGGGCCTGTCAAAATTTGATTATGTATTACTAACACACACCCACACTACTAAAAAACGACACTTTAACATTTGTTACAAATGTAAATATCGTTAACTGGTCCTGATGAGCACAAACTTGTATTAAATTCTATGAAAACTCTTTTTATGTGTGGATAGCTGTCAAGAGTGATAATGTCTTTGCTCTTGTCACTGAGGAAACTGACAAATTCCAACTCCAAATATGATGTCCTAGATTCACCATCATCCCTATCTGCGAAAACAACAAAAATATCGTCGTTTGTAAACTATGTTTTTAAAATACAAAATACTGCCATTTTTTGTATGTATTTAAAATACAAACTACTTGTATTTATTGTATGTATGTATTTAAAATACAAAATACTTGCAGGACATGTGTTTAAAATACAAATACAAAATACGTATTTGTATTTTAAATACGTATTTCAAATAAAGTGCCAGCTCGCTAATCCGAAATAATGAGATATTCGAATTGCTGGATGTGCTGGTATTATGTATTATAGTTCACTATATTCGAAAATAAAACACAAGCCAGGATTTCAAAACTAATTTATTTTATTTTTATTAATCAAGAAAGAAAAAATTAAAGCTTTTTTTAAATATTATAATTTTTTCCTACTATAATTTGTTATGTACGAGTAGGATTGCTTTTCTTTCTTTGCACATGCTTCCAAAGCTTGTAATCTGTTTGCTTACCTCGTTCCTTTGCCCTATCTATTAAACTATGTATTTAAGGCCTGCACAGCTTCACGATTTTTAACGTGTTTCATAATTATATGATCTGGTTCCACATTTTCTGTGTCTGACTCTGAACTACTACACGAAGTATTGTCAGGGTTAGTAATCCAATTAAGAAAAATTTCATCTTCAGAAATTCGCACGTCATTATTGCCGTGAAATAAGTTTGTTATTGTGCGAAAATCTTCTGTTTCTTCAACACAATCATTGTCATGCAATTCTTGTTGTAACAATGAAAGTGGGATGTTATAATCTGAAGCCCACCTCTGAGAATGAATATGATTCCAACAAGAATTTATAGAAGAATTGCATCAAGACATAAAGCATACATATGTATGTACTTATAAATAATTACATACATACAATATCAATCATAGAAGGCTCTGCATCTCAATGATGTCCCTCCCGTTAGTTTTAAAATTCCACACATGGTTTTGTGAAAAAAACACATAAAAGCAGAAAAATAAAAATAATAACAATTCGGTTCAACGAGCTTGCAACCAATTCGGACTATAGAACATAGGACATAAATTCAATTCGGATTACTGGATAATTCGGATTACATACCTTCGGATTAGCGAGCTATCACTGTACATGTATTTCAAATACTGCCCCGCCCTGCCTGTATTATTATACCATTGGAAAAACTCTCGATTCCAATTACGAAAAGCAGCTTACCTTTAAATCAAATATCTCTAGTTTTCATAAATTACCATGTATGTATTGTAGGTGTAGGTCAAAACCCTTAAGCTGAAAGTCCATACCACGCGTTTTAAGCGTCTGTTAAAAAGGTAGAATCAGTGTAGTTGAATGTGACAAGTTACACAGCACAAAACGTGGAACGCTTAAGCTGAAAGTCCATACCACGCGTTCTACGCGTCATACGTCCTACGCGTCTTTAAAAAAGTTGAATTAGAGTATTTTCGTAAAGCAAGTTACAAAACAAATGTTTGCAACGCTTGTGACGCGTAAAAAGTTGAATAACATTCTTATTTTACGCGCCACAAGCGTCATATACAAGATATCAGTGCTGCGATATTCCGAACATAAAATTTTTTGAGTTTGAACATTTAATTAGAAAGCTTTAGACGCTTTCAACGCGTGAAGTATGTAGGTTTACTTTCTACTTTTGTACGCGTCGCAAGCAAGTGCATCAAGATAGCGTCGATTATGGGAATTCAAAGACCGGGAAAAATGGGGGAAATTTTTGGGTATTTTACGCTAATATCAAAAGATAACGTCGATTTTGGAAATTAAAACCCAAAAAAATATTCCCAGGAATACCTTACATATACCATCTTAGAGACCTATATATTATGAAAGAAGACATCTGTTCCTTAACAGAATGAGGCAATCGTGCTGAAAATTCATTATTTAGTTTCCGAGAAAATTGAGTTCCTCCGAAATGGCCAAATAATATATATTCATGTATATGAAAGCTGATATTCAGTTAAGATTTATTAATGATTGAATTAAAGGAGAAATATCGCATTTGTTTAAAAACAATGTATTAACTCAAAATTTTCAATAGAAGATTAATATTTCAGAATTTTATATTGAAGAAAAATAATTTTTACATCTTCCATTTTGGTATCAAAATGTACGAATTTTTTACAGCGAGTAGATACGAGTACAAACATGTATATAAATATTATATTACAATTTTTCATAACAGAGTTAATACACTGTTGTTGAACAAGTGCGATTCGTATTAATATTGAAATATAGGGTATTAATTAATTCAAGGAGGCGAAAGCTCCTTTGCAACATTCGGCAATACATATATAAATCAAATTTCACATACATACTTATCTAGATGAATAATGAAATTTATTTGCATATGTGCACGTCAGCTCTTTAATTATTTCTTAGAAACGTCTAAGCTAATTAGAAAACTACAATAGCTTTGATCATGGCAAAAAATGTGAAAATGCTTATTCAAATTACATTGGAAATGCTTGTTTTTTAAGTTTCTGTCTTTCAATATTAAGAAGAAAAGTTCACCTTTTTATATAAAATTTGTATGCCGAATTTTCTCTCAAGAACTTTTCTCGGAGAGATTTTTATTCACCGACAACTAATTTGTGCAGATTTTTCGAGAAATAGTGCGCCAGTCTATTAGAATGACGGTTGCGGGTTCGATTCCCGCCATAGACTGTAGCTTAATGTCTTCCTTACTATGCTCGGTTAATTGAATTAGTTCAGTTTGAGATTTTATTCAGATGATTTATTATTAATTTTCTTCATATTTTGGTATTTCCACTCTCTATTACGATGCGTAAGAATCATGGTAAGGAATCGAACTATTATTATTGATACACTGAAATTTCTTTCGCATCGTAATAGAGAGTAACAGTTTTTAAATATTTTGGTGAATATCCGCTATTGCAGTGAAATATAAGTTTTTTGTTTATTTAATATCAGTTAATTGTGAATTTTTTTTCGTAAATATTTTTTTATCTTAAATTTTTTTGGAACCACTTAGACTATTCAAATTTATAATCGCACTTTTTCCTAAAATTTACATATCGAATGAAATAAAAATACACAAAAAATTTAAACGATTTATAGGGCAAAGATCGTTTTTCCTTGAAACGCCTACAGGCATGCAACATTTTTCACAATTTTGTGTTGTGAATAATTAATTGCACAGTGTTTTGATAACAAAACGAATTTATTAAATCTTGTTTGGTCCTTCATCAGTCACGTTTTCGAGGCATCACAAAATTTTTTTTTCGATTTTATTTTCTATTTTACAAGAAACATTAAGCAAATCTTATAAATAATAACAATAACTTACTTATATTATTAAATATTTTCTAACTTGCTATGTCATATATTTAAGTACGTATGTGTATGCAAATATACGTATTAAATATATATACCTATCCTCTAAAAGGTAGATCAAGTCTCCACAAAAAATTTAGGAAAGAAAATTTAATTCAATAAAACCATGATTCAATTCACAATTAGAACCACGAAATGTAGATGTCTAACCACAATGACTTGCTGTAATGATTTTCATTAATGAAGCATTTATTATGTGCGCTGTGGTTACATGTATTACTATGTCCTTGCTCGATTATAAATGAAATCGAATTAAAATTTGTTTTAATTTACACGGAAAGAACTAAAGGTGAAGTTACATAGAACGCATCGGCGCGGCAACACGTTTCGTGGGTTTTAAAGCTTTTTAGGCTTTATAATCTGCAAGTTGCAAACCACGTTTTATACACTTTTTCGCATCAAATTTCAAGCAAATTTCTTTGGTCTTGTGTTTGTTATTTTTTTGTATTCTTAAAATTTTTTTAATTCGTTTTTTATCAACTGTATATGAAAATAAAATTCTAATTATTCAGCTTCGTGGCTTTTTTTTAGCATTTTTTTATTTAAAATTTAGCCACAAAAAGGATATATTTTTTTAAATTTTTATTTTCTGCTGAACCTATAAAATCAATTTAAAATATGTAATAAAAAAGTAATCCAATGTACAAAAGTAAATACACTGAAGAAATAATTATATTCATTGAAATCCAATGGCGAAAGCTTTTAAGTTATAACTGGACAAATGTTGAGTCAACAGTTGAGTTTGACAATTTAAGAATGCGCTGCAAGAAAAATTCATTTCTTGATTTGGTTAATCTATTCTTTTCTATCTAGTATTGCCTTCCAGTAACACTGAAGTGCAAATAAATACAATTAGAGAAAGAAATCATATTAGAATTAAAATCCTTAATTCTTTAATATGCACTCGATTCTCTTTAAAAATGTTACAGAAACGTTGTTTTAAAAGTTATTAGTACTTGCAAGCACTATACTTCTGTGAAACTTTGATGTCAAAACAAAAACATTTATGAAATTTAATGTAACAAAGCAAACAGTGTTATCATATGAAAACTTTTTCAATAGCAACGTTATTACTTGTGTTCTGTTCTGAAAAAAACTCGCAGTAAAGTAAGTCCGCACAAAAACATAAATGTAAAAATAAGGCCAAGTTCCGATACAAAAATTTCGGCCGTAAAAATGACTGAGATCAAAATAAAGACCAAGTTCTTGATAGGCACAATACCATCTCATTTCTGGGCCACCTGTTAGCTTGGCAATATTTTTTGCCTTTATAATATAGGAAAGAATTATAGGACAAATTTTGCCAAGCTTACAGGTTGCCTAGAATGAGATGGTATTGGTCTTTATATTTGATCTCAGTACTTTTTACGGCCGAAATTTTTGTATCGGAACTTGGTCTTATTTTCACATTTATGTTTTTGTGCGGATCTCACTTCTTTTTTCTTATTTATTTTTTATAAATATTTATATTTGTATTTATATATATTTTTTTTAATTTAAAGGCTTATTGCTCACCAGGACCTACCTGTACTATATACCAAATTTCAGCTTTGTAGCTATACTGGAAGTGCCTCATACTAAAATTGGGCACCCTACTCCCTCCCAGGTGAAAAGTAACCCTTTTCACATTTTTCTGGTTAATTGCTCGCTAAGACCTGCCATACCATAACACATACCAAATGTCTCTCTAGCTACAGTGGAAGTGCCCAATAATATTGATGAGTCAGTGAGTAAGTGACTCAGTCAGTGAATATATACTAAAATATGAACTTTTTATACCTCACACACTTAAATGGTTAAATATAAAACAAAGATTGGAATTAAATACCCTACTATTTATCCGAAAAATTATACAAGGAAATGCACCTGAGTACCTTTGCGAACAAATACGATATGTGGGAGATGTTCAACCTTACAGATTGAGAAACGCGGAAGATTTTAGACTGCAACGAGATACCACAACAGCAATGTAACTATCTCATTTAAAGGCCTTAAATTATTTAATTCATTATCAAATAATATTAAAAATGAACGAAATGAGTATGTATTTAGAAATGAATGTATAAATTTAGTAAAAAAATGTAATTCTGTGATTTTTTGATAAATATAGTAAAATTTATAATGTGAAAATTTAAAGTATTAAAAAAAATACTAATAAATATATATAATACAATAATAATAATAATATAATACAAATCTCGGGAAGCTTTTACTTTGAAATTTCACCTATGAGGAGACCTTATGTTGCAAGTTTCATATTTTATGATAAAGTGAAGCAAAGTTATGAGGGTGATAAAAAAAGCTCGAATGGTTTCGTGTAATAATACACACTATGTGGCTGGAACTTGGCCTGGGGCACTACCGTGCGCCTAGATTAAGATAAAATCAGAACAAGCGTTGCATCTGTTGTGATGTTTAAAGCTGTTGTAGGAGTTGTAAGTTGTTCGAATATTGTTGGTAATTTCTATATATACATTTTCTTAGAGACATATTTATGTTGAAATTACCAACAAGATTAATACAGCTTACTACGCCTGCATTAGCATGAGAACTGCGCAAATATTTCTCATTTCTAGAACTTTAAATTATAGCTTAAGTGCTTTCTTTTGATTCACCTTGTTCAAACAACAACAAAAAGAATCTTACGTAAACTGCCCTTCATATAAATATGTACAATATGTATTAATAAAGCAATGAAATGAACTCACCTGTTGAATATGACACTTTTCATTCACGCTAAAATTGACCGCACACAATAATAATAACTACCGCACGAACCGATTTATGCATACATACATATATTGGAAATGAGTGAAAATATATTTTTTTTACTCAAGAAGATTAACTCCTTGAAGCACTCATTTTTGTGAACATTACAAATTGATAACAAATTAGAAAAGCTGTGCTCCACAATTCAATCTACTATGAACGGGACACAATGACACAATAATAATAACTACGACACAAAACGATTTACATATTGGAATTGAATTACATACGATAATTATTACAAGAAAATATGATATTTTTCAATTAAATAAAATTAACTATTTAAGGCATTTCTTTTTCAGCACTTCACACACACACAGATTAACAGCACTAGAAACTGTAGAACGGATGGGGACACGAACGAAAAATAAACGATCGGCTCTTATTGACACAAATTAATTGATTTAGGTAAATTTTCCATTTATTTTTTTTTAACTATTATACCCTTTTTATTATATTTCATTATTATTATTTTAAAATTTTACCATTACTTACTAAAATCGGCTTAAGCAAATTGCGCACACCATCCCACTTAACGAAAAATTCAAATAAGAGCATATTTGAATTTGACTGAATGCATAATACATAAAATAAACAGGAACACAAATAATAAGCAGAAAGAGAAAATTTACAAATAAGTTATAAAAATAAGTAACACGCAGCTTTTAACAAGTTTAAGTTAGAACACAAGAAAAAGCTCTATACTTGCATACGAAAGCTTTTATTTTGTTAACGATAAACGTACTAAAAATTTGGGTGGGAAACGGATAACGAAACAAAAGGAAATGTTTGATTATCTTTCGTCAAGAGTTGGGATTTTGTATGCATTTTGTTTTAAGCCAAATAATTAACCTTTTCACAATAATTTAACTTTATCATTATAAGATACACATTTAATTATTTAACACTTTTTATTTGCGTTTATTATACATTTGTGCCTTTACTTTTTTCAATATCACTCCGGTACGACAAGCCGCTCGCGCACGTTCTTCACAAATTCCGCAAATAGACTAATAAAATAACTAAAATGCACTCTCCGCAATAGAGCTGACAAACAATCGATAGTACTAACGATAGTTCTATTTCCATTGGACTATCGATGTTTTAAGCAAGTTGCCAATAAACTTGCTAGAAACTGATGACGGCCGCTCACTTAAGCTGGCTAAAAAGGTGAAAATGTTTTTAAAGAAATCTTAAAAACTAAGTACGCAGCTCGATACACAACAACATTTCACATCATATTGTAAATTTGTAAGACTTTATGTTGTGATTTGTAGCTGTGAGAAAGAAAATTACATGCGCTTTTAATGTTTTTTTCGGTTTCAAGATGTTTATATGATGTTTTTGTTGCGGCTAAATAAATAAAAGTATTACATTGATTTTTTCGCTGAAAGGTTTCTTCAAAAGCTATTTTTAATATTAAAAAAATTATCTTAAATAATAATGTTGAAACAATTCGTTTAAACATTAAAAAAATTAATTTAAACACTTTTTTTGCAAAAAAAGAACAAGGTTTTTAAAAGCGAAGGTAGCAAATGTATAAATTATGTTTTATACCACAATAAAACTTAGAATTTCTAATTTTACACCAAAAAAATTTTTTTTTATTTTCAGGAAATTATTAACTTTTGCGGCTACCTAAGCGGTACCAAAACGGTATTAAGAATCATTCCTAGGAAGTCCATATGTTCTAGAAAGTTGTTTATTGAGATCTCGGGTACATTTTTGAAATAGATAGCATAGTATGTATCTCAACGTTGAAGTAAAGAAAAAACGAATGAAATTAAAAAAATTTCGGGAAAGTTTTTACTTTTGCTTTTGATTTCATATGTTCACATATTTTGTTCTCTATCAAGATCTACAACTTTGCCTCAAAGAGTAAATCAAAATTTTGAACGATTTGCAAGATAAGTATGTGCCTGAGAAAATGGTCAGTGTTTTTCAAAAATGACACCAAGGCCCAAATCTTTGGGGCTCATAAAAAAGTGCAAAACTGGGAGACACGGGTCTTCTTTTTTTTGGTGTCCATAGTGGTGTCCGTATATGGTTATTTTTTCGTGTTGCATTGAAAATTGCAAAATAAATGTCCTCATAGTCATTGATACATATAGATGCGCAGGGATGTAAACAAATATGATCATGAATACAAGTATAAAACAAAATCCGCACCGATACATACAATAATGAAATTGAACAGATACGAAAAATATTTTATGTTGAAAATATTCACTATATGCTAGAGTAATTTATATATTTTTGAATTATTTGTCGTTCTCTGGTTTAGACTCTCTCGGACATTAGTAACGCAATTAAAAATTGTTTAAAGGCATGCCCATAATAACTAAAAGAATACCATGTGTCATCCTAAGGTTCACACAATGAACGGACATCAACTGATACTTTATGCGGGCCGTTGTATTGACACTTAAAGAATATTGCAGTGCATGTACATTTGAATGTTTGTATTTGAAAATGCGCCGCGTATGTTGTGTGTGTGTGGTACACTTCACATTTATGTTTGTTGAAAAATATTTAAGCTAGATCATATAATACTTTATTACTTGCATATCGTGTAGACGCAAAATTTTTTCAGCATACGTAATTTCAGCATATTATTAGTGCTTAACAAATTTCCTGCGTATACTGACAGATATGTTATTTGTTGAAAAGTGTATGCAAGCTTTTCAGCATATGCCAAATTCGTATGCATATGCGCCTCATGCCTAAGGCTAATCATTGGAAAAATTGAAATGTTTAATATCATTTAAAATTCGACGAAACAATAAAAAATAGAAAAAGTAACCCACATTGCAAAAAACGCGAAATCCCGCAAAAAGTAGCAAATTTTTTAAAAAGCCAGCGACATTTATAGCCATTTAACCGTGTAGCCTGCTGTCGTGAATGAAATATTTTAGATATCGGTTTAAGGTCAAGACAAAAGTTTAAAATTGTTGGAGTACAAAACAATTTATATATATTTTATATTATAAATAATTCTTTTAAGAAACTACCAATTGCAAAAACGTGGGGTAAAATATTAAAACAACGAAACCAATTTCATCAAAATAAAGCAAACATTTTTAAAATCTGTTGCGAAGTTTTGAGAGGAACAAATATTAAAAAAAAAATCAAATGAATTTGGAATCTTTTTTTAAGTCGTATACATATAAATGTATATAAATAAAAGACTATTTTGAAATACATGTATTTTTACTTCATTAAATACTAAATGTGTTCAATAGGGATAAGTTTGATAATTCTGGAATGGGGCACTAAAAATGCAATAACTTTGAAGGAGCGATTAGTTTTTTTAATAATTATTAGATGGGTCGTCACTGTTGTTTTAATCCTCATATAATTAGGGACTAGTTTTTTTAATTGCCAATATAAAATCAAGTAAATAAATAAAAATAAACGGAGTTCTTCCCAAATATAACAGAAATATTTTAGATATCGGTTTAAGGTCAGTACAAAAGTTTAAAATTGTTTAAGTGCAATACAATTTACATATATTTTATATTATAAATAATTCATGTAAGAAACTAACAATTTCAAAAACGTGAAAAAAAGCTTAATTAAAAATTGAACAGTCAGCCCTTAAGGTGATTATTATTTAACTTCAAGACCTTTTTTATGTGAGTCAATCTCAAAAATTAATTATAAGTGATGATGTACTTTTTAATGTGACATACATACATATATGTATATTTATTAAATTGTGGGATTTTTTTGCTGTAAAAAATAACTTTTCTTATCAGTTCTTTTGTAGATTTTTCTTAATGCGGGTTTTTACCCAGCGCAATAGATTGTACAAATTGTTTTCACAATATAAAATAAGAAGCTAGGATCAATGTAGCCACAGTTTATTTCAAACATCCAGTAACAACATTTAGTAAACACACTGCAAACTGTTATTTAAGTCATGAAATTCGCCGCGGTTTTTGGATTAATTGTTGCTATATTTGCCTTTATTGCATGTTTTACAACAGCTACAGCTTCTCGTGATGCTCGGCCTGTGCAACCCAGATTCAATCCTGCCCCACCAAGACGCGAACGTCCATTTATTTATGATGCTCCCATTAGAAGACCAGTACCGAAAACTATGTATGCTTAAGATAAGTTTAGATTAGAAATGAAAATGTTTTTATCTCAAAAGTAAAATGGTTTGTCAATAAAATCTTAAAATATTAGAAATAAAAAGTGGAAATTTTTGTTTTTTCTTGGTATCCAAAAAATTGGTCTTACTTTCTAATTAAGAGCACCTTAACATAAATGAAAGAATCACTGCTGGTTCCTAATAAACATTTCCCGCGTACATTTTGTATACACATATTGGCATTGTGGCTTAACCTGGCTGGGCACTCTATTGCAATGTGAATGCAATTTCAGTGTACCAATAGTTTGATTTCGTTCCATTTTTCTTTCGCAATAGAGGTCTAGCGCCCAAGAATAATTTTAAGGTAATATTTAAAAAACTGATATGCCCCTTCACAATCTTCTGCCCATGCAACTTTCATTATTTTCGACTAAAAGAGAATGTATGTACATATATTGGCAGTTTTTCAGTTATATACATGTATGTACATTTGTAGATATCATAATTGACCAGATTAGAGACCTAAATATCATTGTTCGCCCAAATCATTGATGTTCTATACTTACATAGGATACATGGATAGCACACTGTACGTACATACATATATATTTGAAATAGCTCGAAACTACTAACGGCTTTAAATTCTCGCACAAAAACAATTATACATGCATATATTTTAAATGTATGTACATATGTACACACATTTCACACTACTTTTTATTTACATTGTACGAACAACTTTACATCAATATTGATACAGGTCCATACATATTGTACATACTACTAAATTAAGTAAATATGTTGGAAAAGTTTACATTAGGAAAAAAAATTCCACTCGACTTGTTCATCTAATCTAATTGAGCGACAAAATGGAGAACATTTATTGCTGCCACAAGTTTCACAAGGATACCAACAGCCTGGACACTTGGCAATAAAACAGTCGCATGCATCAATTTCTCCGCGCTTCATCATCATTAAAAATTGGGGATCCTCTATTTTCCACTCTTTAGTAGTCTTACCCGGTGGTCGTCCTCTTTTTCCAGTTTCTTTTTTCTTCTGGTTATTCATTTTTCTAAAATATTTTTGTTGCTAAACACAACCAGCTTTTTGTAACAAAAAATCGTTATGAATTGTTTTGGTAAAAATTCACCATGCTGTGTTGATTATTACAATAATCCGTTATTTTAGGGCTGCCAAACGTGGAGATTTGTAATACGGACCATTATATATCAACAGGTGGTATTATTGGGGCAACAACTAAAACAATACAACAAAAATATAGGAATTGTTTTTTGTGTGAAGTCTAAGCCCTTGTCAAAATTTATTGTAAACAAAAATTAAATAAAACAACTCTCAAAACAAGCACAAATGTATAAGTACCTATAAAAAATTATTGAAAATTTTAATAAAAAAATAAACACAAATTGAACAAACAAAAGCTTGGATATATTGTAAATATAAACTAGAGATGGGATCGTGAGTGATTTCCCACTCACGCTCACGATAAAAAGTTTTACTCATGCACGTTCTTATATTTTTGGCTCCAGTTCATGCATGCTCACATGAGTAGGCAAAAAAGTTTTAAATACTTTAAAAATATTATTATTATCACTGATCCATTCTGCTAGTCTGATGAATGGACTGTTCAAATAATATTTTCTTAATAAAAATAATTTTAAAATTAATAAAGAAATGAGTAAAATAAGATTTGAACTTGAGCCAAACAATTTCTTTCAACATGAACTTAAAACAATTTAAGTAATTACGTAGAAATATTAATTACAAAAGTATACGAAAAAATAACAATAAAGCAAAAAAATCACGAAGCAATCACGTCAAAAATCTACTTATGCACGCTCAATTTCTTTGTAATCGCGTTCGTGCACGCTCACGTAATTGAAACCAAAAATTAAATACGATGACTCACGCTAATCACGTGAGCGGTGCCCTTCTCTAATATAAACAAAACTGACATAAAATTGGAAAAACAATGCAAGAGCAAAAAAATTATCATATGGCGTAGTAATGCCACTGCTTATTTTACCCCTATATTACGATTTTTTAGTGCTAAATATTTGTTTGGTTACTTTTTTAATTTTGTATATTTTTCTATATTTTAAAAAAGTTTTTTGTTTGTTGAGGGTTTTTTAGCTAGTTTATATACATGCATTTCATTGGTGCTAATTCCAAATTATCAGTAGACCTTAATATTTTTTTATATTTTACGCATTTAAAAATTTTGGTAAATACAGAAATGTTTTTACAGTACATTTACTGGAGCGCATATTAAAAAAACGTCATTTTTGATTTGAGAATGCAGAATTATTCATCGTATCGTTCTTCATCTTATATAAAAAGTTCATAAATTCATAGGTGAGAATATTTTTTATTTTTCCGTTGATGCATGAGTAAATTAACAACATCCCAGAGGGAAAACTGGTCATTGATTACATATGTAATGAAAAATATAATGTATCATTTTCCTAAGCAAAACAATGGAATCTTAGGAAACGAAAAGGTAATTTGATCACACACAAAAATTACACATTGCTTACCACTTCTTACGAAGAAGGAATGTATTGTTTTTCCTTGTGCACAAATGTTCGCATTTTGTAATTATATAAATAAATATGTAGTATATATGCATATTTTTTTAAAATTTATTAATCGAGATTGCCTCGATATCTTCTTTCAAAGATTTTCAAAAAACTTTTGTTTTTGAGGGTTTTTAGCTAGTCTACATACATACATACATAAGTACACCTACATACATACATATATATCTACATGAATTTTAAAAAAACTTTTTTGTATAAGATAGGAGGTTTGAAACATTTCAAAAATATAGTTTAAGGTCTACTGATGATTTGGCATTAGCATCAATGAAATGCATATATATACATACATATATAGACTAGCTAAAAAACCGTCAACAAACAAAAGTTTTTGAAAATCTATAAATGCATACATAATATAATAATGCATAAAGAGAACTTAATTATGAGATTTATTCGCCGGACATATTATACGAATTCATTACTTTCCTAGGACATGTTCTGTGTTAACAATAATGAATTCTGGTGGAATTCAGTTGATGGCAGGACCTACATACATATGCAGCTACGTGCATAACTACATCAAAAGCGTCAACATCGTTTTAATGTCAAACAAACTCTATCCATAAGAGATGTTTTATTTGTTTGGTATGAAGTTTGATGGACTCACGATAAAGTACAAATGATGATTTGGACGACCTAATTAATCGGCCATGCTAACTTAAAATTAATTCCAATTGTCTACATACCAGTTCCAGTTAGTTTTTTTTATGTTAATAAGCGTGTGCATTCATAAAAGCTCTTTGGAAAGCGTTTTCAAGCAATATGGATGAAAAACAAACGTACAGCATTTGCAAAACTAAAACAAAGTATTGAAATTTTTTTTAATGATTTTTGATTTTATTAACAAGAATAATAAAGAAACAATATAGTAATTAAAATTTAAATTAAAGAACTTTGTGACCACTGATGTACTTCTGTAGGTAATGCCTGATAACGTTGTACGGCCTGATTGATTTGCGTATAGGTCAAGGCCAATTTGTGCATTTCAAATTCTTTTTGCACTTTGCATGTGGTAGAGGTCAACGGCAGGAGTAGCTCTACATTGCATAAATGTTCAAAAGCTTTTAAGACAACTGATCTTTCTATGCCTTGCATAGTCGAGGATACTTTCGCAAATTTACTAAATCTTGAAAAAATGATTTCGAAATTAAAAGGATCCCTATCATAAATTTCTGAATGATGTTTTATGGCTATAATCAAGCACAATTCCAAAACGGATAAGCCACATAACAGTTCGACTTTATCATCGGTCTCGTATGTTGCTGTAAGTTGGGCTATTTTTTCTGGTGTTATTTGAGATTCGATCTTCGCTTCTGGCTGTATTTGAGCTACCAGACGGAAGATGAAAATCTTGAGCAGCGCTTCGCTTATATCAAAATCAAACAAGGATTGTAGTGATTTAATTACTGCAGGATGCTTAATCAAACTTTGTACATATTTATTCCAAGACTCAGTTATTTTCTTGCCAAACTTATATTTGGCTGGGTTATAATGATTACGATGGAATGTTAATTCCTGCGATTTTAAATATTTAAGAGTACCCACTCTTTCAGCATGTTCCTTGAGTGCTTTTTCACTTGGTATAGTTATTAAATTACAAAATAGTTTCATATATTCTTCAAAGTTTTCAGCATTTGGAAATATAAATACTTGACGATGGGAAAAACGGGATTTGACGCGCTTTTCTAGCAATTCTATGACATCCAAACGACAAGTAACACCTAACACACATATTGGAGCTTGAGCACTTTGTGAAATATCGAAAAGATTATAAAGCAAAGTTTGATTGTGATGAACACAAAATAAATCAAATTCTTCGAGTATAAAGACCACACTTTTTGACTTTTTATTCCCTGCCTTTAAGCAGGCCAATAAAAATGCTAAATTCTCCGCAAAAGAACCAAACACTTTGCCATCGGTAGCATTTTCTAACTGCATTTGGACGGTGGCCGCTTTTAAAGCCAATCTGTCGTCTGTGTGCAAATTTCCATTTAAGTGAACAATTAAAGTGTTTGAAATGAAGTCTTTATTTATCATTAAATCCGTTAAGACAGCATTAACGAGCTGAAATAAAGATTCAAATATATTAACTTAAAAAACGCTTAAATTTGTTTTTCTTACCGTAGTCTTCCCTGATCCTCGCGGTCCAACTAGAAGCAATGAATTGGATTCCCCCATTTCGGCTGTGCGCTGCAACAATTGTCTAACATTTTCACGTTCACTTTCATGACCACGAAATGTAGTAAAGTCTTTTTGCAGTCGTTCTTTAAGAAATTTTCGTATTTTTAACAATTCCTCACTATGATCAGGCATTATTTATAGATTTTTTTTTTGTTGAAAACTTCCAATTTAAAATGTTCAAATAAAATTACTTTGTTTTGTTTACAGTACTTTGTTGATTATTATATGAACATCTGTATAATAAACGGCGGCGCCAAATACAGTGGTGACAAGAAAAACGATAGCAGTTATCGGTATTGCCAGTCGTATTGCATTCTATTATAAAATATGTTTTGAGCACTTAAAGGAATGAAATGTTCAATAAATGATAGTGGAACATTTCTTCTCTTATTATTTGATTTGTTAATGTTTGAAAACAAGCTTCCAATTTTCTACGGAAACAATATTTATTTTCACATATAGTTTTCTTTCTAACACACACTAATTAAATTCATAAAAAATTTGTGGTTATATATTTCAACAAAAGCACACATACATATAAGTGAACAAAAAACATTTCCTGATGGATGCTTAGTACAATTTAAGGTTTAAAGAGTTAAGGATGTGTTATGTCCATATTTTCCATCACTTTTCTGAAACTTATGGGGATGTAGCTCAGTGGTAGAGCGCTCGCTTTGCATGTGAGAGGCCCCGGGTTCAATCCCCGGCATCTCCAAACTTTTTGATTAAGATTTAAGGATTACGCGATTGATTCAATAACATTTGCAAATTATGATTTAGCTTATGTAATGATAAGTGTGACTCGGAAAATGGGGGGTGTAGCTCAGTGGTAGAGCGCTCGCTTTGCATGTGAGAGGCCCCGGGTTCAATCCCCGGCACCTCCAAAGTATTTTTTTCATAACGATTGAAAGAAAATTTTTGTAACTTTTTAACAGTTGCAAATTGTGATATATTTTGCTCAGTGATAAATGAAGGATGAATTCAGGGGGGATGTAGCTCAGTGGTAGAGCGCTCGCTTTGCATGTGAGAGGCCCCGGGTTCAATCCCCGGCATCTCCATTTATATATTTTACTTTAATAAAATTTAAATAGTAAGTGCAATATGTTGTTACAAAATGAATGATGTAACCTAATTGAATGTTCAACCAAAATGATATTAATGATAGAAATACCGAAACCGACAAACATTGTTAGGCTATTTTTTAATTTTGTCTATTAAAATCATAAATTGTATGTTTAATTATGTATAGCTGACTTTGCATATTAAGGAGGTCCCAGGATTAAGTATTTTTGAAATTGGGTTCCCCGATCCTCTTTAGACTTGGAATTCACATTGTCTCGTATCCCGCCAAAGATCCTGAGAATTTCTGCAAACAAGCAAGTGTTTGTCTAAAAGTGCTTGTGAAATACATAGTTACGGGTCCAATATCGCCATAAGTAGTATTTGCTTTTGCATTGAGAAATCATATCCGTTGGGGATGTAGCTCAGTGGTAGAGCGCTCGCTTTGCATGTGAGAGGCCCCGGGTTCAATCCCCGGCATCTCCAATCACATCTTTTAGTTTAATACAATTTAAATATTAATAAACATAATACGCAATAATCTAATAATTAAATATTCAGCCAAACAATATCAATGATAGGATTTCCGGAACCGACAAAATAGTTATAATTCGTTTTTGAATAAACACTACTTTCATTTTTATTAATATTGTAATTTTGAATCACGGTAATTATGGTCACGCTTTGCATCTATGAGGAACCAGGATCTCCAAGAATTTTAATTATATATTTTTTAATAATTCAATTATTTTATATTATATTTAGCGCATAAAGTTTGCTGCAGCAATAAATATAATGTGTGTGTATGAAAATAAAAAAAGACGTGTGGCACTCGGGGACTGCCGCGGCAAAGCTATTGCATAGCATTTTCTTTTTATCAACTTAGGCAATTATAATTATTTATTTATAAAAAAACATTTGTTTGTTGAGGGTTTTTTAGCTAGTCCTACATACATACATGCATTTCATTGGTGCTAAATCCAAATCATCAGTAGACCTTAAACCTTATTTTTAAATCTTTCAAACCTTATATAAAACTTATACAAAAACTTTTAAAAACTCAATACGAATTATAAAAATTACAATAGTATAAGCATAGTAGGCTTTGAAACTTATTCAAAAATCCCAACAAACAAATTATTGTATTCGATAAGAGTCTATTTTATTTTCTTTACCACCTTTATACAATTAGACGCCCTTTGGGTGACAATGAAAGTATTTAATAAGGCAAAACGGAAAATAAAATCTTATCTTTTGTTCTACAAAGTTCTACAAAGATAGTTATGAATAAAAATAACTAAATAATTATAATTACATAAGTTGATAAAAAATGCTATGCAATACGTCTTTTTTTATTTATACCTATTTTATTTTAATTTTATAAATTAGTATAATTTTTAGCTTGTAATAAAACGATTTAAAAGTTCCTTTTATGAAATTAAACAACTTATAGTTCTTTATTTACATAAACAAAAATTTTGTGGTACACGTCGAATGAATATTTTATTTGGCTACTGTATAGATAATAACAATTCTTTATTTAAAACTGCTTCAATTGCTTAAATATTTTCTATGCACACTCATGCCAACTCACACAACAAATCCAAAATCGTAAATACTGGTATGTGTGGATACGCAAAAACAAAATGCAAACAGTACATTTACTGACTCTTCCACAATGTCCAAAGCAAACAATTAAATTTAAAACAAAAACAACTAAATAGTTTTTGTGTTAAATGTAATTGTACGCAAAAAGAATGCTTTCGTTATCGCGGTTGAGGATGAGGTAATTATTTTTAGTTAACTCAAAACTATAATGAAATAAAAAAATTATAGTTCAAAAATAGTTTTACCAACAAGCCTATGTACGACATATGGCAACATAATCGAAAAAGGGGATGTAGCTCAGTGGTAGAGCGCTCGCTTTGCATGTGAGAGGCCCCGGGTTCAATCCCCGGCATCTCCAATTTGATATTTTTTTTGTTCGTTGTTCTTTTTATTTTTAAACATTATTATAAGTCATTGAACTCTTTTTCGACCAAGTTGGCACAGTTATTTTTTTCCGATAATATTTATATGCAAAACGCACATACAAACGTCGTTGTTGATTTCACATTAATAAAATGAACTTTATAGGTTTTTTACTTCTTTTATTATGCACCAATAAGAAAGAGGCTTTTGTCAAAAATAAATGTCCACTTAAAAGGTGCAGCAGTCGTCAGTTATGGCTACACATTTGTATAATTCACTAACAAAGCAAACATTTAAATTATTAACACTAATAAAATACAGTGACTCAAAATTAAACTGGAACACTATGACTAATTTATCTAATATTATAAATGTGAAAGTTTGGATGTATGGATGGATGTTTGTTACTCAATTACGCCAGAACGGATCTGGATGAAATTTGGCACAGAGATAGATTATAGTCTGGAATAGCACATAGGATAGATATCCCGGTAAAATGAATTATTCCCGTCGGATAAAATTGTTTTGAGTTTTTATAGAGCAAAGGATCGCCATGAGTTTTTGCACAGGTAATAGTAGTTTAGGGGTCAGAAAATTACACAGGAGGCTAATTATTATCATCATGAAATTTTGCATACAAGGGGTACAGGAAAGGTGAAGCTACTAAGTTATAGAACTTTTGAAAATACAAGGGGTACAGAAAAGGACATACAGTAGTTTTCCGGTTTAACGAACCTAATTGTTGTCAGTTCTGTTCGTTAAAGCGAATTGTTTGTTATATCCAGTAATAAATGTTTTTATTAAAATTATAGTAATTTAAAATAAATATTTCATTAAAAATATACATATATACATATGTACATATGTATAAATATAAAAAAGGAAAAATTCAAAAAACACCGTAGTACAAAAATAATTTATCTATATTATTAATAGACAAACACGTTTTTGATATCCCTTTTACAGCCGTAATACTGAACCGATTTCGGTAAGATTTATTTGTTTTAAATGGGTATTTTAGATATGTAGATGTGCACAATATTTATTTTTTTTTAATTTTATTTCATTCGGTTTAGTATTTTGGGAGCTATAACCGCTTTAAGTTGCTAACAATACATGCATACTTATTACACATACAAAGTGTGTATGTGTGTTTGTTAAATTTCCTTTGTGTAGAAAGGAGACAGTGCTTTTTTCTATATGTATTTTGTAAAAAGAGAGAGATAAGTAAGAGAATTCTAAGTTATTTATTTAGAATGTTTTTTGTTTTTGTATTTTACCGTATATATTTATGTAAATGTTTAATATTTAATTACTAGAATGCGGGCGATTCGAAGTCGACCGCTGGATATTACAAAAACCAATGAGAATTTCAAAAGCAAATTTGTTTGTTAGGATTTTTGAATAAATTTCAATGCCTACTATGCTTATTTATGCTTTTATAATATTTGAAATTCTCATTGGTTTTTTAAAAGTTTTTGTATAAGATAAGAGGTTTGAAGAATTTCAAAAATATGGTTTAACGTCTACTAATGATTAGGCATTAGCACCAATGAAATGCATGTATGTATATAGACTAGCTAAAAAACCCTCAACAAACAAAAGTTTTTGAAAATCTTTTAAAAAAGATGTCGAGGCAATCTCAATTAATAAATTAAAAAAAGATAAATATAATAGTTATGGAGATAACACAATGCACATTTAATCGTATGTAAGAGTTTTATAGTATATAATAGTAATAAAAACTCTCTTTTAAAATTTATGTTTTTGTAACATACGATAATATCGCGCCCAGGGTTATTAAAATTTCTTTAAAGCTCGAGATTTAAGAAGTTCTATTTCTTATGGCACTTTATGCATGTTTGGTATTTCAAGTTTTTCATATTGGGATGCTGTAAGCGATGACCACATTTTTGTTTTTGGGACTGAGTCAACGTGGCCGGACAAAATGTAGTGGGAATTGAAGAGAAGGGGTTACTCTTAATTTAGGGATTCCTTAACAGTTTGAGTTGGAACGAGTTATTTCATGGTTTTCATATTTATCCGCACACGTTGAGCCCTTACCAAACAAAATGTGGTCATCCCTTACAGCGTCCCAATTAGAAAAACTGGAAATACTGTTAACGAATCCATGTAAGAACAATAACAGAAGAACGAACACCTTGCCTTCAAGTGCCATTAAATTTTTTCCGCCCACGTTGAATCCTTCCCAAAATAATTGAATTTTTAATGCATTAAAAAGATTTTATATGTGTACAGAGTCATGTTAGCATGATAACAGACCTCTGTTAAACTCGCTGGTTTGTTTAACTTCACGCACATAATTTTGACACAAATGGAGCTTAGTCTCGGTTCACACTATGAAAATTTCCTTTTAATGAGAGAGGAGAGACGGTTGGTAAAGATGTACACTGTTTCATGTTCTTTGAAATTCTCTTTTGTTTTGCAATTCGTAACTGTCGACCTGAAGTTGGCTGTACCTTTATTTCATATTTTCTTATAGTTTTCTTTTCTTTCATGGTGGTGACAGAAAAAATTGCTATACAAAAAAACAAAGTGAATGTAAACATGCAAAAATTTTGAACTTCGTTACAAAAAAAAAATTCAATGTGTAGATATTAATGAAAGTTTAAAAGAGAATTAGAAAAAATTTCGGATTGTGAACTTTCATAATGTGAACCGAGACTTAATAAATGTCATTCAAATGAACACTGGGCATGTTTTGTCTCTGTTATTTTGATGCCACAAAAAATATATTTTCGCAAAAGGTCCCCCTTAACAATCATACGTATATTGTGTTTTTTAATATATCTTTAGGAAACTTTTTGTTTTATATTATTTACGCAAAAGCCCCTTAAGGAAAGAAGAAAAAAACGAATTAAAAAAGTAAACAAATTTTAGGAAATTCCAATTTTACATTCAAATGCGTTGTGATGAATATTTAAATTTTATTTACAATATTGGCATTAAAAAAACATTTATTATCTTTTTGTGCTTGGCGCTTTTTGCATTTTTTTATCATTTAATCATGTTTGTTTTATGCACATATTTTTTTTTAAATAAATCTGGATATTTCTAAAGAAATAAATAATGAAAATATTCGTAACCAGAGTCGTTATTTTATTGTGTTTCATTTATTTAAAGAAGAATTATGTAGATTTTGAGACGAAAAACCCGACTTTATATAATTAATTCTATTTGAATTTTGGAAATAAAACCAGTTAATTTTAAAATATTAAAGCTTTTGTTTTCTCAGTTAAGCGGCGCGATCGATGGCTTTCTTCAAAAGAAAATTGAAGAAGGAATATTTTAAAATATTTGAAGACATCTTGATGGCGTCTAAGTGCGTCATTTTTATAATTTTTTAAATTAATTTAAATTTGCATAAATCAAAAACCCTAAAATTTCAAACATTTATGGGTGATTCCACGAAAGTTGACCCCTTGCAAGCAAAAAATAAAATTATCAACTTTGACCCATTTTAGCTCTTTTGTTATAGAAAATATACGTATCCATTACATCCTGGGGTGTATGATTTTTTTTTTTTTTTTTTTTGTAAAAAAATCTACTTTAACTTGGTGCATCATACACTTTTTCCCCCTTTATACTGAGTCTTTTTTTAAATCACTTGACAACACTTTTATAACGGTAGTTAGCAATCAAAACAATTACCAGCTGACAGTTGTTACTTTTGTCTACGTTCAGCAGAAAATTTGCACGTGTAGCTTTCAAATTATAATTTTGAGAAATTTTTCAAAATCACTAATTTGTGTCACGACCGTGACCACGCAAATAAAAAAAGTTTAAATTTTGTGAAAACTGTTAAAGCTATAAAAAAACACAGTTGCTAAGGGTGACAAGGTAAGTAAGTTAAAGAGTTTCATGTAGCAAAATAAGGGCTCGGAAGTCATTTCAATTTTTTTTTTAATTTATTGAGAATGTCACGACCGTTACCTTATTGAAAATGGTGTTCAACTTTTTCTTACTAACTATAGCTTAACAAACCATGGACTCCCAAAGCAAGATGCAAAGATATCGGAAGAGATTGAAGGAAGATCCAGTAAAATACAAAGCTCATTTGAAAAAAGAAAGAGAAAGAAATAAAAAACGGCGGCTGGCTGCAAAAGAGTCATTGAGTGAAGAAATGCTTGCTCACAATCGGAATACTGATCGCGAACGTCAAAGGAAGTGTCGTGAAAAAAAGAACATAGGGAAGGAGAAAGTTGTTGAAGCTGCAGCCTCATCATCAAATATAGGAAGCTTTAAGTCCGATCGTTCACTTAAAAAGGCAGTAACAAAAGTTAAGGTCAAACTACCGAGCAGCCCCTCGAAGAAAATTGCAGTTGTGAAGAGACTTGCTTCTGAGGTAGTTGGTCCTGAAATGGATTTGATTTTCACCAAGCGACGTAGCGGAAAAATTAATCGCCTATCTGATGTCGAGTTAGAAAAAGTCAAAAACTTCTTTTTGAGGGACGATGTAAGCTACCAAACACCAGGACGAAAGGACACAAAACTAATAAACGGAGTACAAATGCAATTGAAGTGTATGGTGATGACGGTTGGAGAATGTTATCAGCTTTTTAAGGAAGAAAATGCATAAATAAAAATTGGGAAGTCTTTGTTTTACGCAAGTCGGCCAAAACATGTACGCCTCAATTCACAAACTCCATCAAACATGTGCGTCTGTATTTACCACGCCAACTTTGAATTTTTGCTTAAATCAGTTTCTGAAGTGGTCTCTACAGTGCCTAAATCTGCTAAGGATTTGATGAATGAACTTTGCTGTGACACAACAAATGAGGCTTGCATGACTAGCAGTTGCAAGAACTGCGACACAATTTTTGATATATTGCCATTGAATTATAGTTCAGATGCAACTGTGCGTTGGAAACAATGGACCAAAAATGAACATCATACTCAAATAAGCGAGGAGGAAGGCACTTTTCAAGTTTTACTTCAAACATTCGAAAGCAAACTCCAAAGATTTAAGCAACATTTTTATGTGCACCGAACACAGAGCGATCAATTTCGCGAGGCTAAGGAGCGGATTGAATCAAATGAAGCGGTCGTTCAGATAGATTTCGCTGAAAATTTCACGTTGATTTCGCAGGACGAAGTGCAAAGCGCACACTGGAACCAAGCTCAAGCAACTGTGTTTACAGCCTGTGCTTGGGTGAAAACTGAATTGGCCCTGAAATCATATTCTTATGCAATCATAAGTGATGACTTGACGCACAATAAAGAAAGTGTGTGGTACTTTTTGAAAATGATTGTTGAACACCTCAAAACGAAAACTGAAATTAATACTGCACACGTGTTTTCGGATGGATGTGCTGCTCAATTCAAAAATAGGTTCAATCTATTTAACTTATGTTTTGCAAAGGAAGACTTCGGTGTAAATATGAAATGGTCGTTTTTTGCATCTGGACATGGCAAAGGCGCTGTGGATGGAATTGGAGCCACTATCAAAAGGTCTTTATGGACAGCAATCATGTCTCGCCAAGCTAAAATTAATACTCCAGCAGAAGCTTTCAATTTTTTTGTTCAAAATAAAAAGTTGGATGGAGTGACTGTTTTGTATTGCGATAAGAACCAAATAAAGCAAAATACAGGCTGTTTAAAAAAAAGATGGGAACATCTTAAAGCAATCAAAAACATCCAGAAGATGCACTTTTTTCAAAATGCTGGCTTTAACTGTTTGCTTTGTGGAATAACTGGAGTTTCGGCGCTAAAAATGAGCAGCCTTAAACGTCTGGAGTATAATGATGTATATTCTTCAACTGAAAATTAATAAAAACGAAATCGAGCTTTAAAACATTGCTGCCTTCTCTAAGATAACCATAAACTTCCATGTAATCATTTTGATACTGTTAAATATACGACTACAAAAACAAATCCGTTTTATTTTTTATGCTGTCACGACCGTTACTTTTTTTTGTCACAACCGTTACCTTTTCAAAGTTATTTTTTTTTATTTGGCTACATCATTTTCACACAAAAGTAGAGTTTTCTTACACAAAACACTGCAAAGAATTTAATAAGAATTTTTATTTAACGCATTCCTTGGAAAATTTTACAATCTGAGTTGCTAAGACCGAACATTCAAAAACAGCTCATTTGTAATGTCACGACCGTTACCTTTTCATTGATCTAAAAAAACCTTAAAATGCAGTTTCTATGCAATGATTCTTATTGCTTTTAGGGGTTGAAATTTTATATTTTTAAAATCAACAAATCATTTTGACATTGTATTTCAGGTTAAAGTTTTATTACGAAATTTCGTGTAAACCTGTCACGACCGTTACTATGGAAACACCCTTATATAATAAAACTAATTAGAAGACTTTTAAGAGTGTTTGGAATTTATTTATTGTGACGGTATAATTTCTTATCTAAATTCGTCATGCGCCAAAAGTTAAATTAATAGAAACTGTAAGACAAGTAAAGTAAGTGAAGTCTTAGCAAAGGCGCGCGCGGAGAAAAGACCTTTGTGCTTAGTAAAGGTTTGTTTTTGATTTTGTGATATTAATTGGAAAGTTTATTTTCTACATACTTTCCGGTTGTCCACATGGTGGCGTTTTATCTCTCACACCGGTGAACTTTGCTCGTCGTTGAACTGCTGAGAGCCTTATAGTTATCGAGCCGACCCTGAAAATCCCAGCGGTCTCTCAGGGCAAAGTTCCGAGGAGGAGCTCCTGTAACTCCAAATAAATCATATGGTCTTTAAATAAACAGGGCAACTGGACTTAGTCTTAGCCTCAACCTGTTGCAGTGAATTTAGAGGCTGCTTAAATGAAGCTATATGGATTTCCCATTTAGTACTGATCTTGAAGAGTCACTCACGTGGACTCGACATTCAGTTATGCTGATATAGCTTACTTACTCATATATAAATGAAAAGTAGTTTATTTCCTAATTTTTCAATTTTTAAAAAAAATTTTCTATTGACAATCAATTTTTAATACAAAAAAAAACGGAAAGGCAAATTATTAATTTGTAATATTTGTTAATTTTTTGTTATTTTAATTGTGAAACGATTTTTCACCCTGAAGAAGTTACACAAAAGAGTAACGAAATATCGAGAATTAATTTGGATGTTTTTTTTAATACAAAAGTGGCCTTAAGCTCGTTAATCAATTAGAAAAATAATATATATCAAGGTGTATTTAACTAGTTTGTGTAGTCTCATTGCGTATGTCAAACAAAGAAAATAGATACAGAAAAAATTTAAAAGTAAAAGACATTCGCAATGAATAGTCAGCTAGCTGCTGTAATGCTGTCACCTGGTTAAATACGCCTTGATATAAATGTGAAAGAAACAAAAATTTTTATATCGAAATTCAAGGAATATGAATTCAATTCAAGCTGAACATTTTTTATTTAGTACAGATTTAACTTATCAAAAAGTTATTGCTTTTTATATGTTTATACTTCAAAATGTTGTGCTCATATAATTAAGACAATTGCGAAAAAAGATAGTTATCGCAGTCATATGGAACCGTTATATGGAGCTAGCATTTAGTTGGAAAGTTTCTAATCCTAAGTACTTCAGCATATTGTTTGAGCCAACGCAACACATTGGACGGGCCTTATTTTGTTATATTTATTTCTCCTAGATTATTTGCCATAAAACCTCTTTTTTTTGCTCTTGGGCAGCTACTGCAATTTTTAAATTTTAATAGTATTCGCTGCAGTTCAGTTCTTGACTACGCTTGAGCAGTACTTCGATTCAATGTTGTCCTGAAATGTCCAAGCTTAGGGTAAGGAATCTCCGTAAGCACCGTTGTCTATTTGCAATACAAAATTAACTTCTATATAATTAATAGGCAAACACTTTTTAATATATCCCTTTTACGGCCGTAATACTGAATCGATTTTGGAAAGATTTATATGTTTTTAAATGGATTTTTACATAGATGTGCTCAATCTTAATTTTATTTAAATCATTTCGATATTTAGGGAGCTATAAGCGTTTAAAATTTGCTACTAACACAAGCACACTTATTATACAACTTTAAAAATAAACAAAGTGTGCATGTGTGTTAGTTCAATTTGCTTTTGCATAGAAATAAGACAGAGTTTTAAGTTGTTTATTTAGAATGTTTTTTGTTTTTGTATTTTATCGTGTGTATGTTTATGTAAATGTTTAATATTAATTTCTAGGAAGGGGTCGATTGAGTCGACCGCTGGATACACTAGTAATAATAAGTTTGTCAATAGCGACAAGCGTGAATTTTTCGAATTAACTACACGGTATACCAGAACATTTAATGGAACCGTTTCATTGTCTGAATGAATGATTTCCCTTTCAGTGTAGATGATAGGCACTTGGGATCTGTTTAGATTACGAACTGAAGTTCTTAATTATACTAAAGATAACCTAAATTTTCCACAATTAAAACCTTGAAAATCGATCTCATCATCTACGTACTCGTACGGCTACCGAACGTGGACAAGCGATATTTAATTCCATCCCTCCCAAACGATTAAAATTTCTATTATTTCTAAAGTGTTGCTTTGAAAGTGTTTTGATTTATCCGCGCCTATTTACTTATGTTGATATTAATTTATATATTTATTGCAACAAATTACATTAATTTTATTAGTGATTTTTTGTCGGAAAATCGAACCGGTAACATCATTCACTCAACACAATATCTATAAATCATTCAATCAATCGGTCAATCAATGTAAATGATTCTTAACTTGTCTACACGAATTACGACATCTCGCTACATACATACATACATATTTACTTCTAGTTCTACTGAAATGACAACAATAATAAATAAAAATGACAATTGTTTATTGACAATGCAACAACAACAACAACAACAACCAAATGCATGAATAGAAAAATGTCTAGAAAACTTGACTTTGAACTGTGAACAAAAATAAACAAATATATGTATTTTGAAAAAAAATGTACAATTTGTTTGGTAGACATTGCTTTTTTATTTTTTATTTATTTTTTGCAGTTTCCATTTACAACAAGTATGACTAGTTTTGAGTAGAAAAAATCTCTGTCTATAAAACCAAAACAAAAAAAAAGTTGATCCGACAAATTGATTTTTCTAAAATAACTTTCGCTCTTCTAAAACTCTCTTTATGCCACTCGCTGTCTTTATCATTCGACCAAACTCAGTTAAATTGTTGATTAAACTGGTCATGTGTACATTTTGTTTAGGAAGCAACGTTTGCAGTGGCGGCGACAGGCGATCGTATCTATTAACGTTTGGTTGGAAAATTTCGAAATATCCGAAAACGATGGTATCTTAACTGAAAAAATTCAACACACACTATGTAACACTTAAGTATATGAATTTTAGTGCCTATAAACGAGATATCCTCATACATAAAATATTGGCATGTATTTTAAATAGCAAACTGAAATTGCTCAATTGATTAAAAGCATTAAACGCATATAGCCGGCGTGCATAAATACATTAACTACTGTATATACTAGAGATGGGATCGTGAGTAACTTTCCACTCACGCTCATGCATGCTCACTATAAAAAGTTTACTCATGAACGCTCATGCACGACCTTATATTTTTGTCTCACAAAGTTACTCACAATCACGAAAACTCACACTCATGAAAAAAATACAAAAATATTAAAAAAATTAAGCAACAAACCAACTAAAAATCTACTTATGCACGCTCACGCGCAGTAATTTTTTTATTCTTACATCCATGCTTGCTCATGAGATTCAAACAAAAAACTAATCATGATCATGCGTGATTATGTATGATTCACTGTAACCACGTGAGCGGTGCTCATCACGAGTATATACGAGGGCGGATCAATAAGTCCGTGACTTTTTGATTGAAACACATGTTTTTTTGCAGAGCAAAAATTTATTTTTCAACATAATCTCCTTTTAACTCAATACACTTAGGGCCAGTTTATGACTTCGTATTTAAATGTTATTTATATTTAAGTTCTATTAAATTAAATGAAACTTAAATAACATTTAAATGCTGATTTAAGTTCTATTTAACTTGTGCACACATACATACAAAAACATATGGTTTTGCCAGCTTGTTGTTGTTTCGCGCAACAAAGTAAACAAAAATTTGCGCCCATTGAAAAATCAACATCGTTTGGGGTGCAATTTGGACTTCTTTTATTAATATTATTCCATTATATAGTTTTTCTTAATTGTTTTACACTTTTAAAACATTTCAGCAAACTATCATTGTTGTTATTTTCAGACAGAAAAAGAATCCACAATAGAAATTTTTATTTAATTTTGTTCAACAGCTGTTTTTCAAAAAAAAAAAATGACAGAATTTCATAATGCTGCTATATTTTTATCGTAATTAAATACAAACAATAATTTAACACTGAAAAACTGAAACTGTATTTAAATGCAACTTAAATTTGAGTGGCAATTTGCTAAATGACATTAAAAACGAAGTCAATTATCGGGCCTTAGTCCAACGTTTCTCCAGTTTTTGTATCCCTTTCAAAAAGTAGGATTTTTCAGGGTCCTTAAAATAGGCATTTGTTTGGTCAATTATTTCATCGTATGAGTTAAATCTCTTTCCACCGAGTTTTTCTTTAGGTTTGGAAATAGGAAGTAGTCACTAGGGCTAAATCCGGAAAATATGAGGTAACAATTCGTAGCCCAATTCATAGTTTTGCCATTGCGCCCGAAAACGTCACACGTTTACGTTTATGGTCAATTGAGAGCAAAGGCGGCACCCATCTTGCAGGCAACTTTCTTAAACCCATCTGATCATTTAAAATCGAAACCACACTGCCATATGAAATGCCTATGGCATCAACAATCTCACGCACTTTTACTCTTCGATCAGCCAACACTATATCGTGGATTTTTTTGACATTTTCGGGTGTTCTGACCAGAACGTTCAGCGTCATTTGTATTTATCAAGCTTTTCCTTTAATGAGCTTTTCTTTTAATACATGACGTTGTATGTTTTGAACAGCTGTTAAACGCAAAGTATATGACGACACTTGCTCAAAATTTGACAGTAGTCTTTTAATAAGTGGTACTTGAAGTTACCTCAACATAAAATGAAACGCTTGTCGTTTGCATTGTATTTACATGAATCATATGATAAAGAATAACAACACCAGAGCAAATAACAGAGAGGGATTGACTGAGTTCGTATGGGTTTTGTTAACTGAGCCATCTTCAAAGTGGCGAGCTTAAAACAGGCCTGATAACAGCGTTGCCATTTGCCAAGTTTTACCTTTTTTGCAAGTTTTTTGAGATGCAAAAAAGTTTTAACTGGCTGAAAAAACAAGTTTTTTTAAACATATGCAGTTTTTCAAGTTTTTTTTAATTATTTAAAGTTCGGAATATATATTTTATAAATATATCCTTGACGGTATAATGCGCATTATACAATGAAACGACCTTATATTTTGTACTCCCTTTTTATACAACAATTTTGATTTGTTATTATAAATTGAAAGTTTGCAACTTATTCGTTGTGTAGAAAATTGAACTGAAATTTTTTTAAAGAACATGGATAAATACTTAATGAAAAACGGTAAGATTATTGTACTATTTACAATAATTTGTAAAAAATTATTGATTTTAGGAACCTCGTCCACAGGATGTAAGGAAACCACCATAGACGATAAAATCCTTATTTAAAAAAATAGTTTATTCAATTTTGGCGTCGCCTATATCTACAGCAAACGTAGAACGAATTTAAAAAAATATTAATTTAAACGAAAATAATATTAGAAATTCCCACTTTATGCGGTATTTTGAGAGCAAAAAACTTTTTGAAAAAATAACAGTGATTGTACAAACTTTAAGCAATCTAAAGAAATGGTTTTGAAGTTTAATAAAATAATGTACAAATAATAAAATAAATACATGTATGTGATATTGCTGCACAATATTAAATGACATTATTGAATGATCTAAAAAGAAATTTTAGTAAATATTTAAAATTTCTTCTAAACGACAAATTAGATCTCCAAAAATGAATTTAATTTTATGTTTTATTATTATTTATATAACGTTTAATATACATACATATTATGTATGTAATGTTTTTTATGTTATGTTTTCTTTTAGTTAGAAAAAACATGTATTTTTTTATAAAATATTTTTAATAAAAATGAAATCTAATTTTTCGTTTATTATTTTGACTTAGTTAAAGAAAAAGTTTTTTTTTATTAAAAAAAGTTTTTTTTCTGGAATGGCAAGTTTTTTGAAAAAAATATGGTAACGCTGCCTGCTAATAAAACTCAACAATAAAAACAAGTGTGCTCGCTCACGCGCTCGCTCTGTGGGAGAAAAAAAAAATTGAAATTTTCTGTGTGTGAGGAATAGTCGAGACTATAAATAAAAGTTTTAAATAACGCGAAGATTCATAATGAATTGAGTCTTCTTCATTAAAACTTGAAACTTGATAAAGCATAAAGAAAATATTGATTGCCGAAATTTTTTAACAAATTAAAATATTAACAAATATTTCCAAAAAAGCAAGCTTAGACGGAAAGTATAATAAAACTAATTAAACTTGTAAAGTGAATCGATATATAAATACGAAATACTAGTGAAGCGAAAAGAAGATCGTTATTTTATACAGCTGAGTGATACGTAGCGAACCGATTTATGTGGTTTTAAACAAAATTAACCAAGTGAAAAATTAGCAATAAAATAACAACAAGGAGATAAAACGCATTAAAAATTGCAAAAATTAATAATTATTATTTTTTAAACCTGCGGAACTAATTTAGTTGAAAGATTAATGATATTGAATAATTTGAGATTAAAAACATATTAAATAGATAACAATTTTCGGAGAAATCTAATAAATACACGACATATTATATTCTGAAATTCCTTGTTTTGTTGGAAGAATAAATTCCGGTTCGAATTATAAAAAGAAAGTTAATTGTTTATTAACACAACTAAAAAACTCAAAAGAAAAGAAAAAACAATAAAATTTTAATAAAAAAAAAACACAAATAAGTCCAGCACTATGGCTCGTCTTTTACAATTTAATCCAGCGAAAGTTTTATTAGCATGTTGTGTATTTCTATGTATTCACACCAACAGGCAATCTTCTCACGCCTCTTCCATACCAATTTGGGAATTTTTAACACGTAATGAAAAGGTGTGTAGCAATATTATTTTTTTCATAATTTCATTTTTATCACTTGTGAAAAAACGTTAAAATGTTTGTTTTCTTTTTGTGTTGCCTGCCCCTTTTAGTCGGTTTTTGCTTTTTTAATTGGGGGGTTACTCTCCATTGCGATGCGCAAGCAATTTCAGTGTAAAAATAGTTCGTTCTTGTACAATGTTTCTTTCGCATCGCAATAGAGAGTAAACCCCCTCCCTGATAAATTGTTTTAACTTTTTTTTTGTAGCATCCCAAGTATACAAATATGTGTTTTTTATTCAAACTTGTTTTTTACATAAACAAATATATATGTATATATATACACATGTATATAAAAAATAAGAAAAACGTTCCAGTTATAATTTTGTCGCCGTTTTTTTGTACCTTCAGTCAACGCAATAAAACACTTGTTGAATTTTTGTTTTTATTTTTAATAAAAAAAATTAAAATTATGTTGCCCAAATTTTTGCAAAGGTATTTTCTATTTATCTAAAAGTGTGCAGATTGTTTTACATATGGGACCTTCCACACTAGGCTTGAAGTGAAAGCAATTACAAATCACTGGCGTATAATAAATAAGTAAATAAATAAATTTGTAATTTGTTTAGCAATCTTCAACTAATTTAAAACTAATTTAAAAAAATTCTTAAAACACACTTCAAGTCTTCATTAGTATTAACTTTTCAATACAACTGTTACTGTTTGTATATTTATATTTTTTTAATTTATTTTGAAAATTTTAAAAAAATTTTAAAAATTTTAATTAAAATATAAATATTGAGTTGCATAATTGTTAATAAAATTCTAAAGAAAAGATTCTTCTTACACACACATACATATATACGTATGGGACACTCCATTGTGCCTCAAGTTAAAATTTATTAAAATTGTTTTCTCTCAAAGCATTTCTTTTGCTAAATAGTATAAGCACATGCCGTAGGCGACAATACAATGGAAACATTTCCAAATATTTCTTTATTTATTCTTAAAATTCGAAAATACAAAGCAACTCTTAGAAAATTTGCAAATTGTATAATTATTTCATTAATTCGTACTTTTATTTAGAAATACATATTCGGACCTGTTCTGTAAATCACAAAAATGAATAACAGTCAAGTTGGTGTCTTGAAGATCACACGAATTATTCATTTGTATTTTGCATCTGACAAATCTTCCAGCTTGCTATAATTTCGGATTCGCATTTGGATTTTAAACACTCGCTTACAGCCCTAGAGGTGTGTTTGGAGTTGTTATCGTGCTGAAATCTTCAAAATTTGGGAACATTTTCTTAAGAGATATCTGTAACCGATTCCGGTTATTATATATTTTATAATATAATATTGCCCCGAAAAACAACCGCATGCCATAATGTTGCCACCACCAAACCTGACCGTCTTACTCAAATATATATTTATATATTAATTCCTGTTGTTCCTATAAGGAGCATATGGCCGTAACTTTAGTTTCCCTAGAGCTTTTGCGAGCTCTCGTCAATTCCACATCAATCTGTCGTTTACATGTGTGAGCAGGTCGTCCTCTACGGCTGCTTCCCACGGGACCTCCATTCGATTGCCTGCTTGGCAATATCATTATCATCTTAACGAAGTGTGTGACCTATATCCACTTACATTTGCGTTTACATATTTCTGTTTGTATTGGAATTTGTTGAGTTGTTTCCAGTGACGATAGTTGGAGATTGTATTTGGTCAATATATTTTAAGAAGTCTGCGAAGACAGTTGTTGGTGAAAGCTTCCCTTCGGTAGTCTTGCAAATGTTCAGCCATTAGATTCATCAGTTTATGTGTTCTATGGCGAATTTTATTCGAATACTACGGATTTTTCAAGATATAATAGGTTTTTCTTTCGCTCGGTGGTAGCAAGGAAGACCATCTACATTTGACCCGGACCTAAATAATCTCTAATCTAAGATTATTGATGATCAGCATATTTTTGCATAAACAAAAAATACAAATTTAATTCTATGCGTTTCATTTATTTATACGTTTCAGCATATTTTAAGACTTTCGGCATCGATTTGTTATGGCATATTTTGCATATTTAACAGCATACTTTTGAATATTTTTCCTTTAAGAGCATATTTTCTATTAACTAAATTTTTCCGTTTTTCGTTATTTTTTTATTGTTTTTTAGTCGATTTTTCGTATTAGTTTTATATTTTTCGGAAAAAATTATAAAAAAAAATTCTTGAAATTTACATATAAGAGCCGAATAATCAAGGGCGTAATATATGAATAGCCGCTTAACAAAGTTTGTAAGACTTTTATTGCGACGCTACAAAAGTTATGTAATGTACATGGATTCTCCCCCACTATCTTGTGAACAACTTTGATCCTTTTGAGCCAATTTTTTTAGAGTATCCAGTGTCTTGTGTTAATGACTGATCTAGTATTCTTGAATTTTTTAATTTGTGATGGATTTGAATCTCAATTCAAACATTACCCAGGCCTTACGTACCGTTGCGCAGCGAGGGACTTATGAACAAAAGTGGGAAACAATTCTGCATTTTCTGAAAAGGCCATCCGATTTAAAGAAAATTGCACATGTCTATCGAAGAATTGTAGTGAATGGGCATTGTAAGTAAAGTTGGAAAATTTTTGATTGCCACTGACTTCGGATTGGCCAGGAAGAATTCCGTTGTTGCAATGTCTATGCAACAACATAGTACTCTGAATGGCTTGATCAGCGTCTCAGGAAGAGGTAGGAAGAAGTAAAGTATGCCCTTCGAAAAACTCATGATCAAAGCTTGCCTAGAAGGCAGCTGGCAGCCCCAGCACCGTGATCGGATGCGGAAGCCTAATCAACTACTTCATCTTAAAATTAAATGATTACCGAAATCGAAACAAATTCATAAATAAATGTCTCCGAAGAGTTCTACGAATCTTCTGGCCACGAACCATCTCAAACAAAAATCTGTGCACTGAAACACGTCAAATACCATTATGTGTATAAATACAGAGAATAAAGTGGGACTGGATTGGATACACACTCAGTAAGCCCAAACCGTCCCATCTTGCAAGGAATGCTATCGAATGAAACTCTCAGGGGCGTCAGTCGCAGAAGATGCCGACCAGCGCATATATGGCGAAGGCAAATTGATAGCTATTCTAGAGAAATGCATAGAAGCTGGACTGAAGTTAAAACTATTGCGATGCACGGATGTGAATGGAAGAACTTTGTTGAGGTTCTATGGTCCTTATAAGATCGAGAGGAATGTATATAAACTTTTGTACTTTTGGACTTTATATCTTTGAAGGTGAATGAGTTCAAGTCGATACTAACTTTTTATTTGATTTGAAGAATTTTATTAGACGTAGGTGCTCCTAAGTCGAGATCTATAAAAACTCGCCACATGTTTAGAAGCGGAACTCTTGCGATTTGCAAATTTTTTTTCGACTGGAATAAAAGCGAAGTTCCAGTTATTTCAAATTTTCTTAAGCATAACTACAGTTAAAAGTTAGTATTAATTAAAGTTAAAAAGTTTGGTAAAAAATTACGTTCAAGTTTTCTTAGTTAATAAAAAAATTTTGTTGAGGCTAACTAGCATTTCAGTGCACAAATGGTGCGGAATTAATTTCTTGGAATAGCTTTTATTAATATTTTCACATGCAAAAAGTATCTAAACATACAGATTTTTGTATACCTACAGATTTTATTTTGCAAAATTGTAAAACTTTTAAAAAATTTCGTCCGCTTATTTATCTTCGAAAAAAAATGTTTACGCTATTTTTGAACTTCCATATTTGTATTTAAAGTTGTAACAAAATTCTTTAAATTCTCTCAGTTTAAAACACATTTTAAACTATTTACATTTCAATAACCTTGTTGTTCACTACTTGAAATATTGTAAATGTTTTTTTTTTGTTTAACTTTTATAAAATTAAACAAATACAATATAAATGAAATAAAATGCTCAATAGAAAAAACAAACTGAATCAAATGACTAACATTTTAGCAATAATAAAAGAAAACTTAAAAAATATTCAATAAAATTAAAACAAATTAAACTTGTTATCCAGCAAAAAGGCAGCTTATTTTGAGAATGTTTTGATATTAAACTTTCGAACTCGAATGTAAAAAGTATAAATATAATTTAAATAATTTGGGTAATCAGATTGAAAATAGTTTGCGATGTCTTCTAAGAAAACGAAAGTCCACGTTTAGGAAAAGATACCCAAGTTGAGGTACAAAAATGCAATTAGTAGAGACAAAGTGTCAAAGCGCAATATTGGGCAATACTGGGGCAGTTGATCTTAGCACACGTGGTATAAATCTAAGCTTAAAACACATAGAAAACAACAGACTACACGACTATAAATGCAGTTAACTGCAATCGTCGCCGTGTCACCAGCTGCTTAATTATATTGAAAACGACAGCTACATCGCTACAACAAGTATTGTAAAAGTATTGAGTATTTAAGTACCGAGTACTCAATACCGTATATATTTTGCGGTACTTAATAATCAAAACTAACTACTCAATACTTTTAGAGATGCATTTGCATATCGTTGTCTTAATATAGAAAGGGCGTATCTTGATTTTTTTAAAATTGCGATTCTAAGCTTTTCTTGTCTATTTGGAATTGTAATGTCAGAAAAGATTAAAAACGGCGCTTAGTAAAAAAATCGATATATGTCATTTCTATATTAAGCCAACGATATGTAAATACGAAAATCTTACTTGAAAATGTTCAAAATTAATACAACTCGGCTTTGGGGAAAGTTAAGAGCCTTTAAATCATTTGCAAACAATAGAAAAACCTGGCCGTTTAGTTAGATATTTTTAATGAATTTGCTTATTATGGAGTACTCGTAATAATAAAATCGAATTTTAACCTATTAAGTATTTATACTTTGAAATAAAAAAACGTTAAAAGTATAGGGTAGTATCGAGTGTTAAGTGTTAAGTAGTACTGAATAGTCAAAAGTAGCAGCTTTTTACAACACTACCTACAAACAGCTGTTAGTTCTAAAAATACAGATTTCAGTGGTGCTACTTTGAGATATTTCATTTTTATAAAATAATATTACTTATGTAAAATATTGTTATACCACGTAACATGTGAAAACAAATCAATTCATTTGTTTAACACATCTTTATCGTTATTCATTTAAAAAAAATAATTTTGCGATTCTTTCTGTTAAAAAAAATAAAATATGTTTGAGCTGTCATATATTTGATATTTCTTGTTGTATTGGCAGGGCTAGATCTGTTTATTATTCCTAAGTCCCCTTTCACATATCACCAATTGAAAGACAGACATGCGAAGTTTCTAGAAGAAGGGGCGAAGATGCAGAGTGTGTAGTACTCGACCCTCTGTACCGGACATTTTTATTGTTTCTCTTTTCTAATTTTCGCAATTTTCATTTGTATTATATTATATTTCTCAAGCCCAAATCGTCTTCTGCTAGGGAATCTTCTAATGCCAATTTTGTACAATAAATTAGTTTTTCCTTTTTTTTAATCAAATTTAATTTTTATAAAAAATTGTTTTATATGTTTTTGGTAATTTAAGTAAACCACGAAATAATTTTTGACAGATTGTAGTCGGTAGCCTGCTGTCACCTATGTGTTTAAAACCTTAAACAAAAGCAATATCAAATATTTAAAATAACAACGATCTAATATAATCGCTTAGCATTAGCAAATAGATATCTGTAGTATAAGTTAGATAATAAAAATTGCAAAATTTTTGGCTGGGAAGTCGTTTTAATATTTCA